>CM042434.1:2731629-2846629 GCA_023631565.1 Gymnocephalus cernua | reverse complement strand
ACAAGAACTAGAAATATGTGAACAAGAATGCTGGCGGATGGACATTTATATGTGCTTAGTAATGAGAGATCAATAAATGCAGCAACAAAAGCATAAAAAGAAGCTCCTTTGCTATGATGCGGTTTTGTAACAGTTGCCTCCTAAAAAGTTACGTTCCCATACAACTAAACTGTATTCTCGGGTACGTTTAGAGGGAAACATATTTTCTCTCAGATTACATGCCCTCGTTCCAGCGACAGGCATACGTTATATTAAACACGTGGTTAACTTGTCAATTTAAACTAAAAACTAAGAGATTTGGGGAAATCCACTTAACAGCGCCAGACAGATGTAACCGTTTACAGACTTATCCCTGCAATGTTGCAACTTTACTGCTTTCATTCACAATAGAGAATGGATACCCGACCCGAGCCCGACGGGATCCGTAGGGACCCGACGGGACCCGATGGGCCGTGCCTGCGTGCGTGTCGAAAGTGGGTAGAAGAGACATCGAGAAAGAGGAAGCAGACGTGTTGTAGATGTGACTAGAGCAGAGTTGGTGGAATAAGTTTGGAACTATATTCTCAGAAAGGGAAGCAGTGCTACTTGGGCAGAGTGATACACTGCAGCTCTGAGCAGAGCTGCAGCGTATCACTCCGCCCAAGTAGCACTGCTTCCCTTTCTGAGAATATAGTTCCCAGTTTGTATACAGTTAGAAGATGGCTGTGTCTCAAGTGACGTTGGAGTTACGACACGCACGGAGATGAGAAGGGTATGTATCGACTTGTCTAACTCTCGGGGTTACGGTGAATAAGCTAATGTCCCAATAAGTCACCGTGTTCCTTTAAGTTTTGTACACAGTGTGTGCGGTGTCTGAAATAAACCCCAGACTGAAAGCCAAGTTCACCAGAAAAGGAATTTTGACCCCCGACGTTATTCATATTATAACGTCGGCCCTGGAGGTAACGAGTCTCCGCTGGTTTTCTGACCACGCTCAGAAACGAAGCAAGCAGTGAAGGTTAACACGTTGAACATTTTAACAGCTTATTAACGTGCGCTTGTTGCCCCGTGTGCGCTGATGACGTCATCTGTTGACATTTCCGAATGCCTTCCTACAGTTGCTTAATAAAAGCTTTCCACACAAACAAACGTACATGTGTCATTAGTAGGAGAAAACAAATTGATTTCAACTGTGTCGGGCTCGGACAGAAAAATGCGGCCCGGCATTTTTTCCTAAAATGTTACCAGGTCTTGGGGTGGAAAATTGGCGTTAAAGATTTCCCTGAATAGACTATCAATCCCTGCTCCCATTCACAAATGACCCAATGCAGAAAATATTCCTGAACATTCCTACAACCCTTTGCTGCATGTCATTCCCCCTTTCTCTCCCCTTTCATGTGCTTATTATATGTATATGGAAACATGTTTGTGTTGCATGACAGTATGTGTTGAGAGATATTTGTATTTGTTGTCTTTTCTTTATTATGTGTGTTGTCTTTGTAAGGCTGCAGAATGGACAGAGTCCAAAACAAATGTCCCTTTGGGGACAATAAAGTATATCTTATCTTATGTCTTCAGCTGTCCTATACAAATAAAGGCCTAAAATGCCCCCCAAAAAAAAACAAAAAAAAAATGTAGTCATCAAGTTTGTGTAAATGCTATTGTGTCTTAATTAGCGGAGCCAAAACTCATCTCTCAATAGGTCAGTGTTTGATGGGGTAGATGATCATTTACTTTTTGCCTGTGTATAGTGGGCATCCGCACAGAGCCGCTGCAAAATAGTCATGTGAGAGAAAACAGATTGTCTGGATTAACCCTGCAGAGATCTGAGGAGCAGTCAACAATAGTCCTCAGAAATCCACCGCAGTTTAAAATTCCAACACAAAGAAGGCGGAAGGAAACAGAAAATACATGCATTCGGTGGAATTTCCTTCGGCACCGGAGCAATCCCGGAAGTGAAACGTCAAGGATATACAGCGGGGAAAAAAAGTATTGAACGCGTCAACATTCTTCCCCGTAAATATATATCCGATGGGGCTATTGGAATTCAATTTTCACCAGATGTCAGTAACAACCCAAGTAATCCATACGTACAAAGAAATCAAAACATGACAAAAGTTATGTGTAATAAAGTGGAATGATAATGGGAATACAAAATGAACACAAAAGGCATAGGAAGCCAATAAACCAGCTGAAATCTGTCAGGATTTAGGAAGCAATCCTGCCCCATATTAGTGCAAATTAATATCAGCTGGATTAGTCCTAATTGATGGCCTATTTAAACGTTTCTCATTATCAAGGTGTCACTCAAGAAGCATTTCATGATGGGTAAAAGCAAAGAGCTGTCCCAAGACCTTCGCAAGCTTATTGTAGAAAAACATACGGATGGCATTGGTTACAAACAAATATCTAAACTTCTGAAAGTTCCAGTGAGTGCTGTTGGGGCCATTTTCCGGAAGAGGAAAGAACATAATTTCACCATTAACCGGCCACGACCATTAACCGGCCTCGCAAGATTTCTGACAGAGGAGTCCATAGAATACTTAGAAGAGTTGTCGAAGAACCAAGGACCACTCGCGGAGATCTTCAGAAAGACCTGGAAGAAGCAGGTACTGTTGTTTCAAAGAAAACAATTAGTAATGCGCTCAACCGCCATGGCCTCTATACACGCACACCACGCAACACACCACCGCTCAACAAAAGGCATGTGGAAGCTCGCTTAAAGTTTGCTGCACATCTGGACAAGCCAATGACATACTGGGTGAATATCATCTGGTCAGATGAGACTAAAATGTAACTTTTTTGCTGTCATAGCATACACCATGTTTGTAGGAGAAATGGCACTGCACATCACCAGTGGCGGTTTTTGGCACGGCCCGGGGGCGGCATTTTTTCATGTCACATGGGGGGCGGCACGAGAACTTAACTTTTATGTCAATTGTCTAAACTCGAAAATTAAACAAAGCTACCCAAGCGGCTCAAATAAAAGAAAAAAGAGAAAAGACATGTTTTCGGGAGTAGCAGGACCTTCGTCAGCTCCCGTGGCCGATGATAGTGGTGGTGGTGTCGGCAGCAGTGGCACCGTGAGGAGGAGACTCAGGAGGAGAGGGACAGAGATGAGGGAGTGAGGGTACAACCTGCGGTAAGCAGAACTTCCCTTAAAACACTTTGCCCCTTGATAAAACTGAGTGGTGGACACTCAGCGGTCTCGCCCGGGGGCATCATTCAATGTAGAACCACCCCTGCACATCACCCTAAAAACACCATACCAACAGTGAAGTTTGGAGGTGGGAGCATTGTGGTGTGGGGCTGTTTTTCAGCATCTGGCACTGGCAGACTTCATATAATTAAAGGAAAGATGAATGGAGAAATGTACCGTGACATTCTTGATAAGAATCTGTTGCCATCCACCAGGATGCTGAAGATGAAACGAGGGTGGACATTTCAGCAAGACAATGATCCCAAACACACAGCCAAGGAAACTCTCGATAAGTTTCAGAGAAAGAAAAAATCAAGCTGTTAGAAGGGCCCCGTCAATCACATGACTTGAATCCAATTGAAAACCTCTGGAAAGACCTGAAGATCAGAGTTCATAGAAGCTGCCCCCGGAACCATGACGATTTGAAGACTGTGTGGAAGAATGGGCAAAAATCAATGCTGAGCAATATGTGTGACTAGTTTCTTCATACAGGAGGCGTCTTAAAGTTGTCATTACCAACACATGCTTTTCTACTAAGTAGTAAAGCAAGTGTTTTTCAATACTTTCCCTGTGCCATTTCACTTTATTGCACACATCTTAATTTATGGACTTATTTGTTTTGATATCTATGTATGTGTGGATTACTTGGGATGTTACGGACATCTGGTGAAACTTCCATCTCATTAGCCCCATCAGAAATATCTTTATTGAGAAAAATGTGGACACATTTGATACTTATTTTCCCTGCTGTAGACCAATGAGGTGTCACTGCAAGCAGAGGTGTGAAAACAAACAAGCATCAGCATGAACCCATCAACATGTGATGCAATCACTACTGAACAGTGATGTTTTTTCAGTTGATATTGTGTTTGACAATTTAATCAATTGGATTTTTTATACATTTTTTTAAATAAAAAGGCATTCAATTAGTATGTGTAATGTAAGAGGGGTCGCTGCCAGTCACAAATCCACAGAGAATTGTCTCCCGAGATAGGGTCCGTAAGCCAAACGCATTTTCTAACCAGTAATATTGTTCAAAACAGCACCAAACGTCGTCAGTAACTTGTTCAGGGTCCCTACATATAAAACGAAGCATCAATTTTCGCTGGAATTACACTTTAAGGCCCAAAACTTTACTCTTCATTCACTCTCACAGTTTTATCAGTCACTCTCATAGCTCTAATAATAATAGTAATAATAATAATTCCATACATTTGTATATAGCGCTTCATCGTAGACACGCAAAGCGCTTAAAGGTGCTCTAAGCGATGTTGGGTGATGTCAATTCTTGTTGACGTTCGAAGTATTGTCAAACAAGCTCGCCTCTCCCTCCTCCTCATGCCGTCCCCTCCACCTCCCTTCTGCGCACTAACTTGTTATCCAGCAGGCGGTTGTATTTCCGAATTTGTCAAACAATCACTGGACTGTCACCCAGGAGACTGGGAATAGTGTCCTGTTGGAAAATAACTTTACAGAACTACGTCCCCTTCTGCGTCACGTGTGTACAGAATGTACAAATGTACTGATCTAAAACAAACCAAAAGTTAAAAGTACTACTGCAGTGCCTGTTCAAAATGTGACTGTTTGGGGTTTCGGGCCGGTTGCTTGGCCTGTGGTATTGCTGCTTGTAGTTTTCTCCAGAACCTTTGTACCCCAAAATTACCTACAAAAGGACCCCAAAGCACTTAATATGCAACCCAACTCTCAGCAGCTCAATATGATATAGTGTCAGCAAAAAATGCCTTTTTATTGAGTTTCCTCTCAATGATATACTCTGAATGAATTTAAGCTGAGCTTTTATTGTGAAGGGTAGACACGGAAAAAGTCTGCAGTGTAGTTTAGACACTTACGTACAGTAACGTAAAAGTAACGTAAAAAGTTACTTTCCATAGGGGGTAAAAAAGTAAAGTAACTGATAATTTTTTTAAGAAGTAATGAGTAACAGGCAAACACTACTTTTTAAAAGTAACTTCCCCACCACTGTTCTTGAACGAGTCCTGCATTACATACTTTTTTTCTAAGTAACTCAAATCACGCTTGTTCAGAAAACAGGTATTTGTTTATTACAAAATTTATCTCCAACAGGCATTGGCATTGGTTGCCTAGTATACGCCTGGCTGCATCATATGAGGAGGCATCATTCATTTGCATTTAGGCCACAGATACACATGTTGCCAAGCAGTTTGTAGTATGGATTCTTCAGGGGTCCGTTTCAGGAAGGAGGTTTAACAAACTCTGAGTCTTACCCTGAACTCTGAGTTGATTGACCCTGAGATGGGAAACTGAGTTTTCGGTTCCAGAACAGCTGATATGAGTTGGTTCAATTAGAGTTAAGCACGTGCACCACCACAATAAAAAGGCAGCATAAATGGAGCCATGATACTACGATTCACCACGGTAACAACCACAAACAAACTGGTCAGCGGAACTACTCATGCGCACATACAGCAAGTTTGAACATATATTTCAAATATTTTCAAGGTCTCCCACGCCAAAGGCATGTGTTCTAACCACGCCGCCATCACCACCCCTGGCCATTTACTGGCGATGGTCGCCCCGTCTGGTCTATGTGTAGAGGCCTTTACACTGACCAATGCCCTGCAGGCTTGCAAGCCCTGGTGACCCATGTTCTTAGAAACATGGTAGACATATTTGTTTTTGTCTGTCTGGACTAACGTTACATTATAAATATGTCTTGTGTTTATTCAAATTGAATCTGATCTTTTTTATGAAAATTATTTTAAATTAATCCCATCAGATTTCACGTCATTTTTGAAACTTCGATTTTTCTCTGTCCTTTGTTTACACTGTATTCATGGGTGTATAGCTGTAATTATCTGATGAAATGTAGCTAAACCTGGCTTTTTAAATGATCTGTTTTGAGCACAATGAAGTCCTTTTGGCAAGAAGTAAAATACTTTTTTTTCCTGTAAAGTTTTATCAGAAACACAACAGCTGATGTTTTTCTATACTGGAAAGTATATGGAATATGTAACGGTGGAGAGATCATAGTGCTTTAAATACTTGTGTCATGAACAAGAAATGTGATACAGGGATAACATACAAATGACACTAATCTGAAATGATTGAATTTACTTTTCTCCCTGAGCTGAAAGAGAACATGATCTCTTTGTTCTAACAGTTTTATCTGAAACACAACAGCTGATGGTTTTCTCTACTTGATGGGAAAGTGTGTCTGTTCAGGGGCATCTTGTCTCAGTGAAACAGGAGCCAGGCAGGCCTGGGGTTTCTGTTTGTAACAAAATGGACACAAATCACAGAGATGATGCTTTGTCCAAACATATTAAAGACATAAATACAAAGCTTCAGTAGCTCTTTTGTTGTGTTGTGATGAAATGTTCCCTATCACAACAAAAAATGGTTCCCTGGGAAAACGACTCTTCATAAGTGTCATACATGTGTGAACTGTAAGCTTGCATTAAACTGGGTGATTTATAGAAACAGTATATGGTGCTTATAACTCTTTTAATTTGCAGCAGCAACAGGGAGGAAAAATACACATCTAGCAAAAGCTGAAGCACAGGCCTTTCAATTGTTCATACACAATTTGGACGTTAAGACAGGAAAGCATATCTTCACTCTTTGTATTTTATATTTCAGTCACTGAACAGCATTAATATATTCATTCCTTTGTCCTTAGACCGAGTCTGACTCAGTCCCTCCACAGTCTCTCTACAGCATGTTGGCCTCACAGGAGCCAGGCTGCAGGATCTCAAGAGTTACAATGAGTTTAACTGCTTTTCTAAACCAGGGGTACAAGAAGGCATAGATCACAGGGTTTAGACAAGAGTTTAAGTAGAACAAATAGACTGAAAACGATGAAAAGGAAACATTGACCAAGCTGTCACTTGCAAGTGAGACAGCATAGTATGGGCAGAAACATAGTAGGAACACAACTACAAGAACACCAAGATTTCTGGCTGCTTTCAGCTCTGATTTCTTTGCCTTTGGAGTCACTGAATGCTGGAGTGTGACAGCTGTAATGTGAGAGCGCATGGCACGAGCCTGAGACACAGCCACGGTAAATATCATCAGATACAGAGCTACGATGACAGCAATGGGAACAATAAAGCACAAAACAAGGTCTATTACTCCTGCGACATAGTCAATGACAAACACACATTCTCCGTAGCAGGAATTATACCTCCCTGGTTGAGTCAGGTCATCCTTTACAAAGAGAAAGCTGCTAAAAATACAATAGAGCCAACACAGATAAACACAGAGATTAACTCTATTCACAGTGATTCTGGTGGTGTAATGCAGAGGGTCACAAATAGCCACATAACGGTCAACTGATATGAGCACTATGTCAACAACTGAGGAAGTGCAAATGATGGGTGAAAAATAATTATACAGAGAACACACAAGGTCACCAAAACACCAGCAGGATGTTTTTAGGAGAACTTCTACCGGCATCAGCACGAGGCCCACGAGAAAGTCTGAGACAGCCAGAGAGAGGAGGAGGATGTTGGTGGGTGTGTGGAGCTGCCTGGAGGAAAAGAGAAACCAAAAAGAATGACAAAACAACTCAATCAAGTATTCAAAAAAGGCTAGGAGTCTGAAAATGTTCCGTTCCACCACACCTGTAGTTACCATATGTTTAAGTGTAGACAGTTAAAATGACAGTCTCTGGCATCAAAGTCAGACATTCGGTGCAACATTATTCAGTACTAACTCAAAGACAATTCTTCTAAATATACAGCAGCTGTTCACATTTTTGTGAACAAATCCTGTAGAGAGAAGCTAAGAAGTTAATATCTGCCTGAAGTGGGAGATTGAGATGATGATGAGCAGGTTGAGAGCAACAGTGAGCAGAGAGATGGAGTACAAAACAACGGTAACTGTTTGGGGCCAAGGAGGCAAGGGCTTCCTGCAGGAGGTGTTTGGGAACTGTGGAAAGCAGAGCTCGGCTCCGTCCTCAACCTCCATCTGCAGAGATCTTCAGCTCTGGCAGCTTTCTGAACAAACCTGAGTCATGTAACTGATTTATCTCTTTCACATTCTCTTCATCTCCTCCTCTTTCTCAGTCCCTGTTTGACTCTGATGCCCCTCCTCCCTCACTTTGCACATCACAACATCATCTTCATTGCTGTCTCTGTAATAACTGCTTCTTACACTTTCTCTCCATCCAAAATTTCATTTGTTATTCTCTACCTTTGTTTCTTTTCCTTTATCCTTTTGTTGTCCTATAGATTCGTATGCATTACTTTCAACAACGAGGTCCATGTTTACCTGCCTCAGCAGGTTGAAAATCAGCGACGTTCCCTCTCTAGCCTTTAGCTCATTACAGCGCCATCGAAACCATACAAGATGGTGACAAAGCTGCGTCATTCAATTGTCCAAATATGGCCACTTTTGCCTCCAAAATACCAAGATGGTGCAAAATGCAAAATCCTGTATTCAAAACGGCAGTCCACAAACCAATGGGTGACGTCACTTATGCTATGTCCATTATATTTACATTCTATGATTAATGTCTGAGCCACCGAGGCCCAGCCGATCAGCATCATGTGCAGAGCTACTGGCAGCTAAGGGCATGGTTTAGGTGTGTGTGCTGGGTCACTGTTCGCTTAAAACAACGGAGGCTCCTAAAGAGGTTAGCTTAGTTTCTGCAATAGTACAGCAGTAGTTCCACTGTCCTCCGACATTCACGCCGGAAACAGCAAATGGAAATAATTTAATGTCAAGTTGTCATAACACAGAAATTTTCATCTTCATTAATGTCAAGATGACATGACATCTCGGACAATGCTAACTTTGCATTAAAAGTGTAATCATTTACCAAATTACACTTAATTCAGTCATTTTGAGTGACTGCTGTCATAGTCATTAACACTCAAAATGACTCTTTCATGTTCATGATAGGTGTTATGTCATAATAATGGTGTCATGTCAGTCTTATGTGCACTTAAAGTGTTACCGAGTTTTCATGCATGGTAACATGGATTTCTTTGGAAGATGAATAATAATAATAATACTGACAAAAACAATGGGGTCCACGCAGCTTCGTTGATCAGCCCATAATACCTGCAGTTCAAATGAGGAAAAAAACTAGATGGACACCGTCGGAATTTGAAATAAGTTCCTATACAACACAGCAAGCCCTGAGGTCCTAGGAGTACTGATAAAAGAACTGCACAGCGGTCAAAGTTCAAAGAGGGTTGTTTTCCATGCTCATGTTGTAGAGCCTGCTGGCTGACTGAAGCCCAGTCTAAAGGCTGATGAGTCTGCTAAAGCAGAGCGCTCTGCAATCAAGAGACGGAAATGGGCCAGAAATAGAAACAGATGTTTCAGTACTCTTCAAAACATCAATGAAGGTTAAAATCCTGTTCCCTTTCATGATAAAAACGTACCATTGGTTCAACGATGAACCAACATACGTGCAATGGTCCACAACTTTGTCCAGAATGCAGACAACCTTGGCTCCGGTAGCGCAGTGTGTGATGGCATTAAAAAAACGCATGCTCCATATGAGGTCGTCATCAATGAGTATTGTAGTGGTCGAGAAAGGAGGGAAAGGGTGCGTGTGGATAGAAGGTGTCAGGGGAAGGGGGGCCATGGCCACACCCCTGTTGGCCGAGGAGGATAAAGCTGAGGCAACCTCAGACGTCGGGCGCAAACCTGGACTGTGCTCCTTTTGTGACAAGGCATCAAAGGGAGAGGCTATTGGGAGGGCTTTCTTCCGGCCACGAACCCCCACCTCAGTCCAGGACAACCGGTCGCTAGGCGTCAAGCAAGAGGATGGATGTGGGCAGATGGATGAATCCCAGGGTGTCATATCTTGGAGAGGCGCAGAGAGTGTTGAGATCCGCAGGGACTGATCATGAGCCACTTCCAAGCAGATGGTCAGCAGGGCGTCATTGGTCTATAATTCCTCGGAAATAGACATCTTCCCTAAGGTCAGCAATCACTTTGTTGGCATTCCTGATCAATGACTTGATCTTTCTGGGCAGAGGGAAATCTTCATGAGGTGTGGAAGCAGTCAAGGGTGTAGCATTTAGCTTAGCATTAAGCTTGGCTTAGCCAAGGCTAACCCAGTCTCTTTCTAATATAACCATAAATAACTTCATATCCAGGCGATCAATGACTAAAATGCCTCATCCGGGTAAAGGATAAGGATGATCACAACCAAGATCTAAAATCTGTACTGTGAAAATGAAGCTTTAAACTGGGCGAAAGGTTAATTTAAGGCAGGGTGAAAGAAAAGTAAGAAGGGAAAAAGGGAAAAGCCAAAGTCTCTAACACGGGGATACCACCTGAAAAAGCCAAGCGATACCCAATGATACCCAACTACTCCATTGAAGGCTCATTGGGTTCAGAAGATACTGGATCAGGGAAGGGAAGAGCAATTTGGCTCAAGGAAGACAGGCTGGAGGCTAATGATACCAAGGCTGTCGCACTGGATGGCAGGCCGGGATGCCAACTGGCTGCTAGCAGTGGTGATGGGACAACCGTTTCTTTTACGCGAGTTGGTTCGGTCACCGGTTCACGTGCCTGCGGAATGCTGGAGTGAACTCAAACTTGTCGAGAACCGAGACACCAAGATAACATGGCATGTATTTATTTATATGTGATATCCATCTGTAATGTAGCCTATGAATTTCTATGTACACAATCATCTAAGATGCACGAGAAATAAAGGTTTCTGGGATTGGTTGATGACTAAAACTTGCAGAGAACCGAGACACCCGTTTGATTATCGACTCGTGCATTAGGCGCGGTTAAGGTCTCGTTCAGCCTGGTGCACGGCCTCTTCGTGACAGGCTGCAATATCAATTTCTTTAACATTCAACAACACAACTACCAAGATAACATGACGTGTATTTGTATATGCGCTTCCCCATCGATAATGTGTGAATTTCTATGTACACAATCATCTAAGATGTACGAGAAATAAAGGTTTCTGGGATCGGTTAATAACTCAAACTTGCCGAGAACCTAGACAACCGTTTGACTACATAGACTCGAGTGGTTGCATGGTTACATTCGGTCTCTGTCTCCTCGAGACAGCCTGCCTACCATGTAATAAACATTTAACTTAGCATAACTACCGAGATTTTTTCGTTTTTTTCGTGTGCTGGTCAGAAAATAATGGGAAGCATCTATACAGAGGTTGTGTTCCGGGGAAAACGATAAGCCACACGCCGTGACACGAGCCGCGGTCTCTTGGGGACGTGCCACAACAACAGGACGGTTGGGGTTAGGAATAGAGGAACGGGGAAAGGACACGTCACACACCGGGACACGAGAACGGGGAAAGGACACGCCATACCCCACGATCCCCGGTCTCCTGGGTGAAAGTCCTGTGTTGTTTTGACCCATCCGCCACCTCAGCCGACCTTCTTATGCGGCTCTTCGCCTTTAACCCTTGTATTGTCCTTCGGGTCACCGGGACCCGTTCGGTTTATTGGACGTTTTGTATTGGCCTGGCGTTGAGCTTCAGGTCCCCCGGTGACCCGCGCTTGCTGCAGTCAAAAGAATTTCCAGCTCGCCTCATCATCTCTTCGTCGTCCGGGGGTCCCCGAGACCGACGCTGTATTCAAACGCGTTTCCCACCGCTTGAAACAAACTAAGTTATCTGACTTCTTGCACAATTGTCCAAAGATAAATGTGCTTATACCTGCTCTAGGCTGTTGTATGTGCTCAGGGGGCCGAGATCTGGAATGGGGGGGGGGGGGGGGGGGTCACAGAAGATTGACAAAAAGGCAGAAAACCGATTATTGAAAGGTTTGTAGAAGAACAGAGAAAAAGTGTAGATAATGATGTTGTGATGTGTAGAGTTAAAAAATAATGACATCAGTGTCCAACAGAGACTGAGAGAGAGGAAGAGAGGGGTGGAGACAGCAGTAGAAAGATATATATGGCGTTATTTTTTAGTCAAAAGTTATGAGCGTGTAACACACGCTCACGAGCACATTATGTTATTTCACACGCGCAAAAATGAACCTTCAGCTGGCATGATAAAAGTACTCGCGCACAAATTCAACAACCGAGAGGTGTAGGTAGCTGCGAGCGAGCGCCTGGCTACTCTTACTCTGCTTGTACAGTGGAATCCTGCTCGCGCGCAGCGGCCTTTTGCTCGCGGTGTGGATTTCTGCTCGCTCAGCTGATTTCTGCTCGCTCGAGTACATGACTTTTGACAATTTGGGGGCGGAAACCAAGGAGGGCACTGACCCTCTTATGATTGGTCACTTTCACACATGGACATCCTTGATTGACAGCTCTCATTACAGGAAGCACGGAGTCACAGTATCTGACGGAGTTCAGTCATTCAGTTAACACTGCACAGTGGACGGAATGGCGGCGACACCTGAAGATGTAGGCGTAAGTGATATTGATGATATGATGGGGGCTGTGTGTTTGACAGTGTTATAGCAATTTAATCTGAAATTTGTTGAGAATAAACTCATTAAATATTGAGAATAAAGTCGTTGTGTTTCGAGAAAAAACTCATTAAATATTGAGAAAAAAACTTGAAATACAACTTTATTCTCAATATTTAATGAGTTTATTCTCAACAAATTTCAGATTAAATTGCTATAACACTGTCAAACACACAGCCCCCATCATATCATCAATATCACTTACGCCTACATCTTCAGGTGTCGCCGCCATTCCGTCCACTGTGCAGTGTTAACTGAATGACTGAACTCCGTCAGATACTGTGACTCCGTGCTTCCTGTAATGAGAGCTGTCAATCAAGGATGTCCATGTGTGAAAGTGACCAATCATAAGAGGGTCAGTGCCCTCCTTGGTTTCCGCCCCCAAATTGTCAAAAGTCATGTACTCGAGCGAGCAGAAATCAGCTGAGCGAGCAGAAATCCACACCGCGAGCAAAAGGCCGCTGCGCGCGAGCAGGATTCCACTGTACAAGCAGAGTAAGAGTAGCCAGGCGCTCGCTCGCAGCTACCTACACCTCTCGGTTGTTGAATTTGTGCGCGAGTACTTTTATCATGCCAGCTGAAGGTTCATTTTTGCGCGTGTGAAATAACATAATGTGCTCGTGAGCGTGTGTTACACGCTCATAACTTTTGACTAAAAAATAACGCCATAGATATAAACCAGTTGTAGGACAGAGCTCGAAGCAGAGAGCTGAGGTCTCTCTCGTCCTCCCACTGATGATGGAGACACAGGACGGAGCAGAGCTCTGCTTTCCACAACTCTTCAACACCTCCTGTAGGAGACTGACACCTCCTTGGTTTGAAGTGATGCTCATTCACGTTTTGCTTTCCTCCATCTCTCTGCTCACTGTAGCTCTCAACATGCTCGTCATCATCTCAGTCTCCCACTTCAGGCAAAGATTAATGTCTCAACAATTGAAGTTTTAGATATATGAAGACGTTGTGTCAGTTTCAGGGTCCTGGTATTGTGCATGCTGGCTTGATGTCTCACTGTCAGGGCTTATTGGGATGCTTGGGGGAACTATTGATGATGTTATTATAATGTAACACCTGTTCTTCTCATACTGTGATAATCAAACTGACTGCTCAGAATAAGGCCTGTTTATTTGACAGATCAGGAAAAAACTCATGAGTGTTTTTGGAATGATTGTTTCCATTGATATAGAAAGAACTAACATAAAACATGTGTCTGTCATTTAGATATGAGCACTTGTTGGTTTAATGATGCTTTTCTCTTTCCCTCCAGGCAGCTCCACACACCCACCAACATCCTCCTCCTCTCTCTGGCTGTCTCAGACTTTCTCGTGGGACTCGTGTCGATGCCGGGAGAAATCCTCCAAAAAACATCCTGCTGGTTTCTTGGTGACCTTGTGTGTACTCTGTATAATTATGTGTCAGGCATCATTACCGCATCCTCAATAGGTGACATGGTGCTCATATCAGTTGACCGTTATGTGGCTATTTGTTATCCTCTGCATTACACCACCAGAATCACCATGAATAGAGTTAAACTCTGTGTTTGTCTGTGTTGGCTCTATTCTGTTTCCTACAGCTTTCTCTTTGTAAAGGATGACCTGACTCAACCAGGGAGGTATAATTCCTGCTACGGAGAATGTGTGTTGGTCATTGACTATGTCGTAAAAGCTGTAGACCTTGTTTTGAGCTTTATTGTTCCAGTTACTGTCATCATAGCTCTGTATCTGAGAATATTTGCCGTGGCTGTGTCTCAGGCTCGTGCCATGCGCTCTCACATTACAGCTGTCACACTCCAGCATTCAGTGACTCCAAAGGCAAAGAAATCAGAGCTGAAAGCAGCCAGGACTCTTGGTGTTCTTGTGGTTGTGTTTCTAATGTGTTTCTGCCCATATTACTGTGTCTCTCTTGCAGGTGACAACTTGGTCAATTATTTATCTGCATCCTATGTTCTCTTTGTGTTTTATTCTAACTCTTGTCTAAACCCTGTGATCTATGCCTTGTTTTACCCCTGGTTTAGAAAAGCAGTTAAACTCATTGTAACTCTTGAGATACTGCAGCCTGGCTCCTGTGAGGCCAACATGCTGTAGAGAGACTGTGGAGGGACTGAGTCAGACTCGGTCTAAGGACAAAGGAATGAATATATTAATGCTGTTCAGTGACGGAAATATAAAATACAAAAAGTGAAGATATGCTTTCCTGTCTTAACGTCCAAGTTGTGTATGAACAATTGAAAGGCCTGTGCTTCAGCTTCAGCTAGATGTGTATTTTGTCTCTCTGATGCTGCTGCATTATAAGAAAGAGTCATAAGCACCATATACTGTTTCTAGGTAATCACCCAGTTTAATGCAAGCTTTAAATTCACACATGTATGACACTTATGCAGTTTTTCTTTTCTAGGGAACTTTGTTTTACTTTATGATAGAAAACATTTCAACCCAACACAACAAAAGAGCCACTAAAGCTTTGTATTCATGTCACTATGTTCTGTCAAAGCATCATCTCTGTGATTTGTGTCCCTTTAGTTGCAAACAGAAATCCCAGGCCTGCCTGGTCCTGTTTCACTGAGACAAGATGCCCCTGAACAGACACACTTTCCCATCAAGTAGAGAAAACCATCAGCTGTGAACTGGAATTGTGTTTCACATAAAACTGTCAGTACAAAAAGATCTTGGCCCCTTTACAACGTTGTTTTAATCATTTCAGTTTAGTGTCATCCATATGTGATCCCTGCATTACATATCTTGTCTTCATGACAGAATTATTTAAAGCACTATGAAGTAAAAAATAAAATGTTATTTGAAAAGACAGGATTATCTCCAGTTCATCAGATCATTGCAGTCAAATTTCCAGAGAAACATGTAATCATAAGACAGATAAACTTTCACAAATGATGTAAAGTGTGATGGGTTGCAATTTTAAATCAGTTTTATTAGAAAATGATCAGAATTATTGTCATTTATTCAATCTTACATAACATAGTGATTTGTTGTAAAGTGACATATGATAATAAACAGACATATTCACTATGTAATATTGTGTCTTTTTATACATTTTTCACATTGATGTGAAATGACAAGAGACAGTAATGACATGTTGAAAACATTCAAATCTGCCCAAACCAACCTCACCAAGGGGGGAAACCAACCCTAGTGTGATTCAACCAAACTAAATGAGACAGGTGTTAAAGCCTGAGTCCATTTTTTGGTGGTCCACTTTTCGGTCCCCTTGGATGACAGGTGCCTGTAAAAATTAAATGATGTGCACACTTACACTGCCACAGTTATTCAAGAAATGCTCTGCTGACTTGCCAGAAGATGGAGCTGTTGACTTGTATTCTGCAGGATAGAGATGAAGTAATGCAGTTGAGATGACAAGGTGAATAGTGGTGTAGTCAAGTCAACCTTTGTCGAGTTAGGTATATCAAATGTGGCCAACAGCACTCATCCCACAGCTGAGAGATATATAGTAAACCCAAAGTAAGTGAAAGAGCCAGACACTCCAATGGGGTTATTCACTGAAGAAACAGCTACCATGGAAACAATGTTTTTTTGCACTTCATCAAAAGACCAAAGATGTAGTCTAATGCAGCAACACTGTGATAAGATGTATGTGGGTACACGTAACATACACGACAAGGATGAGAGCACAACAGCAGCATCAGGCATAATGATGGCATAATCTTTAATAAGTGTGAATGGATCAAACTGACACTCCAAAATCCACTATGAAAACTAAAGATCAACATGAAAGAGTAACATCAATATTGAACAAGCTGGTCTGTTGTGTAGCTCACTTTCACAAATCAAGTTAAAAGAGGTGACGGAAACAGCAACCACTTATAAGATGGTTAAGTAAAATAGGTCAAACTATGCTAAGCTAAATGTAGCTATGGACTCGTGTGCAGAAAGGGTTTTTAAGCAGGAAGAGGTGTCACATTATGAATACATGGTCTATAATCATAACCATAGGAACTGTTAATTATTTAAATCTTCTAAATTAAAAAATCTTTCATTTCCCAGCATAATACCAGAGTACACAGTGGCGTGTTAACCTAGGACACAAACTAATGAGCTGATCATTTCAGACAGGTGTGTTGATGCTGTGACCAAATGACTATAGATCGAGGGACCCTGTGTGTGTGTGTGTGTGTGTGTGTGTGTGTGTGTGTGTGTGTGTGTGTGTGTGTGTGTGTGTGTGTGTGTGTGTGTGTGTGTGTGTGTGTGTGTGTGTGTGTGTGTGTTTCCGTTGTCTTTTAAACATCTGTAGAAGTCTATCAGAAGTCACTTTCCCGGTGATGGCTGAGCGTTACTGCGCAGCCTCAAACTGAGCTTGATGACGTAGATGTGACGTGAGCAACGTGTCTGAACGTTGTAAGTCTTCTGGTAGCTGTGCCAAGAGAAATCTCAATCATTCCCAATCTATCAGAGACGGAGAGCGTAGGTATATGTAAGGAGATAACATAGGCACAGGCTAATTATTGATCACTAAAATGCTAGTTTACATTAGCAATTAAACTAAACAGCTGATGTAAGTCCAAACTGCCTGAGAGCTTCTCCTGTACTGTACGGTAATTCCTCTACTATGAGACAGTAAGTCTCGTGGTTATGACACAATCTTTAGCCTATTTTTATAAAAACGTCTGCTACGGAGCCATAACGTGAGGTACAAGGTAACGGAGCCTTTTATACATTGTCGTGTTTCTTTAGAAATAAACGATGGACAAATGAAGTCTTGAAACGCTTCAGATGTAAAGTTATTGGCTGTCAAAGTGACGCCAAAATGAATGGCAGTGAATGGGATGCTAACGGGGGGTGATGGCTTATTAGCATCAAAATGGCGCCATAGGAGGCTTCACTCTGAGGAGAGAAGCCTGGCCCCTTGGTTATTATGGGGTTGGGGTTATTATGGGGTTGGGGTTATTATGGGGTTGGGGTTATTATGGGGTTATTATGGGGTTATTATGGGGTTATTATGGGGTTGGGTTAGCAGCAGCATCAAGTGTCGTGTTAGCATGTGTTGATGTGAGGTGCTTCATAATATTGGAGTTGCTTGAGGCAGACGTGTATAAAGTCTTTTTTCCTGGGCATAGCGTGCATGTTACATCAACATTCTTGCATTTAATTTCAATGAGCGAGAAGTAGTGCTGGTACTTCCAGTTCGAGGACGCTACCTTTGAATTTCCATGGCTCGTCGCCATTGTCGATGTCCTGTGTTTAGTGGTAGTCAGAGCGTGCCACCCAGCCAATCATCACATTTGCAACGGTGTCATCGTGATTTGTGTACAAATACACGATTTTGTCGTTTTTTTCGTGTTTTTGAGAACGTTATGTATTTGTGCTGGTCAGAACATAATGGGAAGCATCTATACAAAGGTTGTGTTCCGGGGAAAACGATAAGCCACACGCCGTGACACGAGCCGCGGTCTCTTGGGGACGTGCCACAACAACAGGACGGTTGGGGTTAGGAATAGAGGAACGGGGAAAGGACACGTCACACACCGGGACACGAGAACGGTAAAAGGACACGCCATATCCCACGATCCCCGGTCTCCTGGGTGAAAGTCCTGTGTTGTTTTGACCCATCCGCCACCTCAGCCGACCTTCTTATGCGGATCTTCGCCTTTAACCCTTGTATTGTCCTTCGGGTCACCGGGACCCGTTCAGCTTATTGGACGTTTTGTATTGGCCTGGCGTTGAGCTTCGGGTCCCCCGGTGAGCCGCGCTTGCTGCAGTCACATGAATTTCCAGCTCGCCTCATCATCTCTTCGTCGTCCGGGGGTCCCCGAGACCCGCGCTGTATTCAAACGCGTTTCCCACCGCTTGAAACAAACTAAGTTATGTGACTTCTTGCACAACTGTCCAAAGATAAATGTGCTTATACCTGCTCTAGGCTGTTGTATGTGCTCAGCTGGGCCGAGATCTGGAATGGGGGGGAGGGGGGGGTCACAGAAGATTGACAAAAAGGCAGAAAACCAGAGGATTGAGAAGTAAAATTATTATTGAAAGGTTTGTAGAAGAACAGAGAAAAAGTGTAGATAATGATGTTGTGATGTGTAGAGGAAAATAAATAATGACATCAGTGTCCAACAGAGACTGAGAGAGAGGAAGTGAAGGGTGGAGACAGCAGTAGAAAGAGATAAAGCAGTTGTACAACAGAGCTGGAATCAGAGAGCTGAGGTCTCTCCTCCTCCCACTGATGATGGAGACACAGGACGGAGCAGAGCTCTGCTTTCCACAACTCTTCAACACCTCCTGTAGGAGGCTGACACCTCCTTGGTTTGAAGTGATGCTCATTCACGTTTTGCTTTCCTCCATCTCTCTGCTCACTGTAGCTCTCAACATGCTCGTCATCATCTCAGTCTCCCACTTCAGGCAAAGATTAATGTCTCAGCAATTGAAGTTTTAGATATATGAACACGTTGTGTCAGTTTCAGGGTCCTGGTATTGTGCATGCTGGCTTGATGTCTCACTGTCAGGGCTTATTGGGATGCTTGGGGGAACTATTGATGATGTTATTATAATGTAACACCCGTTCTTCTCATACTGTGATAATCAAACTGACTGCTCAGAATAAGGCCTGTTTATTTGACAGATCAGGAAAAAAACTCATGAGTGTTTTTGGAATGATTGTTTCCATTGTTATAGAAAGAACTAACATAAAACATTTGTTTGTCATTTAGATATGAGCACTTGTTGGTTTAATGATGCTTTTCTCTTTTCCTCCAGGCAGCTCCACACACCCACCAACATCCTCCTCCTCTCTCTGGCCGTCTCAGACCTTCTCGTGGGACTCGTGCTGATGCCGGGAGAGGTCCTCAGAATAACGTCCTGCTGGTTTCTTGGTGACTTTGTGTGTTCTCTGTATAATTATCTAGCACTTATCATTATGTCTTCCTCAGTAGGTGACATGGTGCTCATATCAGTTGACCGTTATGTGGCTATTTGTTATCCTCTGCATTACACCACCAGAATCACTGTGAACAGAGTTAAACTCTGTGTTTGTCTGTGTTGGCTCTGTTCTGTTTCCTACAGCTTTCTCTTTACAAAAGTTGACCCGACTCAACCAGACAGGTATAGTCCTTGTTATGGAGAATGTTTGTTGGTGGTTGGCTATATAGCAGGGATTGTGGACCTTGTGTTGATGTTTATTGTTCCAGTTACTGTCATCGTAGCTCTGTATCTGAGAATATTTGCCGTGGCTGTGTCTCAGGCTCGTGCCATGCGCTCTCACATTACAGCTGTCACACTCCAGCATTCAGTGACTCCAAAGGCAAAGAAATCAGAGCTGAAAGCAGCCAGGACTCTTGGTGTTCTTGTGGTTGTGTTTCTAATGTGTTTCTGCCCATATTACTGTTTATTTATTGCAGCTGACAACTTGCTCACTGCTTCATATGCATCCGTAATGGTCCCAATGTTTTATTCTAACTCTTGTCTAAACCCTGTGATCTATGCCTTGTTTTACCCCTGGTTTAGAAAAGCAGTTAAACTCATTGTAACTCTTGAGATCCTGCAGCCTGGCTCCTGTGAGGCCAACATGCTGTAGAGAGACTGTGGAGGGACTGAGTCAGACTCGGTCTAAGGACAAAGGAATGAATATATTAATGCTGTTCAGTGACTGAAATATATAATACAAAAAGTGAAGATATGCTTTCCTGTCTTAACGTCCAAGTTGTGCATGAACAATTGAAAGGCCTGTGCTTCAGCTTTTGCTAGATGTGTATTTTGTCTCTCTGATGCTGCTGCATTATAAGAAAGAGTCATAAGCACCATATACTGTTTCTAGGTAATCACCCAGTTTAATGCAAGCTTTAAATTCACACATGTATGACACTTATGCAGTTTTTCTTTTCTTTTCTAGGGAACTTTGCTTTACTTTATGATAGAAAACATTTCAACCCAACACAACAAAAGAGCCACTAAAGCTTTGTATTCATGTCACTATGTTCTGTCAAAGCATCATCTCTGTGATTTGTGTCCCTTTAGTTGCAAACAGAAATCCCAGGCCTGCCTGGTCCTGTTTCACTGAGACAAGATGCCCCTGAACAGACACACTTTCCCATCAAGTAGAGAAAACCATCAGCTGTGAACTGGAATTGTGTTTCACATAAAACTGTCAGTACAAAAAGATCTTGGCCCCTTTACAACGTTGTTTTAATCATTTCAGTTTAGTGTCATCCATATCTGATCCCTGTATTACATATCTTGTCTGTATGACAGAATTATTTAAAGCACTATGAAGTAAAAAAAAAATAGGTTATTTGAAAAGACAGGATTATCTCCAGTTCATCAGATCATTGCAGTCAAATTTCCAGAGAAACATGTAATCATAAGACAGATAAAGTTTCACAAATGATGTAAAGTGTGATGGGTTGCAACTTTACAACAGTTTTATTAGAAAATTATCAGAATTATTGCCATTTATTCAATCTTATATAACATACTGATTTGTGGTAAAGTGACATATGATAATAAACAGACATATTCACAATGTAATATTGTGTCTTTTTATACATTTTTCACATCGATGTGAAATGACAAGAGACAGTAATGACATGTTGAAAACATTCAAATCTGCCCAAACCAACCTCACCAAGGGGGGAAACCAACCCTAGTGTGATTCAACCAAACTAAATGAGACAGGTGTTAAAGCCTGAGTCCGTTTTTTGGTGGTCCACTTTTCGGTCCCCTTGGATGACAGGTGCCTGTAAAAATTAAATTATGTGCACACTTACACTGCCACAGTTATTCAAGAAATGCTCTGCTGACTTGCCAGAAGATGGAGCTGTTGACTTGTATTCTGCAGGATAGTGATGAAGTAATGCAGTTGAGATGACAAGGTGAATAGTGGTGTAGTCAAGTCAACCTTTGTCGAGTCCAAGACCAGGACTGGTCAAGACCGAGTCCAAATGAGAGACAGAAAAATAGAATCCTCTTCAAGACCTCTTAGATACTTGTTCATAATGTACGTGATGCAAGAGACAAATGCAAGTGCAAAGTAACTATAGACAGGTGTCACAGGTGTGACCAAAAACACAGGTGTCCAGAGATGGGAAGTAACGAAGTACAAATACTTCGTTACTGTACTTAAATAGATTTTTCAGGTATTTTTACTTTACTTTACTATTTATTTTTGTGCCGACTTTTTACTTTTACTCCTTACATTATTAACACAAATACCGGTACTTTCTACTCCTTACGTTTTACAAAAGTAGCTCGTTATTTACCCACTTACAAAAGCGCGATGATACGTAACAACATTGTTTGTGACAGAACGTTCTCATTTTCATTCATAAATTCACCCCGTCTGTGTTGGGAAGCTCTGACATTTGGACCTTCGGGGTTTCCGTGGCCCTGGATCTGACGTGAGGTCACTTAACGTTACTAAGCAACAACAAGTTGCATTCTTTGCGCGGTCTTTCCTTTCTTGCAACTAGTTACCTAGAGTTTGAACAACGTTTTATAAGTAACGAGATATGAAACGTTACTAAACAGACCTAAATAACACTACGTCAGTGTTTTCTAAAGTCTGTCCCTGAAGCTGCTGCCACGTCGGGTGATACTGCAGCTGCCACCAACGTTAGCCTACTGTTACCTGGTAAGTGCATGGATGTATTAAGAGTAGCCTAGCTTATATGATACCGCATGCGCGCGCGTGTGTGCGTGCCTGTGTGTGTGTACCTGCGTCTGAGTACAGCAGTAAACAGAATACCATGTTTATATTTCCTTGTTTCAGATGACAAGAGAGACAGTGAGAACTCCTTCATAAGGTCAATGACTATGCAACATTAGAGTAAATTCTTAAATCTTAAATATGCATTCCTTTACACAATTAAATGACTATATGGTAATGTTAGTTAGCAATAGTCAGATAATTAACTAAAATAGAAACAGTGGAGCTTTTTTCTCCTTCCGTCTGCTTGTTATGCATTTGTTAGCCATGGTGCTGAAGATTGTAAACAGTTTATTAAATACTTTTGAGTAAATGTAGGCCCTTATCAGCACATTTTACTGCTAATCGATACAAAAGTTGTATGATGATGCTAATTAATAGTCATTGTTTTGTGTGGCAATGGGGGGGTGTCGGTTAAACGGCTTATTTGTGTGATGTGATGTCCTGTTGCGTTCAGGTTCGGTTGCGTTTCTCAAAAGTTAAATCTGTCTCATCTTTTCTCAACTCTAAGTGTTGTTTTTCCAGGACTTTAAATAAACGCCATCAATACTTAAACGTCAGTTGCCCGTGTACAGTTCGTATTCAGAAACGTCACAGTACCGACTGTCTGGGGTGTCGCTCTGGGACAGTAATCACAGTATACTCACTACAAAAAAATAGACTACACCACTGGTTAGTTGTACTCTAAAAGTATGCAGAACTTACATGTAGATTCCTTTAAATGTTGATTAAAAATGGAACTGGATCTGTGAATTATTACAGAATCACAATTGAATTCATATCTTGCTACTCAGTCAGAATCTTATTAACCTGGAGTCCCAGTCTCTGTCACAATAATCATATATGTGATGTTTTAGGCCTTTTGGCAGACATCCATTTAAAATGTAGACAATGGCATATCTACATAAAGAGCCTTTTCTCCATGTCTACTGAAGTTTCTCAGCTTGCACTCTAGTAACATTTGTGGTCCAGGTAGCTTTGCATAAAAAATGGTTGTCATTCGTAAGGCTACTTTTACTTTTATACTTTAAGTACATTTCCAAGCCTGTACTTTGTTACTTTTACTTGAGTAAATAAGTTAAATCAGTACTTCTACTTTTACCAGAGTATTCTTTAACACAAGTATCTGTACTTCTACTTAAGTATGAGAAGTGAGTACTTTTCCCATCTCTGCAGGTGTCCCTAAAAAATACAAATGTTCCCATTTTTGAACGTATAACTTGTCTTGAATAATAAACAGTACAAAGTGCTCAGTGACATTTGTGTCTGTGACCAAAATCAAAACAATTGATGCCTCCTCATATGATGCAGCGAGGCGTATACCAGGCGACCAATGTCAGCGCCCGTTCTACAGAGATTTTGATTTAAACTAATACTTGTTTTCTGAACAAGCACGCTTCAATGGTCAAGTTCGAGACAAGTCCGAGAAATTAGAAAAAAAATGTCTTGATTCCAGACTCTAACCCCAACACATGTACACACATCCCAAGAGTTACTACTTAAAATCTGGTCTTTCTGGTCACATCTACATTAAAGTAGGGATGAATATCTTTAGCTTTTGATTTGAAGGCAAGGCAAGGCAGCTTTATTTGTAGAGCACTTTTCAGCAACAGGGCAATTCAAAGTGCTTTACATGAACACAATTAAAATACAAGAATAACAGTTACAGTGCAGTATAAGAAATTACACATTAAAGAGCAGTTACAAACAGTTAAAAATATAAAAGCAGATAAAATAAGCAACGAAAGTATAAGAAATGAAACATTATTTAACAAAAGGCAACATGAAAAAGAAAGAGCCCATATTATGAAAAAAAAATCACTTTTTCTGGGATTTGGGGTGTTATTTTGTGCCTCTGGTGTTCCACACACATGCAAACTTGAAAAATGAATGATTCCTGCCTTCAGTCTCCTGGTGAGCTGGTCAAAGTCTGCAGGGCTTTCTACGTCAAGGTGAAGTTGGAAAAAACAGTTGCTGAAGTGATCCTTACCGAGCTACTGCGCACGTGTGACTTCCAACAAAGATGGAACAGAAGTGAGATGTCTCACTCTGTAGGTAAAACAGAGAGCTCAACACACAGGGTGAAAAGAGGAGCTGCAGCAATGTGCAGTACAACAAAAATATGGTGTTTTTTGAAAATTAAACCATGAAAACCTATTTTGGTACAACCTCTAAATACAATTATGAACCTGAAAATGAGCAGAATATGGGAGCTTTAATTTCCCAACAACCCTTTCTGCACCAAGAGGTGACTGTGTCCCCTTTCTGCACAGTGAACACATGCATGCCACACTTAATGTATCCACTCATTTGCCTAATTAAAGGCCTGTTTTCTCTGTCAGTTCTGGGACAGGATGCCTACTGAGTGTGTCATCTGGACACAAACAACTCTGCTGTACATTTACCTCAAGTTTGAACAAGCTGGAAGAGAGCAGCAGCTCCTTGTTTGTTAACTGACACATTTCATCAGGTTTTCTGGCACGAGACAAATACATAAGTGGATACAATGAACAATGGGAGGAGGGGTCATGATGAAGGAGACAGTTAGATCATTAAAGGGCTAAACCAGACACTTTGTGAGTACGCTGAAACATGGTAACCCACAGACTGTTTGAGCCAATGAGTTCTCTTGATAGTCTTCTATCATGCAATACAAAATTAGGTCGGTGGTTCACAATGATTTGTTAACGTATATCTGTCTTGGTAAAGTGTGTGCATACATTAAATGGCTTAACTTTCCACATTATTTGATATCTTCTCTTCTTTTTATCAAAAACCAAATAAAGAAATTCTTGAAATATGTTATGAGCCATAAAGGGAACTTTGCGATGTCAAGTAGTGCCACATACTGTAAACACACTCCTCTGGCCTGTGTGGTTGTGTTTAACTCGACATGTCTGGAGCTGCTGCTGCACATTCCTCCGTCTGTCTAACGGGAAGGAGGCTCAGCAGGCAGCTCAATGTCACGGTGAATCCAGGGCTGTATCTCATCACCCTTATCTGACAGCTCCTCGACTCCTCGGTCCTCGGCTGAACCGGAAGTTGTTCTGTCCCTACTCGGTGAAGGCCGTCTCAAAGCTCTTATTTCTGCCCAGAGGACCGAGGACCAAGCACCGAGCATCGAGGAGCTACTGGGCGAGGATACACGAGAGCAGCCTTCCTGGAAGCCGTGCAGAAAGGACAGCTCATCGCTCCAAAAACACATTTCCTCGGTTCCTCTCTCCTCCCATGATTTCCTTGCATCTCTCCCATGCCTCCTTGGCGGGAGGTACTGAGACGCGAGGAATGGAGGCAAGTGGAGGAGTATATAAGATAAATATTCATATATTTGCGGTACATCCCAAAGCACTTAAATTGCATCCCCGACTCCTCGCGTCTTAGTCCCTCCCACCGAGGAGGCCCGGGAGGAACGCGAGGAAATCAAATTTGACCCGTTTATATTAGAAAATATGGGCTGTCCAAATAAGCGCTGAAAATGTACAAAAAGAAATACGACAAAACGTTGAAAAGCAACAAAAATAATGAAAACACCAGGAAAAAAAACTTTAGAAAAAACATTTTAGGCCCTATGTGAAGGCAGTAGTAATTGGGGAGGGGTGATGAGCAATTCATAAAAGCATGAGTCCATGCAAACAGCAACAAAATGTAATATATCAGAAACCACGTTTAAATAAAACCACCACCTAAACCCCTTGGCCTCCCAGCAGGCTGCCACCTTCTCCCACTGCAGACCAGTGAGGTTCCCAGCTTTGGAACGTACCATCTGCTCAGGTAAGTAAGGGGTTGGCTCAACAAAGGCAAAGCTTCTTTTATTTTTATTATTATTATTACATTAGTGAAAAAAACAGTATGCTAATATTTCTTTGTTGTTGTTGGAATCTAAATGCAGTTGTGTGAAAGCAACCATGTAATAGCAGACACTTTATTAAAGAGTCATCTACTGCAGAGCAGTTTAAAGATTCCTCCCTCCTCTTGTCAGAGTCCACAAACATGCTGCTCAAAGTCCTAATGATGCACACCTGTTTTCACTAATGAGCACACTATGGGTACATCTCAGGTCGTTAAATTGCATCCATGTTTCCTTCACTTGCTTCCCTTCCTTTCTTCGTATGCCTACCAAACACTAGAAGACTTTGAAAAGACTAAAGTCTGACACCATAGCACATCTAAAGACAATCTACTCACACCTAACGTTAAAGACTGAGGGATCTTGCAGGGTCACACGTTGCAAGACTACAACTAGATTCGAACTTCACTACCAAGACTTTAAACTTACGATAATATCAAACACGTTTGATTTTGTCTGAACATCAAGACGGGAAGAAAGACTGACTGGGACTGAGTTTTATGACCACCTTGCACCAAACGATGGAGACACTGACTACGTTTACATGCTGCCAATAACCCGTTCAAAACCAGAATATTAGCAATAACCCGGTCGCGCACGGCCATGTAAACACCGGCAAAAACCTGAATATGACCCCTGGGTTTCCCATTTTCAAACCTGATCGGCATATCCCCATCAAAAGGAACATTGATTTGTGTTCTGCGCATGTTCTATTCTCAAGGAATCTCGGTCTTTTGAGTAGAGGAACTTCTTGTATGAGCCGTCTGGCGCATACAAAAACCCGCGTGCAGCATACAGGAAGTAAACAAGAAGTAGAGGTAAACATGGCGAGACGCAGACAGCACCACACTTTTGGAGCGAGGAGGAAACCAATGTCTTTATTAGTGTGGTGAAAACCATGAATATAATGTCTTCTGTTGTTGTTGTGTTTGTTGAAATGACGCATATTGCGTCTTAAGGTCGTCCGTACGTCCAGACGCTAACCGCGTGTCGCCGTTTACGTCGGGATATTGCCGATTTATTACAAACTCCACGTATACCGGAGTAACTCTTTCTCTGCTCACGCATGTAAACGGGTTATTCCGAATGTTTCAGAAACCGGACCTGTACCCAGGAGACCAGGGTTCAATGAAACGTACATTTTGTGTTTTTGTAACTCCACCCATAGTCTCACTTTCCAGAACTTACTCCACAGCACTGTGGAGTAAGTTCTGGCTATATACACACCACAGATGCATTCTGGGATAGAAGGAAAAAAAAGTTCTGAGATGTTTGCATTTTCTTTAAACCAATCACAGTCGTCTTGGGCGGCGCTAAGCGACGGTGACTCTGCAGAATAGTCTCTGGAAGGAACTTCTTCTGGTGGAACATTTGCACCCCGCAACAGAAAACTCCACATATAATATTAAATGAATGACACTGTTGACACTATACAGTAACATGAGATATTTAAATCAGCTGATACATGGTTAAACCTCATTGGCTCGTACCAGTGTATCTCCGTGTGAACTTCATCCCACCAATCAGTGCCAAAACGTCCCAGTTAGAGAGGAAATGACCTCGACATATTCTTTATAAAACATTACAATCATTCCCCGAAAAACCAAGCAGGCCTGACTTAATTAATGCACCATCCAAAAAAACTTGACATTTTCAGCGTGTAGCTCGCTAGCTCGAAATTTGTTGTTGTTTCTCTCTCTCTCTCTCACTCACACACACACACACACACACACACACACACACACACACACACACACTTTATTTGGCCTTCAACTCATTCATCAGTTTGGTTGACAGCCTCCAGCATGCTGCAGCTTCCGTTTTACACATCAGCTATCTGCAAGTTTACTTCTGTTTCAGAACCGTGCCCTTCTTCTTCTTCTTCTTCTTCTTCTTCACGAGATGAAGACTAATGTTTTATGTCAGAGAGTCCCTAAATGCCCAGCGGGCAACATGCAAATATGAAATGACAACGGGACAATAAAACAGGAATGATTCAGAATCACTGATAGTATTTCATTTCAAAATGGACTCTGTCTTTGCCGAGGGAGACAAGGTCAGAGACGGCTTCCCTCAGAGGGACGTCAGCTCTCATTTGAGGGTGAGGTGGTAGATTGTGTATGCGTGTGTGTGTATGCGTGTGTGTATGCGTGCGTGCGTGTATGCGTGCATGCGTGCGTGTAGACACCCCCTGGCATGAATAAAACACGCTGATCCTCTGCCAAACCTTCAGTCTGACACATTTTCGCCCCTCCCTCGTCTCTTCTCCTGAAATGAAAATTAAGTCTTGCGGCCTTGCTGTCGTTACAGGAAGTGGGAAGCGGCGAGGACAGAAAGATGGGGGCGGGGTGGGGGTGATTAAGGTTATCTGGTCGAAGGCGCCAAGCCAGAAATGACCACATAAATATGAATAATCATTTTGATTTCCTGTGCGTCAGCTGTGTTATTTGTTTTGTTGAGGTTTTTTTTCACAAGCGAGATTCTTCTTTATGATGACAGTTTATTAACCAGGGTACAGAAATAACTTAAGGCTGTGTTTAAAGTGATGGACATACTGGCTAGTGTAAAATGATTTTTTGTCACTTAACAAAATAGTTACAAAGGGCTTCGGGTAAAAAGCGCCAAAAGCGTATAAAAACCGCCAAGTCTCCTAGATTCGTACGATGTCATACACTTTGGTATGCATACATTTTTTTATGATATCACGCGGACCCATTCATGAGAATGCGTTGGACTCAGGGCTGTTTTAGTGCTGCCATCGGTGAACCTGTTCTCCTTTTCCTCCAACAAAGTGAGAGCCTCCTTTTCTTCTCTTCCTCCTGCACTTTGAAACAGCGTTAAGCCTTTGAAGCGTGAACAGCAGCCAGAACATTAAAATCCGCGGGACGCTCCCAATTATGAGCCGCCCCTGCTGCGTTACAGGAACTTACAGGAAGTCCTCCGCACCCCCCCTGACTGAACCTGGGTCAGACAGACCGTCCTCCCTCATTGTGCATGAATAAGTGTTTTGGCATGGCTGACTGAGTGGCTCTATATCCATAGTATTGAAAGGGGGATTTAATTCTTCCATGTCATGTTGCGCATGATCAAAAAAATATACCTGACTATCACTATGGTGCTTCTCACTGCAACTCTGGAGTAACATGCGGCTTTGGCACTGCTGTCTGGTTCACTCAACCTCTGGCTCTCTAGCCTCTTAATGCTTCTCCCTCGTTAAAGCTGAGCAGCTTCAGCTGCGGGGGCGCCGTCCCCAGCACAGGCGCACACCTGGAGAGGATTACACAGACAGAAAACACAGCAGCACGTTACGTGTTATGTTGAAGTCTCCAAACTGAAAATGGAAGAGATTGGTGTCACATTATCTTCATGTAGCTCTTGTGTTGCTCGCAATGCAATTAGATATAAATTCTGTATGACTGATTCCTTAGACATCCAGTCCCTCCAGAAAAAGAGTTCTTTTGTGATTGTTGCGGGCAAAAATCCTTGATAATGCGGCACGTTTTCTTAAAAAATGTGATGGAATATGCGGGATATTTATGCAGTTTTATGCGATGAAATTGTGGGAACTTGCAAAAATTGCGGTTTGATGAAAAAGAGAAAAAAAAGTGATTCCCCCCCAACACCGTGTTCTCACTAGGCGAAATGACGTCACTTCATAACGTTCCCATGGCAACAGGGGAAAATGGCTGCTCTTGTGTGAAGTAAACGCAACATTTTTCATCTTTCTGCTGAGATATATGTGACTTTTTTTGCAACGAAAATTTCGGGGATTATGAAATCATGCAAGTCCCGCATATTTTGCGCGGAAATCGGCAATTTATGCGGCGAAAGCGCATATTGGGGGTGGACATGACACGTGCCTTTAGTGTGGGAGACCCGGGTTCGATTCCCACTGAGATACATCAACCAATGTGTCCCTGAGCAAGACACTTAATCCCTAGTTGCTCCAGAGGTGTGTGACCTCTGACATACATAACAATTGTAAGTCGCTTTGGATACAAGCGTCAGCTAAATGACATGTAATGTAATGAAAGTGCGGCGTATTTGAAAAAATGCGGCCCCCCGCATAAATATGCGGACTTTGGCTGATTATGCGTTGAATTCTGCGATCGCATAATTGTATTTTTCTGGAGGGACTGAACATCTTCAACACTTCTTAAAGGCATACTATGTCTCATTGGAACTACAAGTCGAGCGGCTGTAGTTCCAATGAGACAACCTGTAGGGGGACCGAAGAGGGAAAAGTTACATAGTATGCCTTTTAAACACACACACACACACACACACACACACACACACACACACACACACACACACACACACACACACACACACACACACACACACACACACACACACACACACACAAATAGAAATGCATGAAACCAAATTGTAGAAAACTGTAATGATTGTCACTCTTTATGCATCACTTCTTGCAGTTTTACCTTCTGGTTCTTGAACTCCTCATTATTTGTCACAACAAACTGCGTGTGTGTGTGTGTGTGTGTGTGTGTGTGTGTGTGTGTGTGTGTGTGTGTGTGTGTGTGTGTGTGTGTGTGTGTGTGTGTGTGTGCCTGTGCGTGATGTTTGTTCTCAGGTGGCAGATCTACAGCCCGTCAACATTTTCTGCTCTACTTCCACCTCTCCCCCTGCAGGGCACAAACAACCCTGGCAACAAGCGGCGGTGTCGAAAGGGGACTGGACGGCTTCATCTGTGACTCCCCACCGAACGGCTCATCTGATTGGCCGGCCAGCTACAACCGATAAAAATGCAATGCGAGTCAAGCTCCCAAAACAAAAATTGTTCAAGTTCCAGGAAGCCTCGCCGGAGCTTCTTCCCCATGCAGCACTTTGTCTCTGCAGGAGAGTCGTTCCGTGCCGTGCTCATGTTAACAGGATAACTCAGAGTCTGATCTCCTGCTTAAACCTGTTAACTCACAGCCGCCCTCTGACCTACTGACCTCGTGAACTCTCACATACCTCGCAGTTAACGTCGAACACGTTGTGTATTTTCATATCCACACCTTTAGGCTCATGGCTTTGAACGCCCGCCTTCCTCTTTGAACTTTTCTGTCTTCAAAAACACAGAATTAATCCAATTAGCTCCAGCAATTGTGATACTGGGACTTGAGCCATACAAGACTCACACATGAGTTCCCAGACGTCAGAGGAACCAGGTCGCCCTCAGAAGAGAGGAGACATGAGCACACAAGTCAAGTCAAGTGGGTTTTACTGTCATTTCAACCATATACACTGTATATATAACGACACAACGTTTCACCATGGATCAAGTGGTGTTACACATTTAAAATATATAATAACGACATTATACAAAAACGACAGGCCCTTAAGACAGACTAGGGACAGGACAGACAACAGACAGGGCATAAGTAGACTTGTAACAGAGCACTGATTGTTGTGAGTTAGGTTCACCGTGAGGTGAAGGTAGAATATATAGAATTTAGCTGCAGAGGAAAAACAAGTGCAGGAGTGCATTTCATCACACAGATCCATCACAGCTGCAGAAACTGGACAGCTTCTGTCGCTCTGGGACTCCTGTCGGTCACTGTCCCGGTTGGTTGTGTGTTTGTGAGACCCTCTTTCACAACACTTCTTTTATAAACTTAAAAAAAATGATATTCAAAGACATCATCACCATCACGACGAGCAGAGGAACGACATGTCTGGCCCAACGGAGTACGAGACTAACAGCCGAGTCAGAAGTCCGAAACGATTGGAAATAACAAAATAACTGTGGATTATATAATCATCTCACTCATACATTTTAAGAAACATACATTCAAGCCTACTCAGTTGTCCTGGTCAACTTTTGTACCCTGAGATTCTGTAATTGTTCCTTTTTTTTAGGTACGGATCATGGATGAACTACGGTCCGTTACACCACTCCGCCCCTAACAACTTATTCATCAATATGGGTGTGTGGCTCTCTCATGTGGGTTTAGATCAAATGTTGATAAAATGCATGAAAGCCTCTCATGGTTTAAAGTTAAAAATAGATTTGTGTGTTCACTAATGTTTTTTTTTTACATAATGGGGCAGTGGTGGCCTAAAGGTTAGAGAAGTGAGCTTGTGACCGGGAGTTCGTAGGTTCAATCCCCACACCGACAGGATCAAATCTGGGTGAGAAAAGTGAAAGAGCAGCTCTTGTCCCTCCCTCATTACTACCACTGAGGTGCCCTTGAGCAAGGCCCTTAACCCCAACTGCTCCAGTGGAGCTGCTCAGTGGCCAGCAGATCAGACTGGTTGTACTGGGCAGCTTCCAGGTATGAATGGGGAACTGTGTGAATGTGATCAGGGCGTTCCTGCATAAGAGAGTCTTACTCTCAGTGAACCTCCCCTGAATAAATAAAGGTTTAAAAAAAATGTTACATCAAACAAAACACCTTTTACTTTATATACAAAACTATCTTTTAGTACAGATCACACACCAGAAAAACGCGATTATGCGATCGCATAATTCAATGCATAATCAGCCAAAGTCCGCATATTAATGCGGGGGGGGGCGCATTTTTTCAAATACGCCGCACTTTCGCCGCATAAATTGCCGATTTCCGCGCAAAATACGCGTGGCTTGCATGATTTCGTAATCCCCGCATTTTCGTTGCAAAAAAGTCACATATATCTCAGCAGGAAGATGAAAAATGTTGCGTTTACTTCACACAAGAGCAGCCATTTTCCCCTGTTGCCATGGGAACGTTACGAAGTGACGTAATTTCACCTACTGAGAACACTGTGTTGGGGGGGAATCACTTTTTTTCTCTTTTACATCAAACCGCAGTTTTTGCAAGTTCCCGCAATTTTCATCGCATAAAATTGCATAAATATCACGCATATTCCATCACATTTTTTAAGAAAACGTGCCGCATAATCAAGGATTTTTGCCCGCAACAATCACAAAAAAACTCAGCGTTTTTCTGGAGGGACTGGCTGATACACATCATTATCCAACGAGGCGTGCAGTAGGAGGTAGTTTTATTTGACCTACAGTGAAAACCAAATCAATTCAACGTTCAGTCGGGTACAGAGCAATGTGTGAATGGAACTCTCTCCCAAATACTATCAAACAACAAAACACTCACACACATCGCTTAAGAAATATTACCTTCAAAGATAATTCAATATTTAATATCAATTTAGAGAGATTTTGTTATAGGGTTCTTTGTTATCTGATTTTCTTTCTTATATAGATCTATTCGGAGTAGCGAAATATTTTATTTAATTATTTTCTTTTTCATTGCGTTAACTGTTTGATATGTTTACTTTCAAATATTGTGTAATGTGAAGTAATGTCTTGTGCGTATGGTGTGTAATGTGAGGTCGTACATTGTATTGTCACATGATAGATCGTAGGACCCCAGGAAGAATAGCTTTTAGCTTATGCTGAAGCTAATGGGGATCCAAATAAAACAAACAAACAAACAAACAAACAAATATGACATGTTACTTTTTTCTATTTTTAAATACATTTTCTAAGAGGTATATTGTATTCATAACACGAGGGTCAGGATTGACTTGCTGTTCGGTCCGGATGCAGACTTTGGTCCGGACTTTGAGAAGCCCTGGTCTACAGCCAGACTAGCCGCACTGGGAGGCTATACTATGGCACAATGTGACACTTTGAGCTAAATGCTAACATTAGCAGGTATCAGTGTTGTAATGTAACAAACTACAAATACTTCACTACTGTACTTAAGTAGAATTTTCACGTATCTGTACTTTACTTTGTTATTTATATTTCCGGAAACTTTTACTTCTACTCCACTACATTTCCTAAATAAAATGTATACTTTTACTCCACTACATTTCCCTTGAGCATCTTAGTTACTTGTTACTACAAAATAAAATCAGAAGAAATGTATTACACTGGAAGAAAGCAGGTTTGGCCAATCATTGTTACTAAATTGCCGAGTCAATACATGATCCATTCTAGTTGGTGACCTAATGCCTGTTTGTTGCCAAGCGGCAAAAAAAAAAAAGCCATAGGCCAAAACTAAAGAAGAAGAGCAGGAAGCCTATTCACTGATCGGGTTATGGAAGCACCTGGTGCAGGCTCTGCTGCCATGGTAACAGACGATGACCACCCAGACGACAGTCGTGATGAAGATAACGTTACACACCTTCGGCCATAAAGTTCATGATCAAAGTTCTTTTTACTTTTACTTCTAATACTTAAGTACATTTAATATCAGAAAATTACTTTTGATACTTAAGTACTGTAAATATCAGATACTTTAAGACTTTTACTCAAGTAATATTCTAAAAGGAGACTTTAACTTCTACCAAAGTCATTTTCTGGTAACGTACTTATACTTTTACTCAAGTATTGCTTTCAAGTACTTTATACAAGACTGGCAGGTATAATGTTTGCATATTAACCCTCTTATGTTAGCATGTTAGCATGTTAGCATGCAGAAAGTCAGTGCCAAAGTCAGTAAGTTTCGAGGCTAATGAATGTCTTTAATTCTGCAGTGGAGTGTGAATGAACTGGGGAAGTAAGTGCTAACTTGGCTAGCATGGCAAGTGATCAAGTAACAAATACATATTTTCAGAACTTACCAAGTTGAAACTTTTTAACTCGTGTGGACATGTATTTGTATTCTTTGCACTGACTTTGTAGCTTGGTTTGAACACACCTTCAGAAAATCTGTCTGGAAGAGTTTGTTACCTTTGGACAGACCTAGGCTAGCTGTTTCCCCTTGTTTTCCAGTCTTCATGCTAAGCTAGGCTAACTACATATTTAATGACAGACATGAGAGTCGATCTCATGTAACTTTTATCAAGAAAATGAGAGAACATAAATCCCAAATGGCCAAACATTCCTTTAAACTTCCTGGGACTACTCTGTTAAACAGGCCAACTGTGGACAGTAAGTCAGCTGTTCATTTGTACCAAACAGTGTGATTAACGGCAAACAGCAGAATCAGGACTTTTGGGAAAGTGCTGGTTCTGAAACGTTCCTGCTAACTGTTACGAGAGATCTTGATGGATGTGCACACGTCGTGTATCCTTGCCTGAACCGTTTCTGCCTCAGAGTTCAGAAGCTGTTTAAAATCACTGATTGATGCCTAATACAGCTGGCTGAATGTGAAAATCTCACCCCTCAAAATCTCTTCATATGCACGGGTTCATCCGGTTCACAAGTCAACATCAAAGACCCAGAAAAGTAGCTTCCAGTCAAACAAGATGTATACGTCGTTGGAGGACGTATAGGTGAAATGACAGCTCGGATAAAAAAAAAGCAATTCAGAAGAATCGCTTGGGATGAAAACGTCAGTGTTTTCTGTCACATTTCCAACACTCACCTTGATTAACACATTGCATTTATTCACCAAGAGATCAAGATCAATAGTGATCATGCCAAGAGTCTGTGGATTAAATAACATGAACACAGTCAAGAACAAGTATGTCATGCTTACTGCTGTGTGATAAAAAAGGCACTTAAAGCGTAACTCTCGCCAAAATGCATCCTAGGGTCTTTCTGTGAATGTATGTGAGCTCCAAGTGTCTCCAGGAGCTCTACACATTAACTCAGCATTCAGAATATTGTTTGTGGACCCAGAGTTTACTAAAAAGAAAGGTTTTAACAACTCACCGTAGCTCTTGTTGTTTCCGGTCGCCGCCGTCTCGGCAGTCAGAACGAGTCGATATCAAAACAAGTAGCAGCAGATTTAGTATATCCCTTGTGCACCGGTGTAGTTAAAGGAGAACTCCGACCAATTTTTACGTTAATCTTGATAAATATAACTATGCGAGACCTGTCTATAGCAAAAACAGTTAGCGCAATAGCAGCTACCTAGACGGAGCTGCTGCAGCTAATGCCCACCGCTCCCACTTAGCTAAACGGCAGTTATGTGGGCATAAATGAAATAGTGCCTTTGTGTATCTTAACAGACACAAAATGCAATTAAAATGTCTGTGTAACATGAACAGGGCCCTTACATGACAACAAGATGCATTTTCAACATTCACCTACCCTGTTAGCTGCTAGCTAGCTAGCTGTCGTCTGGGACGAGAAAGAGCGTTCAGTCAGGCTTCAGTAATAATCATCATGCACCAGTCCCGTGTGTATTCGTAGCATGTGTATATGTATGTATTGTATGCAGTTCTTCTTAATTAATTTACCTTAACTGAACAACTTCGGAGTCATTGGTTATATGACTTATATACGCCTGTGAGCGGAAAAACCACCTTTGCAACTTTTGACCATCGAGCCAGCGGCCTCAGAGTCAGGAAGTATGGCGTGATATCAGGTCTCGCCATGTAACAAATTGCTTTAGGCACTAAATTCAGGAATTCAGGAACCGTCTAACAAGGTAGAGATGGAGTTTTTTACACTATCGTCACGGCTGAGCCGGCAAAAAAGAAGCAGAAAGCTAGGAGAGCATTGTGGGAGGAAGAGAGGAAGAGGAAACGGCAGACTGACTGAGAGAGGAGTCAGACACGAGGAAACATAGGAGCTGTAGGGGGGGGGGGGGGCTCTATAGAGAAACCTGCCAGCAGCAAGACAAGAAACACACAAGACATGGACTACACTGCATAGCGCCCCCTTAAGGTAGATTTTATAATCTGTAAATTTACTTTTACTTCAGTATGTTTGGTTTGAAGTATCGTACTTTGCTACATTTTAAATCACATCCTTTACTGAGTAAAACAAAGTAAAAAAAAAAACTAAAACCGAAAGCGACATATGGCTTTGTGCCCTTTTCAAATTGCAAAAGACGGCAATTTAATCGAATAAGTATATTAAGTATAAATAAGATATTAAATAAGTATACTCACCTACTTTTCCTTTTTTCAGAGTACATTTTAAATGAGCTACTTTTTACTTCTACTTGAGTAGATTTTTATCCCGGATATTTTACTTGTACTCGGGTAAAAGTTCATCAAAGTAATAATACTTTCACTCAAGTAGAATATTTCCACATCCGATGTTTAGTATCTCAGAGTTTATTAGTTGGTCACAAAGTAAATTAAGTTTGAATGAAAGCTTGCTTGGGCTGGTTGTTGGATGACGGCGAGGGCCGAGGACGCCGACTCTGTGTTGAGTGATTTGATGAAAGTCGTAACAATCCTGCACCTCTTTGATCACATGACCTGCATCAAAGGCTCGCCGTCCTGCAGCGCTGCGGGTCAGCTGCCGAGCAGATTGGCTTCACGTCAGCACGGCTTAGTCTTCCATAGCACGGCACATTTAACCCCCTGTTAACCCCGTCGGCTGCAGCTGCTGCCGGCCCGCCGCCAGTAGTCGGACTTCTTGTATAGAAGCAGCTTCAGCTGGGGATATTTTCTACTGCATGGATCCAACATCTGTCCTCCACCCCGACAAACGCTCCAATTAGTTGTTTGTTAAAGCAGCAATTATAAGATGAGAGAAGATAAAACTTTATCGTCTGTTCACACAGGAATTTTTCTTGCATCGTCTGCTTCAACAATAAACAGATGACATTAAAAAAACATTAAAAAAACATCTGTATGTTCACGCAACAAACATCCTACACACCTTTCTGTCACGCACACACACGCGCACGCGCACGCGCACACACCGAGGCTATTTTGCAGAGGTACCGTTGCTCCGTCCGGCGCCTAGCGCCACCCAAGACGATTGTGATTGGTTTAAAGAAATAAACCACAGCACGTTTTTTTTCTCCCATCTCGAAATGCTACGTGGACTAGCCAGACCTTCTTCCGCAGCGCTGTGGAGGAAGGTCTGGCAATGCGAGACTATTAACATTCAGCTCATCAGATGTTTCCTAAAAATAAAAATTGTTCTCGAGTCCCGTATCTCGAATGCGAGTTGAGTGTGAAGTCCTTTGAGGACGTCTGAAGTCACCGTGTGTGCGACTTAAGGCTCTGACACACGGACCGTCGGACTGATCATTCGGCTCCCGTCTCCCCGAGTTGGTCAAAAACGTTCCTCGGAACACACCGAAGCGACGGCGACTTGAGCGTACGTTCTGCGCGAGACGTAAAACGTCTCCATAACAGCAGGTGGCGCTAATCTGTATTGTCGCCCAAAAACTGAAAACCGGAAATGAGGGAACATCTCTCTAGACCTCGTAAACACAGAGTCGTCGAGAGAGTTTATAGTAGTCAAGAAGGATCGTTGTTACTCGCTGAACGGAAGAAAATACGATGGCGAGTAATAAGAAGATACTGGCGTTGTCAGCTCCTTTTTTCTCGTGCACTGATTCGCTATTCAAGGGTTAGCACTCCACCAATCAGATTGGTCTTTGAGTCCGACTGCCCACTGGCCGATTCAACAAGTCAAATCGGCCCAAATGAAGGCCGACGGCTCCTCCGACTGACGACGGCACGGAGCACACCGACCAGACTCGAGTCACCGACCTCGCCAGACTGTCAGACGGCCGATAATCGGGTTGGTGTGTCAGCGCCCCCATCTCTGACTAAACTAGATCATAAACACACTGCTTACTGTGTGTGTGCGGTGCTTCTCTCGTTTCACTCTCTATCATCAGCAGTTGAAGCACAACTGAAGCAAGAAAGATTGATTATTATTGATGTTTTCTGACACAGAGAGCAAAGCGACGGCTGATGACTGACCTTTACAGCTGGAACGCTGCAGTGTGCATCCGAGTGATGTAACCAGGTCATTGAGTACTCCAGCAGCACTGGACGTATCTGACACCAATATCCTCCGGAGGGCTAATTTCATGACAACAAATACAGTTTGCCCGAGAAAATAAAGGAGTTTTTACATATTTTATTCCATTTGCTTTATATTTGACATTACTTCTGGTTGCAGTTTGCAGTCTGGAAGAATTTTGAGTCCCTCTTTTTTTCTGTAGCTGAATGCTGTAGATCAACGGTTCTCAAACGTTTTTCAATAATGTTCCCCATTTGAATTGTGTGTATAGTACAAAAACATAGTGACAAAAAGTGACAAATACCAAAAACAGCGATCAAAAACTTAGAAAAAAGTGCTCACGTACCCCCTGCAGTCCTCCAAAGTACCCCTTAGGGTACACGTACCCCCATTTAAGAACCACTGCTGTAGATTCCAGTTGTTTCCTGGTTGCGGAGTCAGACAAAAACCTCGACAAACTTGGAGAAAAATGAAGACAGTAGAAAAAAGGAAGGAAGGAAGGAAGGAAGGCAAGAAGGAAGGAAGGAAGGAAGGAAGGAAGGAAGGAAGGAAGGAAGAGGTTGAAAATAGTGACAAAAAGCGACAAAAACATCAAAACCAGCAACAAAAACTTAGAAAAAAGCACTCAGGTACCCGCTGCAGTCCTCCAAAGTACCCCTTGGGGTACACGTACCCCCATTTGAAAACCACTGCTGTAGATTCCAGTCATCTCCCGGCTGATGATTGTTGATGCAGTTTGGATCATTTTGCTCAGACGAGGGGCACAAGGGGACAACTGGGGAATAAAACTGTTAAAGAACCTGGTCCGGTTATAAAACAGCTGTTTCTAAGAAGGCCAGATGTTGGAACCACTGGACAGGACGGACAGCGGAGGATTAAAACTTTAAATAAAAGGTCACCTCCATACCTGCCCCAGTCCCTCCTAGAGACATTACACATACACACACATATACACATACCTAGAATTATGTAAATAAATTCTTGGTCGCAATATGAAAGGAATTGTATCCCAATATTAAAAACATATTATTTATTCTCAGAAATAAAAATGAAGCTATTAAAGGGTCCAAAATACTGTCTGAATTACTCACCCTTGAGGTTAAAAGACATATACACATAATATTAAAAATTAGTAATACGTGCTGTGTTTATAAGTGCTTTTTTGAGAAAAAAGAAAGTAAAAAGTGCCACACAATAAATAGTTTAAATAATATAATAAAATAATTTAAAATACATCATAGAATAAAACCACACTTAGGAAAATGCATGAAACCAATGGCATGTGTATTATCATGTAAAGATCTTGAGGTAAGTAATTCAATTTGTGATGATGATAATAATAATAATAATAATAATAATAATAATAATAATAATAATAATAATAATAATAATAATAATAATAATAATAAATATTAGCAATAAAAACAGAAGCACAATCAGATTATTAAAAAAAAGGCATGTGTCCTATCCACTGCGCCATCACCAACCACAGGCAATTAAAAAAAGCTACTATATCATAAAAAGACATGTTATTATACATACTTTATGTATCAAAGTATTATACATGCTGGGTTGTTTCTCAAATAAAAAAAAAAAAAAAAAAAAACTCAGTGATGGAAAACCAAGTCTTGTAAAAGTGAAATAGTGCAGCTGTGACTAATAAAGCTGAGTGGACTGGCAGGGGGGGGGGCCGATTGTCTGGAATATTTCCTCTTCACTTTATAGCATGTTGAATTTAATGTGGGACTCTTCGTGAATGTTTCCTGTGTCTTGGGCTCGTAGGAAACACACAGAAACAACGTGGTTTGACTGCATTTTGCAGTCGTCTGTACACTCCCTCCAGAAAGGTTTTTTTGTGATTGTTGCGGGCAAAAATCCTTGATTATGCGGCACGTTTTCTTAAAAAATGCGATGGAATATGCGGGATATTTATGCAATTTTACGCAATGAAATTGCGGGAACTTGCAAAAACTTGATTCCCCAACACCGTGTTCTCACTAGGCGAAATTACATCACTTCATAACGTTCCCATGGCAACAGGGGAAAAGGGCTGCTCTTGTGTGAAGTAAACGCAACATTTTTCAACTTTCTGCTGAGATATATGTGACTTTTTTTGCAACGAAAATGCATTAAGGGAATTATGAAATCCTGCCAAGCCCCGCGTATTTGAAAAAATGCGGCCCCCACATAAATATGCAGACTTTGGCTGATTATGCGTTGAATTACGTGATCGCATAATCGCGTTTTTCTGGAGGGACTGTCTGTATAAAAAGTAAAATAAAGTAGCTGTTGTTGTATATAGGCCTGTATATTATAATGGTAAACTGTTGAGAGGATATTTGCGTCATGCTGCTGAATACTTTATCAGTTTGATCCATAGGCGTAATTTATTACTATACTATTATACTTTTTTTTCGTTTTTGCTACTAAATTATTAGTAGTTATTTTTTTTTCAATATTTTATGTAGCTTTTTATGATTTTTTTTTGTTGCCTTTTTTGAAGTTTTTAATAACACATTTTTCTATGTTTTTGTTGCATTTTTCTATGTTTTTGTTGCATTTTTCAAGTTTTTTTGGGAACAATTTGACGTTTTTGTCGCCTGTTTTGAGTTTTTTCAGAAGTTTGTGGCCCTTCTTCTGACATGTGTCGCCTTTGGACGTTTAAGTGCTTTTTCAAGGTTTTTTTTCCAGGTTTTGTCGCTTTTTCAAGATAAAAATGACCTTTATATAAAATCATACAAATTTGGATCTGGCCCCTATGAAAAGGATACTGTTTGTTTGTTGTGTTGAATTTTGAGTTTATTCAGAAGTTTGTGGCCCTTTTTCTGACGTGTCACCTTTTAGACATTTTGTCGCTTTTAAATGATTTATTTTGAATTTCATTTTTAGAATTTTTCTTTTTATGTTTTTGTCGCTTTATCAATATAAAATCTCAACCCCTCCCCATGCTGAACCCAAATTACGCCCTTGGTTTGATCACACACAAAAAAACAACCTTTAAATAAAATCATCTACTACACGTGTCAAACATGCAACATCACAGTCAAAGATATTTGATTTTTTTGATGAAATTAAAGCAATAACCTCCACGTGTCGGGCCCTTGATGTGATTCTCATTTTCCAGTGTTCTCCTCAGTGAAAGTGAGTCTGATCTACCAGGTTCCTAAAATTATGGAAGCGTAGTGCTGTCAGGCCTGAATAAGAAAAACCTATCAGTATCACGTTATTATGTGAAAAGTTTATTGTAATAACAAGATATTTTCACATTTTATCAAGCTATTATCACGCTATAACAACATACAAACGCATCAAATTATAACAAGAAAATGTTCTTGAAAAATGATTGTTACAACGTGAAAAGTTTCACATTAAACAATAAATACGTATTATCACTTTTCACGTTATAATGTGATAAATAGTATATTGTAATACATTTTCTTGTTATAACTTAATAAGTTTGTATGTTTACAATAAACACTTAATAACATGATACTGATACAGGTTTTTTTACACGCTTTTTCAGGCGTGGCAGTACTACGCTTCCATAAGAAGTGGATGCACCCTCATGTGTTTCTTTATGACCCCGGCCGTGAGCTGTGCAGATGGCAGAGGTCAGCAGCTCGACCCAGTCGGTAACTGGATCTCGCTACTGGAATGTTCTTCCTCCTGCTGCGAGGTCGCCGCAGAAACACAAAGCTCCAGCAGCGCTGATCCTGAACCCTGCTGCTCTGAGACGCACCTCGCACCGTTACTGCGAAGAACTGTGTTTTTTATGATTTCATGATATTATTATGTAAGGAAACTACAAAAAACACTAAATACAAAACCACACAAGGAGAGGCGCAGGGAATGACTCGGAACGGCACGGGATAAATGGTAGCGTTGCAGGCAAAGTCACGACAAACCCTTCTAGCTAGCGTTAGCTAGCAGCTACCTAACGTTGACGTTAGCTAGCGCTAGCTGATGCTAGCGATTTCTAGTCAGCGACATATTTAGGGCTTAATTTAATGAACATAACCTGTAGTAGTACACAGTTGTGTGTGTATTGTTTTCATTTGATGCTTCTTGTTTACATTCAACACGGCGGCCGCCGAAGCGCAGCGACCCGTTGATCCCGCTGTCGCTGCCACGTCACCCGGATCGCTGGTCTGATTGGTTGAAGGACTATCCAGTTGCGCCCAGAGGCATTTGAGCTACGCCTGTTGATCACAACTCTTGTGCAGTAGAAAACACCCTCAGTTACAACTGAGAAGGGTCTGGTGTCAACCAGGCTACAGTTTTTTTCTGGCATGTCCTTATAAAAAGGATTTATGGTCCTATAACATTAATATCTTGTGTTTTTTTCACCTCCAAGATGAAGCCCTCATTGTCCATGGTGTTGTAGAGGAGACGCATATGATATTGGTAAACTGACTGGAGGCTCTCTTCTAAACTTCCTTCCCGGCCTGTCGAACGGCCCGCTGTTTGCGCTGGTTCTCATAGCTTCTGGGATGCGCTGTGTATCGTGGCTGGTGGAATAACCAGCATTGTATTGAATGGCCACAATTGCTGGCAGTGCCAACGGCATCCTAGGCACTCCCCGTTGAATATAAGGGGTCAGATGGACGGACAGACAGATTACTGGGACGCACATTGTCCTATAAACTCATTTTGACTTACTTAGTAAATGTTACAATTAACCAACAGTCTTGTTTTCAGTCATGTTGATGTGATCATCATAGAAAACATTTCCATGTTTAAGTATTACGTGGCAACACAAGTGATCTTTCCAGTCATAGAAAGGCTGACGGGATGTAAACGATCCCACTGATGTGTTTAACTGCCTCCTAAAGAATTATGACATCACCTTCCTCGTATTTCAGGGCCGTTCCTTACAAAGCCGCAGACTCCGATTGATAATCGATGCCATGTGCATTTCCACAGCTGGTCTCCGGTTACGAGGAGCATTTGGAGCCATCAGACAGGAGGATCACTTTCACCGCCATGTGTTCATTAGATTGAATTATGCGTTCACTCTCCTCGATAAATTACATCATCACGGATGTCGATCTTTTCATCACATCGACGCTGGTATAGTGGGTGTGAGTGTCGATGATCTAGCCATTCCTCGAGGCATAGCTGTGATGTTTAAGATGTAAAGCTTGTCCAGAAAGGGTTTCAGGTTCATCCTCTGGGGAGTAGGAATGTGATCGGGATATTTCATTGAAAACAAAATGTCAAAAATCTGCTGGTGTTGCCTTTGATTCCTCTCTCACAGTCACTAAGATAACTCTCTTCCATCTCTGTCACATTGGCCGGTGTTTTCAACACAAAAGTCAGATGCAGAAGTTTACTATATGGCCTAAAGTATTTGGACACCCGTGTCGTACGTTTGTGTACTTTTGGTGTGAATCTGTTTTTCAATATTGTATGCCCCCCAATTCCAATGAAGGGATCATCTCTAACTAACCGATGAAAGCCAATACCAATGAATTTGGACACATTACCAGATTTAAATTTCATCAGAAATGCTCAGATGACAGTATGCGAGAACCTTGTTCCCCAAAAGATAAATTAGCAATCTGTAGGTGGCTAAGCATCTTCCATCATGCTCTACTTCGTCACGCTTTATTAGAGAACAAAGGGCTCAGACAATAAAAACTCAAAAGTTATTTTCTGCAGTTTATTTCATTTACTGCCGGGGTTTTTCAGTCTTCCATTAAAGGTGCTTTGTGATTTATATGGTAGATGCACAAAAGTTCTGTTTACATTCATTGTTTCTCACCAAAATGTTGTAACCTTTACGTCTAACAACAGCGTTAAATGCATTTCCTTCCTCATAAAACGTTTGCAAAGCTAATTTTATGAATGTATTTATACTGTGCATGGTTAGCTAGCAACCACTGATGTACAATTTCTTATTTTTCGCTGCCTTTGCTAGTGCATAGTTACGCTTCTTTGCACGTTACTGCCACCAACTGTTGATCAGTGGAATAGCCAACAATTCCTCCAAATCATACGACGATATCAGTTGTTGATTCCTACACTTAAAGGAGCACTACGAGTTCCTGCATGGTGACTTCTGTTGACGTTCCAAGTAACTTCCAAACAAAACACAGCAAGCTCGCCCCTCCCCCCCACGTTTCTGTAACTGTCATGACTAACCCCCACCCCTCCCCCAACCATATTGTCGCCGATTGGCTGGAACGTGGTTTGTTGTATTTTGGTGCCCAGCCTGTGCCTCTAGCGTTTGTTTGACGTTGACGACTCCTGTGTTGTTTCCCGAGACCGAGACCTAGCCGATCAAGAAGAGATGCCTACGATTTGAGACAAAAAATGAAATTGCGCTGAAACCATGCAGGAACTCATAGCGCACCTTTAATATGACCAAAAGGAGCGTTTCCTGTCCTCACATCTAAACCAGAGAACGTAGCGGTCGCAGTCTGAAGACGTCGTTAACGTTGTGAAATGGTTGTAGTTTGGTTAGGTTTAGGCACCAAAACTACTTAGTTAAAACCCTTGTGTTGGTCCTCGGGTATAATTTGACCCCGTTTCAGTTATTATATCAGAAATATGGGTTTCTTTCAACCAAATTGCCCACAATTAACATGGATGCATGGATGAATGTTGCATGTTCTTCACAGGTAAAATTAATGATTACTTTCATTGAATTTTGGGCGTTTGATTACATTTTTTAGCATTCGAAATAAACCCTAACCCTAACCCTAAACCCTAACCCTAACCCTAAAACAGTATTCTGACTAAACTTTGACATACAACAGTCTGTAATTCACTCAACATCCTCTGATCTTAACTATTAGTCAAAACAATTCATAATTTCAGTTTTTTTTGTAACTCAAAACTTAGGTATAATGTCATTTGAATTAGGTTTATTGACCATGAATAAACAACAGTGACAAAAACGTTTTAAAGAAGCATCAAAACATGGAAACATAGAATGTTATAAAATGCAAGTTCACTTTCAATTTTGACCCACAAGGACAACAAGTTAATGGTTGACAGGAAGACAACACAGGGGTTAAGAAAAAAATTGTAGTTTGGGTTTAAAATCTGTACATTTGCTGCACTTCTTCACTTCCGGTTACGCACGTGACGCAGACACAAACGCTGGTCTCCTAAGTGAGAATCCTGTGTTTTGGCGCTTTTATACTTTACAAACAACTTATGTGGGACAGTCTTGGCAGTAGAGTGATTGATGACTTGTTCTTGGATGTCCTTTCACAACTCATCATTGTATTATGTATGAAAGAATTGCTATACCATCACCCCCAATAAGAAGACATCAACATTGGTTGCAGTTTATTCATAAATGTATACATTTCAATTACCCTAGTTATCTAAAACAGCTTATGATACCTTTTTCCTCTACCTACCTCTTGAGACATTCTACACAATTATTATTTTTCTCTGTCCCTGCTGTAACTTCTTCCGCTACAGCTAAGAAAGCCTTTTGGATTGGAACAATCTACCTGTAAACATTCGATCCATCGTATCTCTCCACTCCTTCAAAAATGCCCTGATTTCTTATTACAGTACCAACTGTACCTGTCCATAATCCTCTGATATCATGATAACACCTCTTTAATATTATTAATATCCAGTTTCATTGTGACTCTATTTCAAACTTAATTATGAAGGACTGATTATGATGTTTGTTTCTGTTTTTTGTTGTTTGTTTTTGTGTCTGTTTTTGTTTTGTTAACTGTTGTGTCTAATTATGATTGTACTGTTTATTTGTTTATTGTTAAGGACCCCCTCGAAAACCAGATGCTGCATCTCAAGGGGTTACCCCTAATAAAGAAATGTGTGTGTATATATATATATATATATATATAGTAGAGTGAAACCAGAAGCAGGAACACATAACACATTATGTTCCTCCTGTGCATGTACGACACAAACTAATTGGGGACCGCTAGTACAAACATTGCTATTAGCGGTAAAATACTTCACATGGAACTTTATCAGCAATATCCTGTTTCACATTCATACCGTCACACTGGGAACGGCCCAGTTCCAACGGAGGACATTAATCACACGCAAACACTGCAATGGAAGAGGTTTTCTTTTTAAAACACGATCTGCTCTTCTAGATTACAAGTGAATTGGTGTCTGACAATAATATGTAGCCACCTACCAATGCCTTCAACAGGAACCCTTTGTTTAAATACTGCCATAGAAACCAAGTCTTTATACATCAACACACAGCCCATAAGCCCAGAGTAAATCACCCAACCGGTTCTCAGTTAGCTCCGAGCATTAGCTGCTGAATGAGAGTGCGTGCCTATCCACCACTCCTCAAACACCCCAGGATTAGAAGGGCTGCTGGTTCTGTCAACACTGAAACTGATTCTCAGTCCTTCATTAAACAATAAAACAACCTGGGAAGCTTGTTTTCTCACCGGCTTACAAAGTGTAGAACCAGATGTGGCTACACGGCGCTTTAAGATGACATAGTATTAGGAGCAACAGTATTAACGGTAGCCCAAAAATTCCACATAGGGAGGTTGAGGGGGGGGGGGGGGGGAGGTCAAACAACACAGGACTTTTCCCACGGAGACCACTGTTCGTGTCCCGCGTCCCATCAATTTTGAAACTGCAATGACGCCAAACAGAAGAAGGAATAACTACTTACTGGGACGTTTGTACAGTATATTTCAGAGTATGATTATATATTTAAAAAATATATATAAATCCTGCACTGCAAGACAGCCAGTGAAGCAAAACGTCAATTCAGTCAGATGTATGCTGCTGTAAATAGACTCTGGGGCCTCCACATTAGGGATTCTGCCTGGAATACAAAATTTGCTTTGTCTGCTACGATGCAGGTAAACAAAACACACACACACACACGCATACGCATACACACACGCACACACAGACACACACACACACACACACACACACACACACACATACACACACACACACAGTGCTTAGAGGTAAATCTTATTGGAAATGCAAATTTCCAGCAGGGTTTTAAATCCTCCTACATGCATTTTTACTGTATGCACACAGACAGAAAATCTGCATCTTCTTCCGTTGGATTCCCGGGCTGTTGGATGACCAGACATGGTTGCCTAGCAACCCCCGTCTGCATGTGAGGCAGCGAGTGATGGGATCACAGCACATTCGCTCAGGGGAGACGAGCGTGTTTGGGTGGAGAGAGAGAGAGAGAAAGAGACAAAGAGGGGAAATCCTCAGTCCAGCTTGGCTGAAGATCCAACACACGAGCTGAGGCGCCGTGTTCTGGTGATGAACGTGAAGCGAGCGGAGGACCTTAAATATGTCCCCGTGTAATCAACAGCCACAGACTCGCAGAGAGCCAGGATGCATCACTTCACACCGTCCGTCTGTTCCTCACTGATAACTGACTTGCAGCTTCATGCTCAGTTTAACAAAGAAGAGAATTCAAACGCATCAAGTGGTTTTATTCTGAATCAAAGTGTATATATAGGAAACTAAAAACAGTATTTTGAAATGATCCATGTTGCTTAAATATGTCATATATATCAGTCCCTCCAGATTTGTGATTGTTGCGGGCAAAAATTCTTGATTATGCGACACGTTTTCTTAAAAAATGCGATGGAATATGCGGGATATTTATGTCATTTTATGCGATGAAAATGCGGGAACTTGCAAAAATTGCGGTTTGATGAAAAAGAGAAAAGAAGTGATTCCCCAACACAGTGTTTTCAGCAGGTGAAATTACGTCACTTCATAACGTTCCCATGGCAACAGGGGAAAATGGCTGCTCTTGTGTGAAGTAAACGCAACATTTTTCAACTTCCTGCTGAGATATATGTGACTTTTTTTCAACGAAAATGCGGGGATTATGAAATCATGCAAGCCCCGCATATTTTGCGCGGAAATCGGCAATTTATGCGGCGAAAGTGCGGCGTGTTTGAATAAATGTGGCCCCCACATAAATATGCGGACTTTGGCTGATTATGCATTGAATTCTGCGATCGCATAATCACGTTTTTCTGGAGGGAGTGATATATTATTGTTTAAAAGAACAAAGATTGACAGTATTAAAGGAGAATTACGGTGGATTTCAACTCGTAGCTCTGTTGGTTGGACATTAGGAGTTCTGTCAGTAGCGAGAAAAAGGAAACCAATCGGTGCTGCCTCCAGCGTGTTCTCCTCCTGCTAGAGTTAGCACCCAAGAAGAGAGATCCAAAATCCTCTTCTTGAAAACCTTTGACTCTAATATGTCAACAACATGAAAGAACTTTATCCAATGTTCACATTTCTGTTCTGGAAAAGTATGCACATCATCACATATTTAGTAAGACAATGCTTCATTTGCATATTTAAACATACCAATTCTGAAAACTTGTAACACAAAAAATAATTGACTTAGTGTCAGTGATCAAGAGGGGAAGTTTCATGCTGATATAATTTTTTTTTAACCCTATTTGCTGTGTCTTTAAAAATCATCGTTTAATACTTGCAGTGAGCGTCTGTTGTCAAACTGTGGAGCACTTGAGTTACAAACTACATTCAATTATCATCAAGGCCTTCTGCATCTGACAGTTGGGGGGGTGGAGAGAGAGAGAGAGAGAGAGAGAGAGAGAGAGAGAGAGAGAGAGGGAGAGATCACAGGAGCAAACAAGGAAGTAAGGTGACAAGGTATAAGAGCGCCAAATTCCAACAAACACAGACTTTCACCCTTTTTAAAATGAACATACCATAAGTCTGTGACGCAGTTACGTCCTCATTTGAGTATTTTTATAGTCTGGGTAAACCAGCCCGATCTGCCGGCTATTTGATGTCTCCCTGCAGCTCAGTCTGGTAACCTGTACGTTTATCTCTCCTGCTTCAGTTCACAATTTTGCGTGGACCAATCACAAACTGGCTTATCCACCTTGGTGCGCTATTGGCTGGTTTAACACGATGACGATAGAGAAGCGACCAACCAGCTTCTTGTTTACATTCAACACGGCGGCCACCGAAGCGCAGCGACCCGTTGATGCCGCCGTCGCTGCTACGTCACCCGGATCGCTGCTCTGATTGGTTGAAGGACTATCCAATGGCGTACAGAGTCATGTGAACTACGCCCGTTGGTCCCGCCTCTTGTGCAGAGAAAACACAGAGCAGACTGATGTTCAGTCTAAAAATCTATTGAGCTTGGTCTGCTGATAGCCAGACTAGCAGTTTTATGTAACTCATTATAAATCAATCCCGGATGATTTCCTGACCCTTACTAAGTATTGTTGTTGCCTAAACTTAACTGTTAAAAAAATGACAAAAAACGACCATCAAAATGTTCCGTCGTTCAACTAACCGATTAGATTAGCGAGCTAGTTGATAAGTTCTCTACTTCCACTTCATAAACAGCATTGCGTCCCTGCTAGAGCGGTCAGCTGGGTTGAAGGCAGTCAGCTGTGAGGCTGAGGTGTGTGGCGATGACATCATCGATACGCACGTATGCGGTTTCGCCGTACACACAAAGCCAAATGTGAGCCGTTTATTTATTTTTTATTCACCCTGGGACCAGGTTTCAAAAAAGTGCGTTTACAGGATTCGTGTGGACAATCGGCACCAAACGATGCAAAAAAAAGTGCGTTTTGCATCCAAACGCGTCTTCGTCTGGACGGGGCCTCAGTCTCCACGCTCAGTGAACTGACTTCCTCGGTGAAGTTACTCCCATGAGAGACACAACGACAGTCTTTATTGGCACTAAACCTCCTGAATCAGAACAAAACAAAGCTGAGTTAATGGAGGGATGGAGAACAACAGAGACGGCCTACAGTGAGGCCGAGGTATTGTTGTGCTAATAGGGGAAATGGGACAGAACTACCCGGGCTTATTTAAGTGATAAAGGTTCCTCACCCTGCAGCCAAACACACTCCTCCTCCTCCTCCTCCTCCAACAATAAGGTCCACATACCTTTAGGCAGTCTGGAGAAAACGCAAGTCTTACCACTCATGTTGAATGGGGGGGGGGGGGGACATTTAGGTACATCTTTGACCTACTTGTACTTTACTTGAGTCTTTTCTTTTCATGCCACTTTCTACTTCTTCTTCGCTACATTTCAGAGAGAAATATTGTACTTTTTACTCCACTACATTCATCTGTTACAGCTTTAGTTACTAGTTACTTTACACATTAAGATGTCTGCACACAAAACACACATGTAGTTTATAAAATCTGATGTTTTATTATAAATGAAATCCAGCTTAGATGATTAGACCATTAAACACACAACTGTTTGGAGAGAAAGCACGTGTGTGTGTGTGTGTGTGTGTGTGTGTGTGTGTGTGTGTGTGTGTGTGTGTGTGTGTGTGTGTGTGTGTGTGTGTGTGTGTGTGTGTGTGTGTGAGAGAGGACTGTTTGGATCCTTTACACTTTCTAAAATGGAAGGATTGTTCTTTACTTTTAATACTTTAACTACATCTTCCTGATGATACTTACACACTTTTTCCTTGAGTAACATTTTCAATGCAGGACTTTTACTTGTAACAGAGTATTTTTTACAGTGTGGTAACTCCATTTTTATTTCTCTGGTAAAAACTATTTTCACACGACAAACAAGTCACAGCTGTTTTTCACAGACTCGGGGGGTAACGTGATAGAATCCTAAGAAATCTCCGCCCCTGCTCCTCATACCTGAGAGATTTTGCACTCCCAGCTGGAGCCGGCTGGTTGCTTCAGGCAGCTTCACGTGCGCCCCGTGTTTGCACACCTGGAGAGCCTGTTGATTCCCAGATAAACATGTAGAAACATGCCGGGATGCTGAGAAAACCCAGTGTTTGTACTCGCACTGAACAGCTTCACACTTCTGACTCAAACCCTGCAAGGACACGTGTGAGAAACACATACACACACACACACCGTTATTCAAACAAATACAAAGAAAACACCATTTAATTATCTCAAAAATGAATTGTTGTGACATTTCAAAGTATTTTTCTTTATCGAGTTGACATTTTAAGGGAGACTGTACTCCCTGTACTCTTTTTTTAAGCTTCTTTAGTGTTCTGTTGTTACGATGACCCCGCCCCCAGCCCCTGACGTAAGCAAGACTCGGTTCAGGACTGGTTCAAGACCAGCAGTGCCGCTCCAGAACCAGGTTTCCTGCATGGCCGAGAGCGTTTTGGCTGTCGAAACTCGAAGAACTGGTTCGAGATTAGGCGCCGGGTCCGAACCGGCCCTCAAAATGCCTTGGTGGAAACAGGGTAACAGGTACACAGGTACACAACAGGTATGTGTTTGGGAAGTACTGAGCCTGCGAATGGATACATTTTGATAGTTTTGGACTCTTATTACTTCAATTCATGAAGACTTTATGATTCTCTGTTCACCGTGGAGGCTCGCGACACAAACAAAGTTTTCTTTAATAATTCCAAGGCGGGCGACCGGGTGGCTCACCTGGTGGAGCGTGCGACAATGTACAGAGGTTTGGTCCTCGATGCAAGCGGTCGCGAGTTCGATTCCGACCTGTGGCCCTTTGCTACGTGTTGTTCCCTCTCTCCCTCTCTCTCTCTCTCTCTCTCTCTCTCTCCTTTCTTGTCTAGGGCTGTCCTATATAATAAAGGCCTAAAATGCCATAAAAAAATAAAAAAAAAACTTTGTAATTGAGTGTTAAGTTTCGGTGCATCCTTTCCTGCGTGAGGATTTTCCCGTCAGCGTTGAGTTTTACGTGTAAACGAAGTGATTCACGATTTGATTGTCTTATTTTAAACTAAAGAGCCTCTTTGTGTTTATAATGTTGAAACACGCAGCTGCATTTCACATTCACAATCCTTTCTTAACAGCATTAACTTACGGTAAATGCTATTGGAGACCAACTTGTTTCCTCTTCTACAAGTTGCCACATGACACGCGTGTGTGTGTGTAAATGTGTGTTTCTAGCACTCTGGGCTGCTACATGGGAGGAGAACGAGTACAAACAACAAGCGAGCGGCAGCAGTCAGCACAGCTCTGCATGTCGGACACAGTTGGACCAGCCAAGCGCTGGGATTTCCAACCCTGCAGCTGCTCCGCGCCCCCGGGAGACTGCAGGCAGTTTGGAAGGAAATCAAACATCACTGCCTGTGATTCATTTAACACCAACCCTCCCCCCAAATCCTCCCCAAATCCTCCCCCATCCCTCTCTGTTTCTGGCTCTTTCCCTGCCATGCACCTCTTGACCTCTCCACCCCCCCTCCCCCCCCCCTCTCTCTCTCTCTCTCTCTCTCTCTCTCTCTCTCTCTTACTGTAATCCACAGCAGTAATGGTTTTATGTTTCCATGGAGTTTAGTTACATCCACGTCAATTGTTCTCTTTGGCTCTGACTATATTCAGGCCATTTACAGATAACAGTGTTTACTGGGTTTGAGAATACAGCAGCAACAGATGACGTTTCACACCATCTCAGGGTCATAACCGCGGACGTGGCCCGTGGCTCCCCTCTGAACGTTGATTTAAATGCCATACTAACTATTTTGTTAAGAAAATGAATCTCGTGTTCTGGGTAATCCAGGACCTGCGTACCTGCAGCCTGTTCTCATGAACCATTCGTTCAAAAAGCTATGAAAAGGAAAGCACTGTCATTCGTAAGCATTCCACGTATTTGTTTTTCTGTTTTAACCACATTGACTCCCGCGTAGGGAGGAGGTCTTTCCAGCCAGGCAGCAGAGTTTGAGACTTTCACCCAGGAAACGCGTGTTCGTTCCCCGGGAGTGTTGTAATCCAATCCATGATCCACTAGTCGTTTTGTGGCCTAAATTTAACTTTCGTCGCCGCGTAACGCTCACTTTTTGTGGCCCAAACTAAACCGTAATGTCCACCGAAACGAACGGCAGCTCGGGGTGCTCTGTACCCAGCTCAAAGTCACATATTCTCGGGTTAACAGAACCACCAACTACTGCTGAAAGGACAGAGCGCCATGCGGAGCGCCATGCGGAGCAACATGCGGAGCACCAAGCGGAGCGCCATGCGGAGCACCATGCGGAGCACCAAGCGGAGCGCCATGCGGAGCGCCATGCGGAGCGCCATGCGGAGCGCCATGCGGAGCACCGTAGCCGGCGTAGCAGAACTCTGCAGCTGCTGAACACATCTACTAACTGCTGCTGATACGTCCGAGCTGGAGTTCTGTCGCCAGCATCACAAAGCTCTGTGGCGGCTTAAACGGTTAACTGCTCCTCAGATCTCTGCAGGGTAAATCCAGACAGCTAGCTAGACTATCTGCCCAATCTGAGTTTTCTGCCGCACGACTAAAAACTACTTTTGAACGTACACATGTTCCACCAAAACAAGTTCCTTCCAGAGGCTATTTAGCAGAGGCACCGTGGCTCCGTCCGACGCTCAGCGCCGCCCAAGACGATTGTGATTGGTTTAAACCAGGGGTCTTTAACGTTTTCTAAACCAAGGACTCCTTAACTAAAAGAGAGACGGAGCAGGGACCCCCTACTACATATATTGTATAAAATGAAGTTCAATCAGGAGAGACTTTGTTGCAAAACCGCAAAATGTATTCACAAGTATAACTTGACATGAATGATGTTTGGAGATTAGACTCCATCACAAATATATTAATACAATAATATATCAGAAGGGGTCGGAGCCGAATACCTCCCCCGATGGAGTCTAGACACTGGCGGTGGTGTGAGGAAGCCCGAACGAGGAGCCAGCAGAAGAAGAGAACAGGAAGGAAGCCCAGGGAGCCACGAGAGCTGGAGACCGGAGGTGGAGGGGAGGAGGATGGGAGGAGGAGTAGGGGGGGAGGAGGAGGGTCGAACTCGTCTAGAATGACAGCTGACGGAAGAGAGAGAGAGAGAACAGTTTAAAACAGGGAAGACAAGCTGTGATTGGCTCGGAGAAAACGGTGGCCGCTTTTGATTGACTAAAAGAAAGTGGGTGTTCCGGCAACTGATTAGATAAGGAGAGGAAAACTAGGAATAAATTGAGAAGTCTTCCTGCATGAAATTACGCTGAGTTTCACTTGCATAATAAACTGGGCCTACGATAACGTGTAGGGCGGCCTAAAGCCTTTCCACATACCTGCTTAGTGCATAAGATATTAAAATAATAATTGTCAGCATTATTTTACAAACCATCTTTTAATGTTAAACGTACATGTGGCCCAGTGAATCCTTAAGATATACTGTACCTGTGGATGGCTACTTAGAGACTGCCATAGGGCAGAAAGCCTATCATCAATGGGGATTTACATTTGCTATTAATATTTTGGAGTCATGTTAAGCCATTTTTAATATTTTCAAATATTAACATTAATTTGGAGGCCCCCCTGCAGTGACTCTGAGGACCCCCTAGGGGTCCCGGACCCCCTGTTGAAGATCTCTGGTTTAAAGAAATGCCAATAAAGCAGAGCAGGTTTTTCTCCCATCACTATGCTGTGTAGACTAGCCAGAATGTCTGGCAACGCGAGATTAGTATCTTCTTAATCGCCTCGCAGCGCCTCATCTTTATCTCACAACCTCTTACGCGAGTCCCGACCTTCAGTTTGGGAACCACTGCCTCAGATAAGCACTTAATAAACTTTGCTCAGATTCGGGAGGGACATAATTCAAATATTTGCTTTCATAAATGACATGGTCAGCAGACCTGTTTAGCCACACAAACATCAGAAAAGCCAGGATAATGGAGATGCACTGGTCTAATTCCTAATCCAGGACTGGCCTCCTTCTGTGTCCTGAGAGTCACCCCGGATCTCCGCCCTAAAAACAAAATAATGGCAGACAGAAACACAGGCTTTCGCTTTGAGTTACACCCTCCGAAATCACCACGCATCACCAGTGGTGGAGTACATTTACTCCAGTACTGTACTTACATTTTGAGGTACTTGTACGTTACTTGAGTCTTTTCTTTTCATGCCACTTTCTACTTTCTACTCCGCTACATTTCAGAGAGAAATATTGTACTTTTTACTCCACTACATTCATCTGTTACAGCTTTAGTTACTAGTTACTTTACACATTAAGATTCCTGCACACAAAACACATGTAGTTTATAAAATCTGATGTTTTATTAAAAGTAAACTAGCCGACAATATAACGGCTACAAGTCCAGCTGAGATGATCAGACCATTAAACACGTGCGTGTGTGTGTGTGTGTGCGTGTGTGTGCGTGTGTGTGCGTGTGGGTGGGTGTGTGTGTGTGCACGTGTGTGTGCGTTTGTGCGTGCGTGCGTGCATGCGTGTGTTTGTGTGTGTGTGAGTGCGTGTGTGTGTGTCTGTGTGCGCGCGTGTGTGTGCATGTGTGTGCGTGTGGGTGTGTGTGTGTGCACGTGTGTGTGTGCACGTGTGTGTGTGCACGTGTGTGTGAGTGCACGTGTGTGTGTGTGCACGTGTGTGTGCACGTGTGCGTGCGTGCGTGCGTGCGTGCGTGCACGTGTGTGTGTGCGTGCCTGTTTGGATCCTGTACACTTTCTAAAATGGGAGGATTGTTCTTTACTTTTAATACTTTAACTACATTTTCCTGATGATACTTACACACTTTTACTGTAAGTATTTTTTTTCACTGTAGTATTAGTACTTTTACTTAAGGATCTGACTACTTCTTCCACCGCCACCCATCACCACCTGAACAGCGTAACTCTCCTCGAGGGCGTGGCCTTGACGGACACGCCAGCGATGGTTGTTGCCAGCTGCCAGTCGTCTGATGTTCTGATTCGCCTTGGCAGAGGTTAGGTCGTGATGATGATGGACAAGCACATATTCGGGAGGTCTGGAGACGCTCGCAACCCTTCACATGCCTGAAATATTCCTCTCATCCTATAGATAGGTTGATGCTGAGCTCCAGAGCCGAGCCATAATGGTATTTGATTACAGACCTAAATAAAGACGAGCGTAACTGCAAGAATACTTCGGATGGTTGGAATAGATCCACACTGCCTCAGGCAGGAAACATAAGCCTTCAGGTTAGCTGTGTAAAATGATGCATTTCAATTAAAATCTGTAAGTAAAATCTATATGGAAAGCATATGGACAAGTCATGTTTCCTTGCCTCAACAAACAACTTGTATATGTAGGGATCATGAACCTTGATACTGTTAAAGTGCTCATATTATGCTCATTGTCAGGTTCATAATTGTATTTAGAGGTTGTACCAGGTTGTTGTTTAATTTTCAAAAAAACACCATATATTTGTTGTACTGTACATTGCTGCAGCTCCTCTTTTCACCCTGTTTGTTGAGCTCTCTGTTTTAGCTACAGAGTGAGACATCTCACTTCTGTTCCATCTTTGTTGGGAGTCGCACATGCTCAGTACCTAGGTAAGGACTACTAGCCAGTCAGGAGCAGAGTATGAGGGCGTGCCCTGACAGTACCTAGGTAAGGACTACTAGCCAGTCAGAAGCAGAGTATGAGGGCGTGTCCTGACAGTACCTAGGTAAGGACTACTAGCCAGTCAGAAGCTGAGTATGAGGGCGTGTCCTGACAGTACCTAGGTAAGGACTACTAGCCAGTCAGAAGCAGAGTATGAGGGCGTGTCCTGACAGTACCTAGGTAAGGACTACTAGCCAGTCAGAAGCAGAGTATGAGGGCGTGTCCTGACAGTACCTAGGTAAGGACTACTAGCCAGTCAGGAGCAGAGTATGAGGGCGTGTCCTGACAGTACCTAGGTAAGGACTACTAGCCAGTCAGAAGCAGAGTATGAGGGCGTGTCCTGACAGTACCTAGGTAAGGACTACTAGCCAGTCAGAAGCAGAGTATGAGGGCGTGTCCTGACAGTACCTAGGTAAGGACTACTAGCCAGTCAGGAGCAGAGTATGAGGGCGTGTCCTGACAGTACCTAGGTAAGGACTACTAGCCAGTCAGAAGCAGAGTATGAGGGCGTGTCCTGACAGTACCTAGGTAAGGACTACTAGCCAGTCAGAAGCAGAGTATGAGGGCGTGTCCTGACAGTACCTAGGTAAGGACTACTAGCCAGTCAGAAGCAGAGTATGAGGGCGTGCCATGCTAGCAGCTAGGCGAGCATTATAACGTGTGCTACAAAGCATAATATGAGCACTTTAAAGTATAATGAAAGGTTTTCATAGGAGGGAAGAAATACAGAAACATTTAAAGCAGCAAGGCGGTTTTTGATGAAACCAGTCTCCCAGCCTTCCTTATGTACAGGGGGCGGGGCCACCCACTAATGGCCCAATCAGGAGCACCTGAGATGGGCAGAGAGAGAGAAGAAAAACAAGGGAGCGCATAACAAGTAAAAAGGCATTTTTACTTTTACTATTATCGTCTGTACATTTCAATATGAGAGAGAACTGAACTGGGGACTGAAACATAAAGCAGCGCCTGCTCTGTCCAGAGTCGACAACAGGCCACACTTCCAAAAACTCGTCCAAAGTGTCTGAGGACGCAGCTGTCCTCCTTGTTTTGTGTCAGTTGCTTCCCATCAGATTGCACAAGACAGCAATGTGGTGTCGACAACCAACATGACAGAAAGTCCGCATCAGTAGTGGAGATATTTTATAAAATTTACAAAAAAGCAGGACAGAAAACAAGCATTAAATCTCCTCTGTTCTGACTTTATTCCCACCATATAAATCATTTGTTTGGCCCTATTCACCCTCTGTATTTAAGATGTTAAAGATGCCATATTCTGCTCATTTTCAGGTTCATAATTGTATTTTAAGGTTGTACCAGAATAGGTTTACATGGTTTAATATATTTTTGTTGTACAGCACATCTCTCTCTCACTGCTGCAGCTCCTCTTTTCACCTTGTGTTCAGGTCTCTGTTTTAGCTACAGAGTGAATCATCTTTCCTTCTGTACTATCTTTGATTCCACTCTGCACATGCTCAGTAGCTCAGATGGTAGATCATGTCAGTTAGCTCCATAGACAGTAAAAGAAAGGTTGTTTCTCCAACTTTGGTCAGTTACAAGGCAGGATTAGCCGGGAGACTTCTTCTAAAGGAGGGCGCACATGGAAGTACTTCTTTTGGAGATTATGGTGAACTTGTGTGTGTTGTAGCAGCGCTTTGCCATTGAGAACGAGGTAGCAACGGTTGTGGTTAGCCCGTCGTTTTGGCTAGCGACGTAAAAAGCCGTGCAGATTTTGACCAGCTCACCCAGAGACTGAAGGCAGGAATCATTCAGAAACCGTATCTCACTCAGAACAACATGGATGGTTTTTTTCAAAGTTTGTATGCATGTGGAAGCACCAGAGACACAAAATAACACCCCAAATCACAGAAAAAGTGATTTTTTTTTATAATATGGGCACTTTAGGGGGCATTTTCTTCCTTTCTGTCCTGCATAAATGTCCATCTTTGCTCAGGGCATCTGTGAAATGAGGATTCGGCAGAGCAGCGAGATGAAAAAGAGCCAGCCATTAGTGCTGCCAGCCCTCATTTTCCCCCACACAAACCGCCCTGTCGCCACCAATCACACACATCTGCTCTGCTGAGACGGTCTCCGCCGTCCCATGATGCCTTGCCTGTCCAGACGCTGTGTTCATACTCCACCTACAGGGGAGGGATAATAATCATGTCACACACGGGCTTTGATTCGATTGAACATTTCAGACTGGATGTGAATCAAACAACACGTCACATTTGACATGTATGAAAGAGAACGTGAAACACAGAGAGGAACAGCACGAACGCTTCATGGATGTACACGTTAGTAAGAGAAGTCAAAGCAGAGACGAATTATCCTGCAGCTCACACTGGAAACATTCACAGATAACAGTTATTTTTCTTCCAGAGTCTTCCAGAGATGTGTTTTGGGGGCGAGTTCTAGTCAAGTCTCACTTTGATCAACAAGTCCAAGTTAAGGCCGATTTATGCTTCTGCATTAAAGGACAAATCCAGCGCAAAATGAACCTACACACGTGTACCGAGTCGACCGTTCTCTGGGATATGTTTTCATGCTAATCGAATGTGACCAGTTTTATCGCAAACCGCTAATTAGCTGCTAACGCTAGCCTTCGGGGCAGAGGGTAAATCGCTATTTCTACACCACTAACAAGGCTCAAAATATCACCACACTTCCACGGTAGCATAATGAGGGTCACTACCAAGGGGCCAGGCTTCTCTCCTCAGAGTGAAGCCTCTTATGGCGCCATTTTGATGCTAATAAGCCATCACCCCCCGTTAGCATCCCATTCACTGCCATTCATTTTGGCGTCACTTTGACAGCCAATAACTTCACATCTGAAGCGTTTCAAGACTTCATTTGTCCGTCGTTTATTTCTAAAGAAACACGACAATGTATAAAAGGCTCCGTTACCTTGTACCTCACGTTATGGCTCCGTAGCAGACGTTTTTATAAGAATAGGCTAATGATTGGGTCATAACCACGAGACTTACTGTCTCATAGTAGAGGAATTACCGTACAGTACAGGAGAAGCTCACAGGCAGTTTGGACTTACATCAGCTGTTTAGTTTAATTGCTAATGTTAACTAGCATTTTAGTTAGCAATAATTAGCCTGTGCCTATGTTATCTCCTTACATATACCTACGCTCTCCGTCTCTGATAGATTGGGAATGATTGAGATTTCTCTTGGCACAGCTACCAGAAGACTTACAACGTTCAGAGACGTTGTTCACGTCACATCGGCGGCGGGAAGCTCAGTTTGCAGCTGCGCAGTAACGCTCAGCCATCACCGGAAAAGTGAGGCTTCACTTGTCTCCGTCAAAAACAGCGGGATCGCTGTGTCCATTTTATATACTGTCTATGGTCCCTACATGTAAACACAAGCATTGAGAACTTTGCAAGTGTACAGACAGTTTATTAAAAAGATAGATTATAAAGACAGTAGCGTTCACGTATACATGTGGGCGCCATCTTGGGAAAACAGTCACGACCAGTCGAACCACGAACGGCGTGCTTGAGCTGTGTTACTGGTTACTGGTTGCACGGCGTTCGTGGTTCGACTGGTCGTGACTGTTTTCCCAAGATGGCGTCTGCCTGTATACATGAACGCTAAGTGCGGTGCTAGTTTTAGCCTTGTTAGTGGTCTAAAAATAGCAATTTACATGTATACGTGAACAGTATTGTCTTTATAATCTATCTTTTTAATAAACTGTCTGTACACTTACAAAGTTCTCAATGCTTGTGTTTACATGTAGGGACCCTCATTATGCTACCGTGGAAGTGTGGTGCTATTTTGAGCCTTGTTAGTGGTGCAGAAATAGAGGTTTCTTTTTACCCTCTGCCCCGACGACTAGCGTTATAAGCTAATTAGCGGTTTGCAATAAAACTGGTCACATTTGATTAGCATGAAAACATATCCCAGAGAACGGTCAACTCTGTACACACGTGTGTTAGTAACCCCTAGGATCATTATGAGCCGGAATTGTCCTTTAAAGCGTAGCAGATTTTCTTCTTTGCTTATGACAGTGAAACCCTGGTTCATCTACATTCCCCTTTCTACAGTTAACTGGCTTTACTTGTCTTTTAAGATGCCGAAATTAGACGTTTCTAAGAGGAGACATTCAGCAGTGCCGCACGGCAAAATCACTCCCCCTAATCAAAACATGCTCTGCTGCTACCAAACTTACCAAACACACTGAAAGAATCATGACAAGATAAAAACTAATCGTCTACATAATTAGTTGCAGCTGTTTTGAAAATGAACAGTGAGAAGACAGTTTGAAAGCGAAGTGCTTGGCTGTCAGCTTGTGGCTTTGCTCTTCCAGTCAGTGCTGCCGTCGTGTAACGCAGGAAGCGATGAGCTGTAAACGCGTGGGCTGCAGCGAGCGATTTCTCAACAACAGACGCAACTTCCCTTAAAGACTGCTCATCTGTGCCACGGATCTTTCACTCCCCTCCGTGGATCTGAGGTCACACCCACTCTTTTCCTCGAGAACATTAACCCGTCAACATTTCTTCTAAATGTTCTCGGTTTGACACACATCTCGTGGACTGTTTCTGAGCAGTTAAAAGCGGTATTGAGATCCTTTGCTTGAGTAAAAGTAGGAATACCACACTGTAATAAATACTCTGTTACAAGTTAAAGTCCAGCATTGAGAATGTTATTTCAGTAAAAGTGTGTATCATCAGGAAAATGTAGTTAAAGTATTAAAAGTAGAGAAAAATCCTCCTTTTTAGACGCCAGAAACTGGAAACAGCTGTGTGTTTAATGGACACACACGCACACACACACACACACACACACACACACTTTCTCTCCAAACAGTGTTTAATGGTCTGATCATCTCAGCTGGACCTGTAGGCCGGTATATTGTCGGCTAGTTTACTTTATAATAAAACATCAGATTTTATAAACTACATGTGTGTTTTGTGTGCAGAAATCTTAATGTGTAAAGTAACTAGTAACTAAAGCTGTAACAGATGAATGTAGTGGAGTAAAAAGTACAATATTTCTCTCTGAAATGTAGCGGAGTAGAAGTAGAAAGTGGCACGAAAAGAAAAGACTCAAGTAAAGTACAAGTACCTCAACATGTGGACTGAAGTACATGTATTCAGATACATTCCACCACTGCAGTTCAGGAGGCCCTGTTGGCTGCCGAACAAGTCCGGACTGGTGTGTGTGTGTGTGTGTGTGTGTGTGTGTGTGTGTGTGTGTGTGTGTGTGTGTGTGTGTGTGTGTGTGTGTGTGTGTGTGTGTGTGTGTGTGTGTGTGTGTGTGTGTGTGTGTGTGTGTGTTCAGTGACAGCCTCACATAGCACACGCCTGCATCATCACTTCCCCCCCTCCTGCTGCAGGCGCAACTTGTGTGGCAACTTTCCTGCAACGTCATCCACAACCTCAGAATAACAGGAAAGAGAGAAAGGCATCTTCGCTGTAATTTTGGAAGTGTGTTGCACAACCAAACTCTTTCAGGGTGTGTTAGAACCGCTTTGTCACGAGTTCATAAAAACCTCATGACAAAGCAGTACTGTAATTACTACCAGGGTGATTCTTAACGTCCTCCCTGGATATCTCCGTCGAACAGGCCGCCGTCAGCTGGGCCGGAGATCTGCTGATGTGTGTATCACCTTCTGGTCACTAAGGTTTTAGAATAACTAATGATTATCATGAGTAATCAGTTCCCTCCAGAAAAACGTGATTATGCGATCGCAGAATTCAACGCATAATCAGCCAAAGTCTGCATATTTATGCGGGGGGGGGGGGGGGGCGCATTTTTTCAAATACGCCGCACTTTCGCCGCATAAATTGCCGATTTCTGCGCAAAATATGCAGGGCTTGCATGATTTCATAATCCCCGCATTTTTGTTGCAAATAAGTCACATATATCTCAGCAGAAAGTTGAAAAATTTTGCGTTTACTTCACACGAGAGCAGCCATTTTCCCCTGTTGCCATGGGAACGTTATGAAGTGACGTAATTTCACCTGGTGAGAACACGGTGTTGGGGGGGGAATCACTTTGTTTTCTCTTTTTCATCAAACCGCAATTTTTGCAAGTTCCCGCAATTTTTGCAAGTTCCCGCAATTTTTGCAAGTTCCCGCAATTTTTGCAAGTTCCCGCAATTTTTGCAAGTTCCCGCAATTTTTGCAAGTTCCAGCATTCTCATCGCATAAAATGGCATAAATATTCCGCATATTCCATCGCATTTTTTAAGAAAACGTGCCGCATAATCAAGGATTTTTGCCCGCAACAATCACAAAAAAACTCTGCTGTTTTTCTGGAGGGACTGATTAATCATCCTGATTACAATTTGTCAGCGTGAATACATTATTCTTTCGCACTTTCCCACGCAACACGGTCTCACTGCAGTTAGTGAAATTGTCTCGCTATTTTTTATAATCTACTGATTCGTGTACACGGACACGTTACGCTCATTTTTTTTTTCCCCCGTGGTGGTCAGCACGAAATGGGAAGCATCGAGAACGGGAAAGGAGCGGGAGACGGCCGCGGTCTCTGTGGTGACGCGCGACAACAACGGGGCGGTTGTGTTTAGGGAAAAGAAGAAGAAAGTTAACGTCACACGCGGGGACGCGGTCCTCGGTCTCCAGGGTGAAAGTCCACCCCGCCTAACCGGGGATGTGGCTCAGTGGTAGAGTGTTCGCCTGCCAATCGGAAGGTTGGTGGTTCGATCCCCAGCCCTGCAGTCCCATGTCAAAGTGTCCTTGGGCGAGACACTGAACCCCTAGTTGCCTGCTGATGAGCTAGTGGCGCCTTGTACGGCAGACGCGGCCTCAGCGTGTGAATGGTGGATGGTTCCTGTACTATGTAAAGCGCTTTGAGTAGTTGTTAAGACTATAAAGCGCTATATAAATACAGTACATTTACATTTACACTACTCGCTACCGTAGTCGTGCTGTGATCACGAAAGATGCTTCCCATTGAAATACATTAGTTTAACATTCACTGGTAAAAAATGTACTAACCCTAACCCCCCCTAATCCATGAACGGGTCTTTTTCCCCCCCTATAATGGGATTTTAGGCGACCGCTCTTTTTCAGCAGTTGCTCCCAAAATTGTGGAATGATTTGCCGCCGCACATTAAAGTTGCGCCCCCCCTTCACACCTTTAAATCTGGTTTGAAAACATATCTGTACTCGCTGGCTTGTGCTCCACCATGAGGGCTGCTGTGGTCTTCTGTCATTGTTGATGTGTATATACTATTTACTTTGGTTGTTCTCTCTGTGAAGCACTTTGGTAACCTTGTTGTTTGTTTAAATTGTGCTATATAAATGAAGTGGATTGGATTGGACTTTAATTGTTGTACGATATTGTTACCAGGGCTTTACCAAATGCCAAATGCTGGTAAAAATGCACTTTGGCGGGCAACATTGAAAAAGTCACTAGCCAGTTTGGCCGGTAATGACAGAAAAAACTGCCTGTTCTCAGCCAATATTGAGTCATTTAAAAAAATAAATGCTCATACAAGGTGACATTTGCAGTCTTATTACATCCTTAATGACGACACAATCACTTCCTTAAAAGTCCTTAACTACAAATCTCCCCGCTGTCAAAGGGAGCAGCTATTCATTGTTGATTTAAATCCTCCAGCTGGAGACACCTCCTCCTCCCCCCCTCCACCCCCCTGCCTCCCTCCCCCATCCCCACAGAGCTCCCTTGACCCCCGTCGCAGCGACAGCACAAAGGGAGGGGGACTCTCTTATCTCGGACCCGGGCCTGAATAGTGATGTTTTCCTGGGAAACCTCCACTCCAGTGGGAAAGGGACAACAGACCCTTTGTTGTTCTCCCCCACCCCCTCTGCAGGGACCACTGCCATTGGCTGACCACCCTCCAGTGGTGGAATGTAACTAAGTACATTTGCTCAAGTACTGTACTTAAGTCCAAATGTTGAGGTACTTGTACTTGTCTTTTCATGCCACTTTCTACTCCTACTCCGCTACATTTCAGAGAGAAATATTGTACTTTTTACTCCACTACATTCATCTGTTACAGCTTTAGTTACTAGTTACTTTACACATTGCACACAAAACAGATGTAGTTCATACAATACTGGGTTTTATTATAAATGAAACTAGCCAACAATATAACGGCCTACAAGTCCAGCTGAGATGATCAGACCATTAAACACACAGCTGGTTGTGTCCTTTACGGTTGGGAGGATGTTTCTGCATTGAGTACTTTTACTTAGTAACATTTTCAATGCAGGGCTTTTGCAGGTACTTTTACTTAAAGGTATAGTGGAGGATTTTCTTTTTCCGGGTGGATCATGAAGACTTCTAGTCGTCAATCATTCTGGGATATGTTTACGTGAGGCCGTCGTACGTGCCGCGACCTCCGACCATAGACAGTATGTGTTTATGGTCACGGTTAATCTCAAAGCTGGTTGGCTCGGTAACAGGCATTAAAACTCTTTATATAAGCATTTAATGAAACGTCAATGGAGATATTGATGCCGGGGAAAAATCACTTGTGGAACTGGAGCCGTTGAAACAGTGGGCGGTCACTGCTGAGCTCTGTAGTATCGAGCCCACAGCGAGCCGGCCTCTGCAGTGCTTTCCCCCCCCCGCTCTTCTTGTTTTGGGAAACAAAGGCGGTTCCACCTGTCCCACTTCATACAATGGCTGAATGAGGTGACCTCTTAGCTGGGGATGTTTGTTCAGCAGGTCTGCTGTAACGCTAGCCGCCCCAGATTTAAACCAATTGCTAAATCCCTCTCGCTGTGACTCAGATCCCAGAGGAAAGCCAACGGTTGAACGATCCAAGTAGAACTCGACCTGGAAAAACATGGAACTGGTTTAAGTTTTCTTTACAAGTCCTCTGAGACTGAACAACTTTTTCACAGCCTCAACTCAAATATGGACTGAAAATAACCTTTTTAGTGTTTTTATTTTTATTTTTGACCCTGAACAGTACATTCATGCTTCAGCCAACCAAATATATAACCATATATACAATATAACCATACATGGTCAGATAAGAAGGAAATGGTAAGAAGAGTTCAGACCAAAGATTGGGGACTTTCCATAAAATCATCTCAATGCAAATCAAACCAGCTGTTAGGCTAACCAACATAAAACCATGTTAATCTGTAGGTATGGTGAAGGGTGTGTGATGAGGGGGGGGCCAAGGGAACTTTATCACACTGTTATACAAGCTGTACACTTACTACTTTACACTGTTATACAAGCTGTACACTTAATACTTTACACTGTTATACAAGCTGTACACTTAATACTTTACACTGTTATACAAGCTGTACACTTAATACTTTACACTGTTATACAAGCTGTACACTTAATACTTTTCATTGTAGCAAAGTGTAATTTCTTCAGTGTTGTCCCATTAAAAGATATAATGAAATATTTACTAAAATGTGAGGGGTGTACTCACTTATTTCACCAAAGGGCCACACTGGAAAATGAGAATCACATCAGGGGCCAGACATGTACACTTTATTGACATGATTTGTTTTATATATTTGACTATATTATTGCATGTCTTATATAATCTTTTCCACATACAATTTGGTCCACATAACGTCCTAAAAAAACGTCAGCAAAAGTTCCTTAGTCATCATAGAATTGAGCAAAAACATGCATTCTGATTACATTTTCAAAAGTAGGCCTGAATATGCAAACTCGTTGGTTGTACGGGAATTTCTGAGTCTCAAAGTCGGCAAATCTGACAAATTCGGCTTTGAGTGACTCGTGATTGCAGTTTGCAAACATTTTCCCGTCTTTTTGGTTTGGCGCACAACAAGGTGGTCGTTTATTGTGAACCGAAATTGATTTGCGGGCCGGATCAAAATTAGCAAGGGGCCGGATTTGGCCCGCGGGCCTAGATCAAGGTTTTTCTCCCAACCCGGAATGCTAATAATAATAATAATAATAATAAATTGAATTTATATAGCGCTTTTCATAGACTCAAAGTCGCTTTATAGGGAGCTAGATTAGAAGGTAAAGCAAAACAGGACAAGACAAAAACAAAGCAAAAGAAAACAAGACAAAGCAAAACAAGATTCAGTCACAAATGCTGTGTGGACTAGCCAGACAGACCCTCTTCCGCAGCGCTGTGGAGGAAGGTCTGGCAAAGCGAGACTGCTGGCAACCCAACGCACAACAACGTGAGACCTGGAGCGATGGGAGCTGAATCCATGCGGCTGCTAGCGGAGCGCTACGGGGGGGGGACAGCATGGAGAGAACAACAGTCCTTGGACGGATGCCGGTGTGAATGGTTTACTCAGAGACTTTACAGCGTGATTGTTGTGGAGGACGAAATGATGGCAGCTCCATTTCTCATGCTTTCAAATAAATTAATAGATTACACTCACCTTCCATTTTTAAACCCCTTCTGATCTTAAAAAACCCTCTAAAACCTGCTTTGGTAATGTCGACATAGGCAAAAGTCATTTTGGAGATGGAAAGATTTCATGTGATAAATGTTCCACCATAATCACCATCAGGAAAGTAAAAGCCGTTTGTCACTGGAGGCTCGTCTCCTGCATCACTTCAGGTTATATTCAGGTCAGACACAGTTTGCCCATTTGGCTCACTGCTGTCTCGGGCGTCTCTGAAGTACTTTGGCTACCGCAGGTATCTCATGAAGGCTAACGCGTTTTCCGACTGCTCTGCTCTTTCATTTGTTATGATGGCGGCTGCAGGCGTCCGCTCCGCTGCCGGCAGAGCGTGATAGGAACGCCCTTTATTATGAAGTGCATTATTCTTTCAAACGCTGGGAGCTGTAGTGAAAATGGCTCTGGAACCATTTCTGCTTTTATTCTAACATTCGAAGGAACATCATTCAGCTTGGTATTAAATGTTTAAAATGTGAGCAGCTGCACCAGGTTGAACCTGTTTAAATAAATAAATGGTGGCAGAATCAGAGTTTCAACCTGAGTTTCTTTGTTTCATCAGTTTAATTACTTGCTTACTTTGGATTTATTCACAAATACCATAAGCATTATAATAATACAGTCATTGGAACAAAATGAAATGGGTCCCCCAAAGAAGCTAGAGAAGCTTATGAGTGGGGGCCCGTAATTTTACAAGAGAAAGGTGGTACAGTAAAGGTACATGATCACCACCTGTTACCAGACGATGATGACAGAAACACAAAAAACAAAACGCACAAGGACATACACACAGTACCTACACATACATTCATGCTCATATATCCCAGTAGTCCATGAGAAAGCAGTTATATACTAAATATAAGTTGATAAATAATATTTTTGTAGTTGTTTTTTAAAGTTGGAGATAGAGGGCAGCACCTTAAACCAATCACAATCGTCTCGGGCGGCGCTAAGCTCCGGACGGAGCCACGGTGCCTCTGCTAAATAGCCTCAGGAAGGAACTAGTTTTGGTGGAACATGTGTACGATCAGAAGTAGTTTTTAGTCGTGCAGCAGAAAACTCAGATTGGACAGATAGTCTAGCTAGCTGTCTGGATTTACCCTGCAGAGATCTGAGGAGCAGTTAACCAGAGTCCTCACAGATCAGCCGGAGGTTAGAACGCCAACACAAAGAACAGAGGAAGGAGACGGACATCCGGATGAAAATGAGGGACATCTGGCGGAATTCCTGGCGGCACCGGAGCAATAATGACTAGACGTGAAGTAACATCTGATTTGAACCCAAATCATCATCTTTTTCTAAACTTTACTTGGTGCCTGAACCTAACCAAACCATGACCGTTACCTTCTGTGGTTTAGATATGATGATGTATTTCCTGTCACCACTAGGGGCGCTAACTTATGAAAACGCTCCCGTGGGTCGTATTAGAAGGTAGGAACACACGACAGAGATCGATGGCTTGGAAGACTTATTGGGACTTTTGCAGACTGTGATAAGGAATGTATTTGTGATATGTCAAAAACCGACTAAATATCCGTCGGAACGTAATTGTGAATGCAGCTCGACTGTATGGGAGACGGGGCTACAGTGATTTGATGAGAGAGACTTTTGTCTGCTCTGCCAATATCACAGATGAGCATTTCTTCCATCTATTATCCCGAATGTGTCAATAAAATGATTGCATGCTCACTGAATAGTAAGCACGTGTTGTTCTGTGTAATCTGGGAGTGGAAAAGATCAGTTTAAATAATCAGATCAGGGGCAGATTAAAGCAGAAAAAGGCAGAAACAGGAAAGTCAAGGATTTGAGATTTCCTCTCATTTAATCAGCGAGGGGCTTCCAAACACGCCAAGACTTCAGTCTGCAATTGTAATTTTCCACGCACCCGTCCCTCCCTGCATTTTAATGCGAGCCCACAGTCGGGAGAGTGATGGGGCTTTTGACAGACTACATTCATGGCTTGGAGGACATTCTTGTGAAATTTCTCAATGATTCATGGAGAGCTCATTCTATAATTTAGGGGTCTGAGGTTGTGAATGTGAACCGACTGCTGTGAAGCAAGAGGATACTCATCCCTGACGCTACAGCGAGAGCAGCGTTGGTGTCCCTCAGAGCCAAAACCAACCACACAAACTGTAGTTCAGACATTTAAAAATGGCAGTAAGCAAAAAGAAAGAAAGAATGTGAACCACAAATCTAAAGAAATTAAAATTACACTTCACTTTTGGTCTGTTGAAATGGTTCCTGTGGACTAGGCCGTGAGTTGCTCCGTGCCTTCTTGACAGATGATGTTCAGGTGGACAGTAGATGCCACGTAGAAGTGGTTTACGTCGTCTGAAAGCTGGGAACCGGAAGATTAAACTGAGATGTAGTCTCTCACAGCTCTGTGGTGTAAAGGCTGTTTTATGCTTCTGTGTCGAATCGACAGCGTACCCCCACAGACCCCTCTGCGTCTACGCCGTAGCCTCGAAAAATGTAACTACACACTTCGGCGACGCACGTCGCTCGGCCGTGGCTTGGTAGCGTTGCATTCCCCCCCCCCCTCCCGACTCATTTCCTGGTTCTCCTTCTCCTTTAACAACATGAAATCAAGGAGAGGGTTAACTTCTCCTGCTGCAGGTTTCCCACCGTGGTCAGAAAGAACAGAGGAGACACGTTGTTTCTCTCACTATGACTCTAGAGTCACTACTCGCTCCGAAGCTAATCGCCATCACTCTCTCACTTCTCCCTCGCTCTACCACACACTCCCCACACACACACACGCACACGCACACACGCACACGGCGGCTCGACGCACACACTAATGCACGAGTGTAAACAATAAACATCAGGCAACTTACGTAGGCTACGGCGAAAGCTCTGCGTGGAGCCGCCGCAGAACCATAAAACAGACTTAAGGTCTAGCTGTTACACCACAGATGCATTCTGGGATGGGAGAAAAAAAGTCTCTGGGTTGTTTGCATTTCTTTAAACCAATCAGAGTCGTCTCGGGGCGGCGCTAAGCTCCGGACGCAGCGACGGTGACTCTGCAGAATAGTCTCAGGAAGGAACTTGTTCTGGTGGAACATTTGCACCCCGCAACAGAAAACTCCACATATAATATTAACTGAAGTACTATTGACACAATACAGTAACGTGAGCTATTTAAATCAGCTGATACATGGTTAAACCTCATTGGCTCTTACCAGAGTATCTCCGTGTGAACTTCATCCACAACAATCCCACCAATCAGTCCCAAAACGTCCCAGTTAGAGAGGAAATTACCTCGACATATTCTTTATAAAACGTCCCAGTTAGAGAGGAAATGACCTCGACGTATTTTTTATAAATAATTACAATCATTCCCTGAAAGAACCGAGCAGGCCGGCCTTGTTACATAATCCAAATATTCTTCAAAGCTTTACATTTTCAGCGTGTAGCTCGCTAGCTCTGAGTGTGTTGTTGTTTCCCGAAGCATTTATTTGTGCTTAAACTGCAGACTCTACCTACTGTACATGTCACTTTGTGTCTTCACTGCTAAACTTAACTTAACGCTAACAACACAAAGCAGCGGTAAAACAAAACAAATCTGTTTGAGCAATTTAATCCTAATTGAACTACCAGCAGACAAGTCACACTGAACACTGAACAGCTGACATTCTCATTTCTTGTAACAGGCACATCAAATCACTGTTTAAGCTAATCCATGTGTTCTGCTGCCGAAGCTCTGTGACTGGTTTACTACCCAGGATATAATGCAGCTCCAGCTTCCTGCACACACAACACCAGCCACAGTCACAATTCACTCTGCACCGACTCCCTAAATGTCTTAAAAAAACAAAACCGAGGGGCTTTCGTGCAGTGACTTTTGCACAAATAGTGCATTAGTTGCACAAAATCAGATCAGATCGTATCAGATGAATTTAAAGGTCCTATGACGTGCTGATTTTTTGATGCTTTTATATAGGCCTCAGCATCAGTACTGTATCTGAAGTCTTTCTAGCCACAGGGGGAACATATGCAGGCTGTGGGAACTCATATTAATGTTAAAAAATCTCATAAAGTGACATTTTCATGCCATGGGACCTTTAAGTATAAATCCTGTTTGACCTTTTGCCTTCTGGCAGGCTCTACAGGTCCACCAGAGCACAGATCACCAGACACATAAACACACTTAACTCCTACAAAACATGAAGGCAACATGTTGGTTGACTGTCTTATTAAAGCTTTAGTGCGTAACTTTCTGATATTAATGAACGTCCGTTACATTCAAGCACGGACGCTCAAGTCCGAGTCACTTTCTTGACCGACTCGGGGAGACTGATCAGTCCGACTGGCCGTCGGGTTGGTGTGTGTTGAGAAAACTAAAGACGTGTTCTTGGATCTTTGAGGAAGGAGAAAGGGAAGCATGCTTTGCAGTCCGCTGCTTGCAGTGTATTCTTTTTGTATTGTTGTTGTTATGTTATGACTGCAAAACGCTCTCCCCACAAGGGGAGGCATGCTTTGCAGTGTATTCTTTTTGTATTGTTGTTGTTATGTTATGACTGCAAAACGCTCTCCCCACAAGGGGAGGCATGCTTTGCAGTGTATTCTTTTTGTAAATGTTATTACAGTAAAAATGTGACCCCACCGGGGAAGCATCTTTGCTGTCAGCTGCTTGCAGTGTTTATGTTCTTGTCTTGTTTTGTGACTGATTTTATGTTCCTCCATCACAGGCAACATGTTGGTTGACTGTCTTATATTAAAGCTTTAGTGAGTAACTTTTTTGATATTAATGATCGTCCGTTACATTCAAGCACGGACGCTCAAGTCCGAGTCGCTTTCTTGACCGACTCGGGGAGACTAATCCGTCTGACTGGCTTTTCGTCGGGTTGGTGTGTCAGAGCCTTAACTCGTAAATGTGGCGCTCTGATGATTAGAAATTATTAGAAAACCTGTTTGTCGTGCATACGTGGACAAAAAAATCCTCTCCCCCTGATAAATCTACAGTAGGTTTCTCTTCCCAAATTGCAGAAAACGTGTTTCTCGTTTACAACATGACGCGGTGAAGATGGAGATTACTGCAGAAACCCGACAGGAAGCTGGTTTCTGACGTGTAAACGCACTGAATTTTACCAACATTTCTCTGTTTTGATTCCCACGTAAACACATGCTTTTTTTTTTATTTATTTAATGTTTATTTGACAGGGACGATTGCATAGAACATTGCTTTATAAAGAATACAAAGTAGATGCCATGCATACAGGTTTATAGCCATGACTAATTTGCAGCCCCTGTCCCTGGTTAGCCTTAAAACAGAAATGACAGAGTATTGAATAAAAAATGTATAACCATTAAAATACATGCAATAAATTCATCCCATACATGAAATAAGATATGGGCTTAAATGGATGTAGAAATCACTATAAAACAGAGTCTAGACACATTTAACAATACAAAAACACAACAATTTTGCATATGTCTGTGCATGCTAACATATACTACTTTATGTTTGTATGCATTGTGTTGTATCCTGTACAGTCAGTGTTCACACAGTTTTAGTTCTGAGATGGTGGGATGACTAATGCCTTTTCTACCTTCATTTTTAGACCTTTTTGTAAGAGCAAAACTAAGCCTGGCCTAAATCTTCAGACCACTTTAACTTGGATCGGTGCCTGAAGGACTCTAGCCACACACACGCAATATTCACATCCTGAGAAATCAAAGAGCCATTTCACCTTGAAGGGAAAGTGGCATCAGAGCGGTTTGAAAGAGTCGGATGAGCAAGAAATATGGACTCACTCAGCTGGACACAACCAAAGGTTATAAAGACAGTCAGACTCTGGATGGAGCCGAACTTTTCACGACCTCTTTCATAAATCTTTGCCTACAGGGCCGAGGAGTTCTCCACCGACTCTAGCTTTCACTTTTTAACCTTTTGCTTTTATTCTTTTTTAAATCTCTTCTCATTAATTAGCTCGCCAGCGGGTTCGGAGACAGATCAACTGCTCGTGTTATTACATTTCCTAATGACAGTCACTGAAGAGACCCTGATATTAGACGAGGACACTTCCACTAATGGCTCGGACGACATTAAAGTCCCAAACATCAAAGAATCACACAGACATCAAGTGACGTAATTAAATCAAATCATGCCCATCTTTCATGATATGTCATTATTTCGATTTGAGCTTTTTTTCTTTACTTTTTTAAATCATATTGCATTTGTATCTTACTATGTTTTGTGGACTTTATATGTTCACCTTTGCTGCAAGACACTTTCCCCTGGAGATCCCCAGGATGCAAGTTTGTTGCATTGTACATTTTTTGTTAGCCTGACGTCGTCTAGTCAGAATACGAGTCTGATGCTGCTCCATTGGGCTGTGATTATGGGACGTGTCTCAACCGAACCAGGAAAGAAAATGCCTCTGCACTCAATTGGATAGACCAGGGGGGGGGGGCAACCAGTTCAGCATAAAGAGCCCCAAAAAAAACGCACTATAGCAAAAAAGCCACACAACACATGCAACCGTAACTTCCAGATCTAATGACAGTCATAATACATAGCAGTTTTCATAGTTTTTTTTTCTTACTTAGATTGACACAGTGGACAGAAGTCGGTATGGATGTGCGCTAACAAATATAAATCCATTGGCATTTTATTTTTAAACCAATCACAATTGTCCTGGGCGGAGCTAAGCGCCGGACGGAGCCACGGTGCCTCTGCTAAATAGCCTCTGGAAGGAACTTGTTTTGGTGGAACATGTGTACGTTCAAAAGTAGTTTTTAGTCGTGCAACAGAAAACTCCGATTGGACAGATAGTCTAGCTAGCTGTCTGGATTTACCCTGCAGAGATCTGAGGAGCAGTTAACCAGAGTCCTCACAAATCAGCCGGGGGTTAGAACGCCAACACAGAGACAGAGGAAGGAGACGGGGACGGACATGCGGTCTAAAAAGAGAGACTTTGGACCGAAATATAAATCCAACGGCATCTCCGCCGGCACTGAACAATCCCGGTAATGAAACGTTGTCGATATAGACTACATGCCAAGCGGCGTCTTTCACAGCCGCTGGCAGGAGCACAGCCTGTTATTTACGGTAGTTTGTTGAGGAATGTGAGTATCACCAAATGTCATCTTAATCTGGTGATAAATTACTACGTCTTGGGCGGTGCATGGGATATTTTTTTTAACCATAACAGAATTATCTGTAGCATCCTGCTTATGAAATGCTTTTCTGACCATGTGACCGTTCTTACCCCAAAGCTGAGTTATATATCAATGCTTTCAACGCTTTGTCTGTAGTTTGATTGAGGAATGTGAGTATCACCAAATGTCATCTTAATCTGGTGATAAATTACACTTAAAGGCACAACAGTGAATGATTTGTTAAGAGGACAGGAAACAAGATTACAGATTAAACAAACTGTGACAGAATCCGGCCAAAAATACAACACGTAGATGGATCATCGGTGCGAACAAAAGGATGCAGACGCTCGCTCTTGGCCGTCGCATTTAGACAAAATAGTCCCCCTGAAGAGCCTGCCGATCCTAGTGTTAGATTATGTCTATAGGTCAGGGTTAGGCAAAGATCGTGGTCAGGGTTAAAACCAAAAACAACTAACATTGACTGTTGGTGGGAAACAGGAAGTCACATGCTTTGTTGACCCAACCTCCTCTCATTATTCATATGGTCTCTGGATGTCAAACGAGTTGCTTTAAGCATTTTGTTTTCATGAAAAGTCAAGAAAACAATCTTGTATTTTGACTTCATGGCAGCGCTACAAAAAAAAAGGTCAAACGATCACCCCAAAGAAATCATAAATATCCTCTGAGCACCGTGAGTATCACCAAATGTCATCTCGGTCTGGTGAGGAATTACATTTAAAATGCGCCAAAAATAAAGGATTTGTTAAGAGGACAGGACAACAAGATTACAGACTAAACACATTGTGACAGAATCTGGCCACAAACAAGACACGCCTCCAGTTTGCTCTCTCGCCGTCCGTCTTTGTCTTTCTCTTTCATGTGAATGTGGAGAGGGGGGATGGCTGGCTGCCAAAACAAGTGCCGGCCCTATGGATAAAGGGGGGGGGGGGGGGGGGGCAGTCATGACATTCCTATATCCCTGAAACAGCCCAACAGCCACAGACAGCTGGACGGGAACCAGCTGACCGGTTGCTATGTGAACGCCTTTCTTTGCTTTCATCCCCAAACAATTGATGGGGAGCGACTCAGTGGCCCTTTAATCCACCTCTGCTCTCACGACCTGACCTCAGATCTTTGTCCCGGCTGTTTGAGCCGGAGCGGTGTGTTTCATTAGCGCCCACATGCTACTTCTCACTGATGTGTGTGTGTGTGTGTGTGTGTGTGTGTGTGTGGGTGTGTGTGTGTGTGTGTGGGAGCCGGTTTTGTCTTGTGGTCATTAGTATGTGTTTGTATGAAGTCATGGGTTGTGGTTATTCCTCTTTTTTACCCAGTAGTCGGTATGTAGAGTGGGGGCTACACATTGTTCCGACCTCTCAGTAACCTGAAAAATTCCCTTTGGTCCTACAGCCCGCTAGTCCGACGTCCAACACTATGGCCACGCCAAGACCCGCCCAAGAAGCAGCCTGATTGGTTGGGGTTAGGCATTTCACCTCAAGTGGTTAAGGTTAGGATAGCCGATTGGTCGGGGGATAGGACCTGAACAAATGGGGTTACGTTACCTCGGCGTGGCCATAGTGGGTTGGTGGACGTCAGACTAGTGGGCCTCCGGGACCAAAGTTCATTTTGGGGGGTTATTGAGAGGACAGAACAATGGTGTGATATTTTCAGAGCACACAAAAGTCTCTCTTATCAAATCATCGCAGCCCTGTCTTCTAAAAATGATGTTCCCATACAATAAAACTGCATTCTCAATTACTTTCCGAGGGATATTTTGCCCCGAATTATTTTATTTGTTTGACGAATCACAAACACGTTTCTTATCAAAGCCTGCAAAGGTCCCAATAATTCCTCCAAACCATACGACGATATACTCAAGGTCATTTATTCCTACCTTCTAATAAGACATTGGCTGTGTCTCAAACCGCCAAGTGCACACTTAGTTTTAAGTATATAGTGTAGATAACGCAAAAAGTCAGTGCACTGAAAGTACCTGGATGACCCCCTAAAAATTGTCAAAAAGTTCAGTGTGGAACGGGCGCCATCTTGACTACAAAGCGGAAAGGGGAGGGACCAGGGACGTCGACCGGCAGCTGATTGGACGAAGCCATTGGGTCGGTTTATGCACCAAAACTACTTAGGCTGAGATAAAGTGTAGAAGAACTTTTTTGTCTCTATAAAAAGACAAAAAGAAGAACCTAAATTGATGAAAGGGAAAGAATGTCCAATATTATTAAAATAAAATACCGACATAGAATACAATTTGACAACATAAATGACTAAAAAGTAAAAAAAAAAAAACATATGTGAATAAAATAATGTAAATAATGTCCTTTTTTTCTCATTGCTTTTTTGTTGTTGCTCACATCCAAAGACGCCACAGAGGGGGCCGGGTGCAGGAAGCAGAGGTGCTTATGGGTAACACCATTTGTATGTGTGTGTGTGTGTGTGTGTGTGTGTGTGTGTGTGTGTGTGTGTGTGTGTGTGTGTGTGTGTGTGTGTGTGTGTGTGTGTGTGTGTGTGTGTGTTCTTGTTTAACTACATTCGTGTGGTCCAAAAACCAGGAATACAGTATACTTGTGGGGTCCCGACCGCTTTGTGGGGCCAAAATGCTGGACCCCACATGTTTAAAGGGCTGTTTGAGGGTTAAGACTTGGTTTTAGGGTTAGAGTTAGAATGAGGTTATGGTTGAGGTTAGGGTAAGGGTTAAGGTTAAGCATTTAGTGTTGATGGTTAAGGTTAGGGTAAGGGTTAAGGTTAAGCATTTAGTGTTGATGGTTAAGGTTAGGGTAAGGGTTAAGGTTAGGCATTTAGTTGTGATGGTTAAGGTTAGGGTAAGGGTTAAGGTTAAGCATTTAGTGTTGATGGTTAAGGTTAGGGTAAGGGTTAAGGTTAGGCATTTAGTTGTGATGGTTAAGGTTAGGGTAAGGGTTAAGGTTAGGCATTTAGTTGTGATGGTTAAGGTGAGGGTAAGGGTTAAGGTTAGGCATTTAGTTGTGATGGTTAAGGTTAGGGTAAGGGGCTAGGGAATGCATTATGTCAATGATGGGTCCCCACAACAATAGTGAAACACTAAGGCAGTGTGTGTGTGTGTGTGTGTGTGTGTGTGTGTGTGTGTGTGTGTGTGTGTGTGTGTGAGAGAGAGAGAGACCAGACCCAAACATCCTGCCACCGGTTGCCCCCTGGGGACTGACAGCTGCTGAGTCCTCATCCTCGGGCGCTGACACTACTGGCCAGAAGCCAAGCGACCGCACACGGGAACAGAAACCCCGCCGGGGAAAAATCCCCGCCGTGAGGTGATAATGACTCCTTGATATCATCGCCGAGGTGTGAAGCTTGGAAAATCACACGTCTCGACGGTTTAATGCGCTCTTTCCTCTTCGATGTGCTGGGCGTTACCATGGTAACTTCCTAAAACTGTCAGCATGAAGACAAAAAGGCTTGAATGAGATTTGGAAAAAAACGCAGATCCTCATCGGATGGGAGCAGAGACGCCAGCCAGTGAGCGCATGAAGATACAAATATGGATATTTAGCTTCACATTTAAAGTTGCTGCGCTGCCTTGAATAAGAATGTCCTGATGAGTCAAGACTCGGGTAAACATTTCGGTATCTTTGCCCCCATTTGCACCTCAGCAGGGCGGAAATGTACGTCTACTGTGAGCATCAGCTGCTCGGTGTTACATCTTTAAAAGGTCCCATGGCATGAAAATTTCACTTTATGAGGTTTTGAGGTTATGAGCTACAAGACACAGAAATGGCAAGTTCATTGTGGGACTGGCTCTAGTGGCTGGAATTCTGCACCAAGGCTGAATGTCGGGAAAGAGACTTCAGATACAGTATTAGGGGACCACTAAGGTCTATATAAAAGAGACTTCAGATACAGTATTAGGGGACCACTAAGGTCTATATAAAAGAGACTTCAGATACAGTATTAGGGGACCACTAAGGTCTATATAAAAGAGACTTCAGATACAGTATTAGGGGACCACTAAGGTCTATATAAAAGAGACTTCAGATACAGTATTAGGGGACCACTAAGGTCTATATAAAAGAGACTTCAGATACAGTATTAGGGGACCACTAAGGTCTATATAAAAGAGACTTCAGATACAGTATTAGGGGACCACTAAGGCCTATATAAAAGAGACTTCAGATACAGTATTAGGGGACCACTGAGGCCTATATAAAAGAGACTTCAGATACAGTATTAGGGGACCACTAAGGTCTATATAAAAGAGACTTCAGATACAGTATTAGGGGACCACTAAGGTCTATATAAAAGAGACTTCAGATACAGTATTAGGGGACCACTAAGGCCTATATAAAAGAGACTTCAGATACAGTATTAGGGGACCACTAAGGCCTAAATAAAAGAGACTTCAGATACAGTATTAGGGGACCACTGAGGTCTATATAAAAGCAGCAGGTCAGAGGACCTTTAATAAGCAGAAATCTTTTCCTCTTACATAAAAAAGGTTTTCTTCATGAAAGTCCATTCCCAACTAAATGCAGACATCAACTCATTTCAGTGAGTGATCTTTGGGGTGAAGCTTGCAGGGGTGTAAATACTAAGTAACACCTTTTACCACCGGCCAAAAAATCCATACACACCCACTAAAATCTGTCTTTTAGTGGAAAGGTTACAATCCAACACATTCTAACTCCCATCGCGTCAAATTATCGACGCTTGGTGAGGTTCCTTTAGCGTTTGTTATTGACGCAAAAAGTCTCCTTTAGCGTCACATTTAGACACACCTGATCGGGACTCTTGGCGTCACTTTTTGGCGCTCTGGGTTTGGGACGTACGTTTAACTGACATGCGGCACAAGAACGGGACAGTTCAGGTTTAGGAAAAGATGGTGGGTGGGGTTATAAAATCTATGTTTCAGTGACACGCAGGACAAGAATGGGACATGAACCCCGGTCTCCACCTAGGTAAGGACTACTAGCCAGTCAGAAGCAGAGTATGAGGGCGTGTCCTGACAGTACCTAGGTAAGGACTACTAGCCAGTCAGAAGCAGAGTATGAGGGCGTGTCCTGACAGTACCTAGGTAAGGACTACTAGCCAGTCAGAAGCAGAGTATGAGGGCGTGTCCTGACAGTACCTAGGTAAGGACTACTAGCCAGTCAGAAGCAGAGTATGAGGGCGTGTCCTGACAGTACCTAGGTAAGGACTACTAGCCAGTCAGAAGCAGAGTATGAGGGCGTGTCCTGACAGTAGCTAGGTAAGGACTACTAGCCAGTCAGAAGCAGAGTATGAGGGCGTGTCCTGACAGTACCTAGGTAAGGACTACTAGCCAGTCAGGAGCAGAGTATGAGGGCGTGTCCTGACAGTACCTAGGTAAGGACTACTAGCCAGTCAGAAGCAGAGTATGAGGGCGTGTCCTGACAGTACCTAGGTAAGGACTACTAGCCAGTCAGAAGCAGAGTATGAGGGCGTGCCCTGACAGTAGCTAGGTAAGGACTACTAGCAAGTCAGGAGCAGAGTATGAGGGCGTGTCCTGACAGTAGCTAGGTAAGGACTACTAGCAAGTCAGGAGCAGAGTATGAGGGCGTGTCCTGACAGTACCTAGGTAAGGACTACTAGCAAGTCAGGAGCAGAGTACGAGGGCGTGTCCTGACAGTACCTAGGTAAGGACTACTAGCCTGTCAGAAGCAGAGTATGAGGGCGTGTCCTGACAGTACCTAGGTAGGGACTACTAGCCAGTCAGAAGCAGAGTATGAGGGCGTGTCCTGACAGTACCTAGGTAAGGACTACTAGCCAGTCAGAAGCAGAGTATGAGGGCGTGTCCTGACAGTACCTAGGTAAGGACTACTAGCCAGTCAGAAGCAGAGTATGAGGGCGTGTCCTGACAGTACCTAGGTAAGGACTACTAGCCAGTCAGAAGCAGAGTATGAGGGCGTGCCATGCTAGCAGCTAGGCGAGCATTATAACGTGTGTTCCAAAGTGACCACGTGTGTCTCTGAAGTAAAGGCTGGACTACAACAGAGCTGTTTGGAGCAGTTGGTGAACAGTGTTTTCTGGTGGAGATGGTAAGTCCCTTTGGGGGGGACTTTGGGCTTTTTCACTTTGTAAACCTATAACGTGCACAAAAAAGATATATAACACAATAAAGGAAAAAACAAAATCATAATATGAGGACGTTAAGGAAGGACGCCTTAATCCCCCACCAAATATGCGCACCTACGTCTTCCACAAAGCCGACACTGAGCATGAGCATGTGAATGAAGACGCTGCCCCCGAAGCAAAGACGTTATCGTGCCGCAAAACCTGCGGCGCTAAAGGGAGGAGGTCTGAGTGGATGGTTGGGCGTACACAGTGGGCAACTTTGACACTGGTGACACGCAGTTTAAAAACAAATGATCATTCAACCAAAAGTCAACGTTGGTTTCTGTTAGCCATGAAGACGGCGCTCCCCAAACTGGTTTATCCCAGTGAGAGGCTCAAATAGTCAGAATACGCACGTTGCAGCTGGTGTTCACACTGAAAATAGCTCTACTTTAAGAAAACACAAGTGGCTGCGTTGGTGTTAGTGTGTTGCTCCATGCAATTTCATCCAGTAAATCCTGTTTAAGATAATAATACCATATGTTTGAAGGCTTATCAGACGTAAAAACACTGCACAGCTGTTTAGAATATGAGACAGAAATAGAAATAGGCTGTTGTTCACCTTACAAAGTAATCTACCAGGAGTGTGCACAAATGTCTTGGGCCAGACAACAGATCATCTTATCTTGCTTGTCCCTTCTGTTTGATTTCAGCGTGGAGATTCATTCTTGAGATTGGGAATGCATATCTATGATAAATTAAAAAATATTCTGAACTCTGGGTTCAACCGTATCAAAAGGCCTTCTTTTAGCAAAAGTAAACTGCTTGGCTATGGAAGACAGACAAATGCTTAGAGTTAATAATATATCCTTGACTATCTGTCCAATCTGAGTTTTCTGTTGCAAGACTAAAACAACTTTTGAATGTTCCACCAAAACAAGTTCCTTCCCGAGGCACCGTGGCTCCGTCCGGAGCTTAGCGCCGCCCAAGACGATTGTGAAATGCCAATAAACCAGAGCACGTTTCTCTCCCATCCCGGGATGCTGTGTGGAATAGCCAGACCCTCCTTTGCAGCGCTGTGGAGGAAGGTCTGGCGATGCGAGTCATTGTAATATAGATATTTGGCAGCTCCTATGTTTCCTCGTGTCTGACTCCTCTCTCAGTCAGTCTGCCGTTTCCTCTTCCTCTGTTCCTCCCACAATGCTTTCCTAGCTTTCTGCTTCTTCTTTGCCGGCTCAGCCGTGACGATAGTGTGAAAAACTCCATCTCTACCTCGTTAGCCGGTTCCTGAATGGCCGTATGTGTGCGGTGCCGTGAAGCAATTTGTTAACATGGCGAGACCTGATATCACGCCATACTTCCTGACGCTGAGGCCGCCGGCTCGGCAGCCCAAAGTTGCAAGGGTGGTTTTTCTGCTCACAGGCGCTAGGGGGGAGACAACCACCATTCAACCAGAAAACAGTCATATAACCATCACAATGACTCTGAAGCTGTTCAGTTAAGGTAAATTAAGCTGAAAAGAACTGCATAGTTCCCCTTTAACCTTAGATGTGACGCTGCAGAACATCCATGTGTCATCTTTTGGAAGAGTCATTGTTGCTGTAGCGACACTGTGTTTGGATAGCAGCTGAGTCGAGGACTTCCTCCAACAAACTGACAGACAATTCAATCACTGTGAGACCAAACAAAGCTGGAGTTGTCTCCACTCTCGGCAGCTGACCACCGAGTCTCCGGCTCATATCATAAACACAGCTCTAATGAAAGCGTCGCCTCCATTCGTGAGCTGTCCGCTCGCCCGCTGACAGACTCGCACAGAAACCACAGTTCCTCACACTGGTAGAAAAGCAGAGAGGGCTATTATTTTCCACTTGCATAACTGCTTTTTAAAGGACTTGAGTCCTGAAGGGAAAAGACATAAAAGCTACAGACAAAGCGTTGAAAGCATTGATATATAACTCAGCTTTGGGGTAAGAACGGTCACATGGTCAGAAAAGCATTTCATAAGCAGGATGCTACAGATAAGTCTGGGGTCATTCTATAGTCTGTTATGGTTAAAACAAATATCCCATGCACCGCCCAAGACGTAGTAATTTATCACCAGATTAAGATGACATTTGGTGATACTCACATTCCTCAATCAAACTACCGTAAATAACAGGCTGTGCTCCTGCCAGCGGCTATGTAGTCTATATCGACAACGTTTCATTTCCGGGATTGTTCAGTGCCGCTGGAGATTCCGTCGGATTTAAATTTTGGTTTAAATTCCCTCTTTTAAGGCCGCATGTCCGTCCCCTTCCTCTTCCTTTGTGATGGCGTTCTAACCTCCAGTAGATTACATTGCATTACATTACATTGTAATGTCATTTAGCTGACGCTTTTATCCAAAGCGACTTACAATTAAGTGCTGTCAACTGTGAAGGTACAAACTCCAGACAACAAGTAGTAAGTGCAAGTACATTAGCTTTAAATAAGTAAAGCTACAAAGAGACATATGAAAGTGCAAGTACATTAGCTTTGCAAGTACATAGCTTTTTTTTTTTACCCGAGGTGTAGTCGGAAGAGATGTGTTTTTAGCCTTCGGCGGAATGTGTGCAGGCTTTCGGCCATCCTGATGTCTCTGGTTAACTGCTCCTCAGATCTCTGCAGGGTAAATCCAGACAGCTAGCTAGACTATCTGTCCAATCGGAGTTTCCTGTTGCACGACTAAAACTACTTTTGAACGTACACATGTTCCACCAAAACAAGTTCCTTCCTGAGGCTATTTTGCAGAGGCACCGTGGCTCCGTCCTGCGCTTAGCATCGCCCAGGACGATTGTGATTGGTTTAAAGAAATGTCAATAAACCAGAGCATGTTTTTCTCCCGTCCCAGAATGCTGTGTGGACTAGACAGACCCTCTTCCGCTGCACTGTGGAGGAAGGTCTGGCAATGCGATACTAACCCTCGCCTGAACCAAACGAAGGATTTCCAGGAACTGAGAACACGTTGTGCGCTACATGTGAGAAAGGGAAACTCCAGCAATCGTAAGACCTGATTCGTCGGACGTTGTGCAGAGTTCATCTGGGACAAACGGACTTGTTATATTCTATAATGAATGATGACTTCTTGCCGACAACCTCACTTACACAGAACAGTGTAAGACGTGTAAACCTATGATCATTACTTCGGTATATTTTCTCACACTTTCAATATTTTTTGATTTCTTTCGTCGTGCAGGCAACAGAGCGTGAAGCAAATTCTTCTCTCACCAGAAGAGAAGAGTCACGTCTTTCTTAATAAAAGTACCATCCCATGTAGATAAAAGACATGTTTTATTTGTCTTGTTCAAATCTCTGTAACCCAACATGAAATGAAATGTGGCGTTTCACGTTTTTTGATGTAGTTTCATTACCAGATGTCGTTAGCGTTAAGCCTTTCTTCTGGTTTGCAGCCTTCATGTCATTTAATGAAATTAAGTTCAAAACAGCCCCGTTCATGTGAACTTTTAATAGATTCCAGCTCGAGAGGGGCCGCGAAACGGCTCTCGAGTCAATTACAAGCTGCTGACATTTCAGGGATTTCACGAGAGAGCCCATGTTTTTGCGAAGCATGTGAAAAGCGTTCTGGAGCTTATTAGTGCAAATCAAATCAATTAGTACCACAACACTTTGTAGTTAATGTTCAAACGGCCCCCGCAGGAACACAGAGCTGCGTGTTTACTCTGCAGTCCTTAAAGCTGAACTCACAATCTGCCCAAACATTTAAACGGTTAATGTTCAGCACTCCTCCACAGACTTGAAACAGAAACACAAGTGGCTGCTGGGTTAGCAGTATAAATTGGCTTGTGTTTACTCTGCCAGGCTGAGCCACAGTGTGATTTAACCTTTGACCTCACCCATCCCCCCCACACACATCAGCTAACAGGCTGCAGCGATCCGGAGAACTCCTGCCGTGTTTTTCTTCTACACAGTGAAAAGTCAGACAGACAGAGCGGTCGTCAGGGAGCTAGGATGGTTCACAACAAATATTTGATCTTAGCAAGACCCCGGATACTTTTATCAGGGGTCAATGGACCCTCAGGAACCTATATTGTTTTGGGTTTTTTATGATTTTTTTAACCCTTGTGTTGTCCTCCCTGGTCCTGGTCTGGTTTGCTTGTTTATAAAATACAGAAAAGTATAATTTATAACCTTGTTACACCTTTAGCCAACTTGATTCCAACTAGTTTTACGCTTGTTTTTTTTTTTTTGCATTCACGGTTACGGTCAATAGACCTCATTTACATGAAATTAGACCTAATTTCTGAGTAAAATAAGAGAAGTGATTGGTTGTTTTGGATTATAATAGACTGGTGTATGTCAAATATTAGCTTCCTGGCGATCCCCAGGTCAAATTAAGTCAGAGCAACAGAGAGCATAATTATTTTACGAAAGATTGTCTTGAAAATGGGTCAAATGTGACCCGAGGGCAACATGAGGCTTAAAACAGCATATAAAACACATAATGTACACCATGAACACCCCCCCCCCCCCTCCCCCGAACACGCCCATTCGTCATCACCACCCACCCCAAGAAATCGAGACAAGCTAACATAACCATTATTACCTTTTCAAACATTTAGTATTTATTATTTCTGTTGAGACATTCAGATGGTCAGAATTTGGCGTAAACAGAATGAGAACATGGATCGGTAATGCCTTGTTACCACTGGGCAGGCTGGTGGTGGTGGTGTACTGGTGTGTGTGTGTGTGTGGGGGGGGGGGGATCGCTTTCGCTTTCAGAACTTCCTTAATTCTTTGTGTCATTGACTCAACAAGGTGCTGGAAGCATTCTTTAGAAATGTTGGCCATATTGATAGAATAGGATCAAACACGGCATTAGTATGGTGTTCCTAATAATCCTTTATCAGTCCCTCCAGAAAAACGCGATTATGTGTTTGCATAATTCAATGCATAATCAGCCAAAGTCCGCATATTTATGCGGGGGGGCCGCATTTTTTTAAATACGCCGCACTTTCGCCGCATAAATTGCAGATTTCCGCGCAAAATATGCGGGTCTTGCATGATTTCATAATCCCCGCATTTTCGTTGCAAAAAAGTCACATATATCTCAGCAGGAAGTTGAAAAATGTTGCGTTTACTTCACACAAGAGCAGCCATTTTCCCCTGTTGCCATGGGAACGTTATGAAGTGACGTCATTTCACCTACTGAGAACACGGTGTTGGGGAAATCTTTTCATCAAACCACAATTTTTGCAAGTTCCCCCAATTTCATCGCATAAAATTGCATAAATATCCCGCATATTCCATCGCATTTTTTAAGAAAACGTGCCGCATAATCAAGGATTTTTGCCCGCAACAATCACAAAAAACCTCTGCATTTTTTCTGGAGGAACTGGTTTAGATGAGTGTATATGTTAAATTGTATGCGGTCACTCCGCTTTCCCTGTAATTAGTACCAAATACATCGTAATTAGTACCAAATACATCAGATTTTCCAGGAACCTCACTATGAATTTGCAGTTACATATCAGTTCCTTTTTCAAGGAAGTTGTAGAAAACTATGGGACCCGTAAAACAACATTAAAGGTATAGTGGAGGATTTATTTTTTCCGGGTGGATCATCAAGACTATTGGTCCTCCTAGTTGTCAATCATTCTGGGATATGTTTACGTGCCGTGACAGGTCAGCGAGCCACGGCCTCCGACCATAGACAGTATATAAAAGCCTCCGACCGCTGCCCCCCCCCTCTCGGCGATAGCTTGTTTGTTGGCCTGTAGCGTGCTAACGTTAGCTATAGAGATGCTTGTCCTAAATAGATTTCCACTTACCGGTGGCGAGTCTGACGTAGTGGAAAAAGTGCAAATCTTCTTTTGGAAAGTCGGCTTGTAGAGCCATGCCGACGGCAACTTGTAAACAGAGCGTGCACGAGGAGAACTAGGCTCGTGCACGCTCTCTCGTGCACACGTTTAATAGGCGTTCCCTCTCGGGAGCATTTTTTCAAAAAGTGGAGAGGGCGGTTCTTTTCTAAAATTCGGGAACATCTTCCATTATACCTTTAACGAAACAGTTGTTAGGGAAACGGCGAGTAAATGTGAAGGAGTTTCATTTTCAGAATGTTTCATTTATTTATTTATTTCAGGTTTATTTAACAGGGACAATGCACACTAATGATACATATAAAAATGTAAAATATGCCAGAATTAGCCAAAAGGCTATTTTACATCTGCTGTCCCTGGACAGATCGTACAAGGCTGATTTATTCTGCATCTTGAAAAAAGACATGTTAAAGAAGCTTGTTGGTTGTCAGCGATTATCGCAGGTTTAAGACTCTTGACCGCTTAGTCAGGAGAGGGTTGTGACAGGAACGTCTTTGTCAAGAGATTTTCCACGTCAGGCGGTTACAGAATTTGAGACATTGCTGTCAGGTCCACTAAACATCACATGTCACTACAGCAAACACAGGGGCCTCTGACACAGAACACTTTGCATGTCAGTGTGTATTTTAAGGAACAGATCAACAAATAGTGAAGTGGAAATTAAAAAAAGGGGAAGAAGAGCAGTAGATATTATTGAGGAAAAGGCTTACTGTTACATTCTGATGTGAAATTACACAATTTACACCAGCTGTGAATGACTGTAACAAGTCAGGAGAGTTCAAACATAACCAGAGATTTAAATAGGAAACCAAACCAAATACACTTAAACCTGGGATAGGCAGTTTATTTTAGGACTCATTGAGCATTAATCCCATAAGTACCTTTCAGCATGTTGTAATTAAAATGGTCTGAGAAAAAAACTTATGCACCTCCTCTTAGCACTGTTTTCATGCTTTAGAAAATCTAGCCTGTGGCGGGAGACTTTGTCCAATCATAGGTCCATATCTCCAGAAAAAGCAGTTTTTTTGTGATTGTTGTGGGCAGAAATCCTTGATTATGCGGCACGTTTTCTTAAAAAAATGCGATGGAATATGCGGGATATTTATGCAATTTTATGCGATGAAATTGCGAGAACTTGCAAAAACTGCAGTTTGATGAAAAAGAGAAAACAAAGTGATTCCCCCCCAACACCGTGTTCTCACTAGGCGAAATTACGTCACTTCATAACGTTCCCATGGCAACAGGGGAAAATGGCTGCTCTTGTGTGAAGTAAACTCAACATTTTTCAACTTTCTGCTGAGATATATGTGACTTTTTTGCAACGAAATTGCGGGGACTATGAAATCATGCAAGCCCTGCATATTTTGTGCGGAAATCGGCAATTTATGCGGTGAAAGTGCGGCGTATTTTGAAAAAATGCGCCCCCCGCATAAATATGCGGAATTTGGCTGATTATGCGTTGAATTATGCGATCACATAATCGCAGTTTTTCTGGAGGGACTGGATAGGACATTTCAGAGAGAGAGAGAGAGAGAGAGAGAGAGAGAGAGAGAGAGAGAAGTTCTAAAGAGTAAAGCATTCTTAGGCTTTTGTCAAGGAGGTGAGAGACATTAGAGGAACATACCTCCTGTTGTAGAGGCCACACCTGCAAAGAATGGATCAAAGTGTTTTAATAGCTGAGGCACAGCACCAGGTGTGCCAGAAACAGGCCATAAAGCCATAAAAACACTGGGTGGCTGTGTGTGTGTGTGTGTGTGTGTGTGTGTGTGTGTGTGTGTGTTTGTGTGTGTGTGTGTGTGTGTGTGTGTGTGTGTGTGTGTGTGTGTGTGTGTGTGTGTGTTCTTGTTTAACTACATTTGTGGGGTCCAAAAACAAGGAATACAGCATACTTGTGGCACCAAGCAAAAAAATCACTGCATGCAATTGGATAACACTACGACAAATCACAACAATACACGGGATGACGTATCCAGAGCCCCGTACGCTCAGCTACCAGCGGAGATAACTGGTAGATTAAACTGTCGTCATCTGTTTAGCTCGCCTCTGACCCGCCTACATCAGATACACCGATGTGATTGGTGCAGCTCGCCTCTGACCCGCCTACATCAGATACACCGATGTGATTGGTGCAGCTCGCCTCTGACCCGCCTACATCAGATACAGCGATGTGATTGGTGCAGCTCGCCTCTGGCCCGCCTACATCAGATACACCGATGTGATTGGTGCAGCTCGGCTACAAGGGCATAGTTAATGAGCATCATTACTCAATGCCAGAGTGACTCGCTGAGCAAATTCAAATTGTGTTTTCACGAGTCACTCTGGATTTCCAGGGTAGAGTTATATACTGTCAGCAGCTTCGCCAGTAAACTACTGTTTATTTAACAGTACGCATACTGTTTTTAAAGTTTAGGGTTTTTAATGTAAATAGGCCGTTTCTTATTGTATTATTTGAATGTACAGTCATATACTGGCTGCAGTGTAATTTCCGCCTTTTTCCTTCATTCTCCCAAGATGCATTGATATTAACAGTAAATACCTGTAATCTGTAACATTCGCAGATAGTGCTGTAATATTATTATTTTCTCCCAGAATGCATTGCCATGTCCAGTATGATCCTGTGAGATTTTAGCTGTACATTGATATCAAAGGTTTACAGTGTTACTGTTGCCAATATAGCCTATACGTCCACCAGTCCAGGTTTATGTATTTATGTATTTAATTGTTCTTTGTGTATTGAGTTCTCTATTTATTTATATATATGTAGGTTATTATTTTCCGCGCTCCTCTTTGCTTTTTATTTTGAGACATTTACTTCCGGGTCACCTGTCTTGCACATGATTATACGATATAAAGACTTGTACACGGACCTTTTCATTCTCCAATCCAAAAGGAATAATGATAAAAAGAATTGCCAAAAACAAACAAAAAACGGGCAGATTGTGAGTGATTTATTTGTTTTTTGTCCTGACACCAGAAACTTTTTTTTTTCCATTTTGAAACAAATATACGCGTTTTTCATTTTCTAATTACATAATGAATAACGCATTATCCAATGACATCCTGTCAGCAGATCTGGCTAAATGTGGTTATATTTCACCTACATGTTGTTCTAATCTACACCAACATGATAACTCCTCGTCCGAAGCTCTGAAGGTCCCAGTTAATGTCCAAAAGTCTGCATCGTTATCTAAACAGATGCAGATTATCGGAGCAGATGTAGAGGATCGTGGTGCCAGTTTTGTTTTTCAGCAGCCACAGTCATAAAACCAGTATGATTAACTACGGTCCCAGTCAGAGATGTCTCTCCTCACTCTCAACACATTTGTTTTTTAGATGTTTCTTTAATTGTCTGCCTGCATATCATACATCCATTTTTTTCTTTCCCATATTGAAGCTGTGTAAGCCAACCGGTGGAAATAAGAGGTTATACAGCAGCCACAGTCAATGTGCCGCTGACAGCAATAAATTCATAGAATAATTACAAATTACAGTGCTTTACTTTTCGTAGCGATATGTACAAATGGTTCATGAGAACAGCCTGCGTGCCTGTAGGTAGACGTCTACCTACAGGCACGCAGGCTGTTGTCATAGACGTGTGCATGCACATGGGAAATAAGATGCAAAAAGGAAACAACTAGTTCTGTATTCTTGAGTGAGTTTGTGGCACACACTCAGAGATAACAATAGATAATGTCAGCGCCTCTGGGAACCCATACAATGACAGAAATAAGAAGAGAGGAGTAAGAAACGGCGAGACGGTGAGTGGGAGGAGGGAACAAAAACTGGGACAACAAAAAGCCTGCCGCATCTCCATCTGAAAGAAGGAATCCCTCTCTATCTGTCTGCAGGGCGCTGGCTGGGCAGGGAAGCTGGGAGATCCCTATCTGCTGCTCCACTTTACCAAGCCTTCATCCGCCCACTCTGACTTCCAGATAACCCCGACGCTTCTCTGCACACGCCAACATCAAAGGCACCACCTCAAAGCCGAGGTAACTTATTCATAACCCAACACGAAACTAATCTCCCATTCCTCTTTCTGCTCTTCATTCTCTGGACGAGCAGCGGAAATATTAATAATGACTACAGAGATCTCTCCCCATTAACAAACACAATTAACACACCCATTAACGGACAAGCCCGAATAAACCATCACACAGTCCCTCCAGATAAACGTGGATTTTTTTTGTGATTGTTGCGGGCAAAAATCCTTCATTATGCAGCACGTTTTCTTAAAAAATGTGATGGAAATTTTATGCGATGAAATTGCGGGAACTTGCAAAAACTGCGGTTTGATGAAAAAGAGAAAACAAAGTGATTCCCCCCCAACACAGTGTTCTCACCAGGCGAAATTACATCACTTCATAACGTTCCCATGGCAACAGGGGAAAATGGCTGCTCTCGTGTGAAGTAAACGCAACATTTTTCATCTTCCTGCTGAGATATATGTGACATTTTTGCAACAAAAATGCGGGGATTATGAAATCATGCAAGCCCCGCATATTTTGCGCGGAAATCGGCAATTTATGCGGCAAAAGTGCGGCGTATTTGAAAAAATGCGCCCCCCCCCCGCATAAACATGCGGACTTTGGCTGATTATGCATTGAATTCTGCGATCGCATAATCATGTTTTTCTGGAGGGAGTGTTAATAGACACTGGGATAAATGAGTTTTTAAAACGGTTAAGTCTGCAGCGAGGAACTCTAAACCTCCTACCGGAGGGCGGCAGCTCATACTCTGCGTGCAGAACGTGAGACGTGTCGCTAACAATTCTATTTGCTTGTCGCAAAGAAGCCTGTTCATAAAGACTTTGCATGGATAAGTGCTCTTTGACACCAATGATCTTCCATGCAGTATGAATCAATCGGAACAGTTTAGTTTTCAGCTGCACAGGGAGGTCGCCAAACCAAGCTGTGATACCGTATCTGACCAGGCTCTCCAGGACTGCTTGATAAAATATCAACATCATTTTTTTATCTGCGCCATGAATTCGCAAACGTCGTAAGAAATGCAACCGCTGCTGCAGTCTGCAACAGAGACCGTCGACACGTGTGCTCCAGGTTAGTGACTCGTCAATATAAACACCAAGGTATTTGTATGAGCGGGCCTGAGTGATGGTTTGGTTGTGAATGACCACAGGCCTGTGGTCACCGACTCCCCGAGAGTCAAACACCACCTCTACAGTCTTGGAAACGTTTAGAGCAAGGTGGTTGTCGTCACAACAATTCACAAACCTTTCAATTTCCATAAAATAAGCAGACGGGTCACAGTTCTTTTTCAGCAGAGATACAATTGCAGTGTCATCAGAAAATGTAATGACAAGATTATTTGGATAAAAGCTTCTACACTCATCTGTATATAAAGTGAAAAGGAAAAAAGATGTCTGTGTCTGTGTCTGTTTCTGCTCCATTTGTCTTCACCTGGCTGCCCAGCTGCACCTTGTTAGTCATTAGTCCCAGAGCTCAGCTTTCAGTTGTGGTCTGTTTGACTCTTACCTGTGGCAGGTGTTGTCTTTGTGTTGATGCATACTCGTCTGGGTAACTGATCGCCTTCAGTCTCTTTGACTTTGTCACCGTTTGAGTTTTAGTTGAGAGAAAAATCTCATCAAGAACAAACCAGGTCCACGTAATCACTCGTCAATATAATCACTCGTTTTCAGATGTTTTAAATGGCCTTCGCTGTGTATAAATATATACAAACATAAGTACATAAAGGTTTCTTTTTATACTAATTTAACCCCCCGAAAAACATGCAGTGTGGTCATTAAATGAGACCGTGTCTCTTCTACCTGCAGATGATGAATGTTCGCTGGCAGCCTCACAGAGCTGCTGTTTGATTATGCAGAGTCTGACAGGCCTCTTTTGTCATCCGATAAAATGCATAATTCATCTACACTTTACTAAGCAGGAAGCGAAAAGAAAGGATAGTCATTTCCTTAGAGTGTGTGTGTGTGTGTGTGTGTGTGTGTGTGTGTGTGTGTGTGTGTGTGTGTGTGTGAAGATGTGTCCCTGTGCCAAGATGAATGGTCCGGAGGAGCCTATGAGTCTCCATATAGAGGCATGTTTCTGCTCTCAGACTAAACTGCAGCAGAAGCAGGGCGACACATTCTTCAGTCTGCTGCTGAACACATCGCAGCAAACCAACACAGCACGATGTGTGGAAACCCACGGTCTGAACTCGCATGTCAATAATCAGTGACTACGTTTACATGCAGCCAATAACTCGTTCATAACCAGAATATTAGCAATAACCCGGTCGCGCACGGCCATGTAAACACCGGCAAAAACCAGAATATGACCCCTGGGTTTCCCCTTTTCTAACCTGAATATTTTGTCATGTAGACGCGTATCGGCATATCTCCATCAGAAGGAACATTGATTTGCGTTCTGTGCATGTTCTGTTCGCAAGGAATCTCGGTCTTTTGAGTAGAGGAACTTCTTGTATGAGCCGTCTGGCGCATACAAAAACCCGCGTGCAGTATACAGGAAGTAAACAAGAAGTAGAGGTAAACATGGCGAGACGTAGACAGCACCACACTTTTGGAGCGAGGAGGAAACCAATGTCTTTATTAGTGTGGTGAAAACCATGAATATAATGTCTTCTGTTGTTGTTGTGTTTGTTGAAATGACGCATATTGCGTCTTAAGGTCGTCCGTACGTCCAGACGCTAACCGCGCGTCGCCGTTTACGTCGGGATATTGCCGATTTATTACAAACTCCACGTATACCGGAGTAACTCTCTCTCTGCTCACGCATGTAAACGGGTTATTCAGAATGTTTCAGAACCCGACCATAACCCGGATATTGGCTGCTTGTAAACGTAGTCAGTTTTTTTTTTTTTTGTGATTGTTGTGGGCAAAAATCCTTGATTATGCGGCACGTTTTCTTAAAAAATGCGATGGAATATGCGGGATATTTATGCAATTTTATGCGATGAAATTGCAGGAACTTGCAAAAACTGCACTTTGATAAAAAAGAGAGAAATAAGTGATTCCCCCAACGTCGTGTTCTCACTAGGCGAAATCACGTCACTTCATAACGTTCCCATGGCAACAGGTTGAAATGGCTGCTCTTGTGTGAAGTAAACAACATTTTTCAACTTTCTGCTGAGATATATGCGACTTTTTTTGCAACTAAAATGCATTAAGGGGATTATGAAATCATGCAAGCCCCGCATATTTTGCGCGGAAATCGGCAATTTATGCGGCGAAAGTGCGGCGTATTTGAAAAAAAATGCGGCCCCCCGCATAAATATGCAGACTTTGGCTGATTATGCGTTGAATTATGCGATCGCATAATCACGTTTTTCTGGAGGGACTAAATAATGATACTTTAGAAGAACTGCTAAATGTTTTATATTGCAGCTGTAACGCCACTGATTTCCCGAGTGAATTTGATTCCGATGTACAAGGTCCTGATTTTATAAAATTTCCGATTCGATATCAATTTGTTAAGGAAACGTCAGTTACAATACCAGCCTAGCTTGGATTTAAAAGAGATTCTCACAGAACTTCTGCTGTGAATTGTACCAGCAAGAAGCAACCCTCAAATATTTGCATTGCTTTTTTGCACTTTATTGCGCTTATTTTTATTGCCATTGTTGTTTTCGTTTTGTTGTGGCCGCCACACACACCTCAACCACAGCCGTAGCGGCCCGTAGCTCATCAGCGGACGCCGGTTGGTTCGGTCCACTGCTGTTCAGACACAAACGCAATTACTTGAAGTCTGACAAGATGGATTTTCGTGTGATATGTTATCCAGTGTTTTCTAGCGTGATATCGCGAGAATCCAGGAAGGAAGGTCATCTTAAACCATCCCCACGTCTCCAAAAGCTGATTCATGCTTCTTGGGTTCAGCGCGGTCGGGGCGCTGCAGACAGAGCACGCGAACAGTCTGGTCTTTCATACTCGATGATCAGACCCTCCGCAGACCCGGCCCGCTGCTCGATGACCCTCCGAGCACAGTCGGCCAGGCCGCACCGCGCCGACTGCGCATAACACAAGAAGCAAGAAACAGCTTTAATGTTTCTTGGTTGCATTCACACCTGGCTTGTTTTGCTAAGTGTAAGGGCTTATAGTCTTAGGTCTAGTCGGACATGGCCACTATAGCATAAGTAACCTAAGTGATATAGAATCGGGACCTTGTGAATTGGAATCAAATCGATTTGGGAGATCATCGGCGATACCGAGCCCTATCTGGTCCTGTCTAATGTCTTGTATTCAGGCCGTTGGAGAGAGAGCAGAGAGGCTGAAGGGGATCCGGCACTGCTGCTGTTGTATATTGTTGAGAAAACAGTGACACATACCCACACATGCAGACAGTACAGTACAATGGGGAGGAGGCAGAACAACACGAGCATGACCTATATATGCCAGGGACACAATACGCAGCTTATCAACCCTCTGAGCACACAATAACAGCTGCAGGAGCCTGAAAGAGCTGATCCACCAGGGACGGCCGCTCTCTGAGGTAAACGTCCCACACAGTCACAGTCTTGAGCACGCTATCTGAAACCAGAGATGTAAAGGAACGGAGACCTTGTACTCTGTTCAAAACCACTTTAGAGGCCGTGGTTTGTTACTCAAATACTCGGTAACACTTTACTTCGATAAGGTATCGACATAACTATGACATGACACTGTCATGAACAAGTCAAAAACGTTTATGACTTCTGTCATTCGTTTTTTGTCATGACTAGTTGAAGTGGTTTGGGTTGTCTTGATTATGACAACTCGACATTATGTGTATATATATATATATATATATATATACACATAATGCATATATATATATATATATATATATATATATATATATATATATATATATATATATATATATATGCATTATGTGTAGAGCTCCTGGAGATACTTGGAGCAAAGTCTCATGTTGTGTCGGGCCATTTGACCCAAAAACAAGAATACGGTCAATCTTAAAAGTGGCGTTTCCGTCCTAATGGTGCGTTCTTTTTTGCCTCGCAACTCGTATTTTACGAGGTCAAAGTCGTAAACACGCCCCCTGACCTCGTATTTACGAGTTCAGAACTCGTACAACCACCGAGTACCCCGAGCTGAAAATCCAACATGGCTGCCCCCTGTATCGACAGTTGTAAAAGCTGTAGTGACATAGTTATAACATACAGTTATAAGCACTTCTGTGTTATTTGTGTCTCACTAAGTCAGTCGTACACGCGGCGGCGTCTTCTATCTGTGTTGTCACGCGGTTTCTATGCACAAGAAAACAGCGAATACGTTGTTTAAACTGGCACCGCTAGCGATGGCTAACCTGGCTAAAGCTAATGAAAACAATGGAAATCAGACTTGCAAAAAGAACGCATTCAACTCGTATGCAGTGTTGGGAACGTTACTTTAAAAAAGTAATTAGTTATAGTTACTCACTACTTGTTCCAAAAAGTAACTGAGTTAGTAACTGAATTACTCTATAATAAAAGTAACTCGTTACCAGGGAAAGTAAATATTTGCGTTACTGTTAAGTAAGCAAATTAAATCAAACTCTCTCAACCTGAGACAACTGTAAGTAAGCAACCTGTACTTCCAAGGGTTTTGTAATGTTCACAACAATAGTAAACCTCTAAACAACAAAACAGTGTGTTTAGTTCAAACCTCCACCTTGAAAATGCCGTGTGTGTGTGTGTGTGTGTGTGTGTGTGTGTGTGTGTGTGTGTGTGTGTGTGTGTGTGTGTGTGTGTGTGTGTGTGTGTGTACTGCTGGCATGTGTGTAACACTGTCTCTGATTGGCTACTACCATGAAACATGACTCTGCCTTAGCCAATCATAATCGCTTACCTCGTTATTAACCCGCCTCCTCAATAACTGTGAGCCCGGCCCGGGGTGCATTCAAATTATTACAGTTTATTCAATCCACGCATAGTAACGCACCGCGTTGTACGTCTAGTAACGTTAACGGCGTTGTAACGACGGGAAAAGTAATTAGTTAGATTACCCCGTTATTGAAAAAAAAAATTTAAACGGCGTTATTCCAAACACTGCTCGTGTGTGACCTACGACTTCCGAGGCAAAAAGAACGCACCATAACTATGCTTTCACAAAAAGACCCTAGGATGCATTTTGGCGAGAGTTAAGCGTTAAGACTTGCGGTGTGAACGCAGCCTTAGACTAAGAGACACACCGAGCTGGTTTCCAGGAGACGATACAAAGACTCAGAAACAGAGCTGGCTGTTGGGGTTGAAAGCATTTACAGTGTCAGCTTATTATCTTTTAATTTCCTCAGCACAACGACACGCTGCTCTGTAATCAGCAGTTTGTTTTGCTCCAGCAGAGACGGCTCTGTTCGTGCTTTAAGTAGATAATTGGAGAGCGGAGGGAGACGGCAACAAAGACCGCAGGAGGCGGAGGACAAGAAGGAGGTGCAGGCAGCGACTTATCCTGACTTGAAATCTTAAGCGCTACAATTATGCTTCCACATAATGTTTGGTTTGCTGGAAGAAAATCGCCTGACTTCAACACAGGCTGCAAGTATTTCTACTATATTCAACTTTCACCAACTTGTGCATCTAAAGCCCAAGACACACCAACCAGACGGCCGACCTTCGGCAGAAAAGGCAGTCACCTCCACCTCCCCGAGTCGGCCAAAAGAAGCGCCTCGGGAACACGCCGAAGCGATGCCAACTGCAGCTGATTGGACGAACGCGTCACGTGGGTCTGGAAATTCAAAGCCAGACTGTCACGGCGGCTCGTTCAGAATACGAATACATGTTTCACTGAGATAGTTCACCGAAAACGTGTTTCTGAAAACATTTTAACCCTCCTGTTGTCCTCGGGTCAATTTGACCCATTTTCAAAAAGTTCCTATATCAGAAATTTGGGTTTCTTTCAACCAAATTGTCACAAAAATAATAATAACGTGGCTAGTTCCATACAGCGTTTTTCACAAGTAATGTTGATCAGTTCACTACTTTCATTAAATGTGGGTGTTTTATTCGATTTTATAGCATTTGAAGAAAAAAGAATGCTGAAAAAAGTGACAAATGTAGGGAAAAAACAACAAAAACGTCCCAAAAAACCCAGAAAAAAATCGGAAAACGTGACAAAGAACTTCGGGAAAAGTGAGAAAACGTCAAAAAGTGACAAAAAATGTCGGAAGAAAAAAAAAGATAAAATAACGTTGAAAAAAAGTGACAAAAATCTTGGGAAAAACTAACTTAAACATCGGGAAAAGCGACAAAATTGTCAAAAAGGACGACCGAAACGTTGAAAAAAAAGTTTTAATTTAAAAATCTTAACCAGAAAACCAAAAAGTTGCACGGTCGGCGGGAAGACAACACAAGGGTTGCGAGAAATAGACCGTGCAGTTGCTGAATCTGTCTTCATTTCAGATCGACAAAGACAGATTTTGAGAGGCGTTAGTCACGCTAATCATCGTCATTTCCTGGTTAGCTCTCCACCAATCAGATTGCTCGTTGAGTCCGACTGCCCGCCCTCCGATTCTACAAGTCAGATCGGCCCAAATGAAGGCCGACGGCTCCTCCGACTGACGACGGCACGGAGCACACCGACCAGACTCGAGTCACCGACCTCGCCAGACTGGCGGCTTGGTGCGTCTCGGCCATAAACCAAACCGTGACCACGGTGGTGCCAGATCAGATTCCTTTTTGAAGGTAATGAGGAACAACGTGTTGTGTTGTTTCCTCCTCCGGACGACTTGTTTCTCTCTTCTGTTCTCACACGTATCTTTAGTGCTGCAGGTTATGAATTCACAGCCACTGTGTGCGGTTGACAAAAGTCAGGCCTGGTTTCTGTAGACAGCTGGAGAAAACCGTTCCTCCAACATAAACAAGGACAAGCTGCTCTGGAGGCGGTGTATATTTGGAGGCCGGTGGCTTTTTATAGGCCACTCGTGTAGCTAACTGTGCTGCACACATGTGGCCTTTCTAGGTTTTTCCAGCATGTTTCAAACTGACAAATGGGTCAAATGAAGAGAAGCGCTATTAACGCTTTATAATAAAGCATATCTAGACAAGGTTAGGTCAAAGATTCTCTATAACTAAAGATGAACTAATAGAACTTTTGACATGTCATAGTAGTCAAAGCACAGGTGCACAAAATATCAGACACACATACAGAATATACATGAAATAATAATAGAATAGACTACAAGAATAAATATTTAAAATATATACAAGTTGGGAATAAAAATGGTTTCACTAGATGTAGATAAACATGTTGTCGCATAATTCAATGCACAATCAGACAAAGTCTGCATATTTATGCGGGGGGCCGCATTTTTTCGAATATGCCGCACCTATCTACAGCTAGAGGAGACCCCACCTATCTACAGCTAGAGGAGACCCCACCTATCTACAGCTAGAGGAGACCCCACCTATCTACAGCTAGAGGAGACCCCACCTACCTACAGCTAGAGGAGACCCCACCTCCCTACAGCTAGAGGAGACCCCACCTATCTACAGCTAGAGGAGACCCCACCTCCCTACAGCTAGAGGAGACCCCACCTATCTACAGCTAGAGGAGACCCCACCTATCTACAGCTAGAGGAGACCCCACCTATCTACAGCTAGAGGAGACCCCACCTATCTACAGCTAGAGGAGACCCCACCTATCTACATCTAGAGGAGACCCCACCTATCTACAGCTAGAGGAGACCCCACCTATCTACAGCTAGAGGAGACCCCACCTATCTACAGCTAGAGGAGACCCCACCTATCTACAGCTAGAGGAGACCCCACCTATCTACAGCTAGAGGAGACCTCACCTATCTACAGCTAGAGGAGACCCCACCTATCTACAGCTAGAGGAGACCCCACCTATCTACATCTAGAGGAGACCCCACCTATCTACAGCTAGAGGAGACCCCACCTATCTACAGCTAGAGGAGACCCCACCTATCTACAGCTAGAGGAGACCCCACCTATCTACAGCTAGAGGAGACCCCACCTATCTACAGCTAGAGGAGACCCCACCTATCTACAGCTAGAGGAGACCCCACCTACCTACAGCTAGAGGAGACCCCACCTATCTACAGCTAGAGGAGACCCCACCTACCTACAGCTAGAGGAGACCCCACCTATCTACAGCTAGAGGAGACCCCACCTATCTACAGCTAGAGGAGACCCCACCTATCTACAGCTAGAGGAGACCCCACCTATCTACAGCTAGAGGAGACCCCACCTATCTAATCCCTTATTTCATCTTTGACTTTATGTGTTTTTATTTTGAATCTTAATCTGAAAAGTAACTAAAATGTAACATAAATGTAGTGGATGTAGCATGAAATTAGGAAATACTTAAGTATACTGTGAGGTACTTCAACAGGACTTGGTTCAATGTACTTAGATATTTTCCACCCCTGGGAGAAACAGTCTATATATTTTACCCACGTACTTAAGTAAAGTACAAGTACCTCATATTTGTACTTGAGTATTTCCAGCGCTGGAATGTAACTAAGTACATTTACTCCAGTACTGTACTTAAGTACAAACGTTGAGGTACTTGTACTTTACTTGAGTCTTTTCATGCCACTTTCTACTTTCTACTCCGCTACATTTCAGAGAGAAATATTGTACTTTTTACTCCACTACATTCATCTGTTACAGCTTTAGTTACTAGTTACTTTACACATTCAGATTCCTGCACACAAAACACATGTAGTTTATCAAATCTGATGTTTTATTATAAATTAAACTAGTCGGGCGCTTGAGTAGCTCACCTGGTAGAGAGCACGGCCACATACAGAGGCTCAGTCCTCGACGCAGCGGCCGCCGGTTTGATTCCAACCTGCGGCCCTTTGCTCCATGTCACCCACCCCCCCCCCCCCCCATCCCTCCCCCCTCTCTCTCCCCTTTCATGTCTTCAGCTGTCCTGTCACAAATAAAGGACTAAAATGCCCAAAAAATTATCTTTAAAAATAAGAATAAATGAATGAAACTAGCCAACAATATAACGTCCTACACGTCCAGCACAAATTATACAAAAAAAACTTTTTGCAACGTTTTTTTTTTGGACAATTTGTTCGACGTGTTTGTCGCCTTTTTCAAGTTTGTTTCATGGACAGTTTTGTCGCCTTTTATATATATATTTTTTTTTTTTGAAGTTTTTGTTGCGTTTTCCGACATCTGTCGCCTTTTGACGTTATCGTCTCTTTTTTCAACTTTTTTTTTAGACAATGTTGGCGTGCAGACGTGTCTCGGGACCCCCCCCCGGATAGTTGGAGATCCCAAATACTGAACCCAAAGTTACGCCCTTGGTTCTCCCTGAGACAAAACAAGACATTTAAATATGTCAGTTTGGGTTTTGGAAATTTGTGACGTACATTTTCACTGTTTTATACAGCCATGGATTTGTTTGTTTTTTTTGTTTTTTTTTATGCACTGTTATCTCGTGATAACGACTCATTAATTCGTTATTTTGATATAACAAAGTTTGTTTTCTCGAGATTTTTTTGTTTTCACAAGATTATTATTATTTTTTTTTTATTAATTTTTATTTTTTTTGCCTAAGACACCCTTCCATTTAACCCAAGGAAGGAGCTCCATGGGCGGATAGAGGTCTGCCGTTTCTCCCTCCTCGTCTCCGGGTTGAATTGAAGGCTGTTTTAGTGGGATTTTTTCCAAGTATTTGACCAGAGAAACAGCAGACCTCTACCCGCTCATGGAGCCCCATTCCTCGGGTTAAATGGAAAGGTGTCTTAGGCACACAAAAAAATCCATAAAACAAAAAAACTCGAGAAAACAAACTTTTTTATATCGAGATAACAAATGAATAAGTCGTTATCACGAGATAACAGTGCATAAAGAAAAAAAAATGTAAAAATATAACAACAAATAAAACAATCCACGGCCGTTCTCGGCTTCCTGTAGTTTTATGCTTGACGATCTACCCCCCCTGAAGTCTGAGCAGAAATTCTTAAGTAACTTTCACAGTCGAAAAATAACAATGAAAATTAATGGCGAGTAAGAATTAAAGGGTAACTTTTAACGTTTTCAACCTGGACCCTATGTTCCTGTTTCTGTGTCTAAGTGACTGATGGGAACAACGGTCTGTGACGTTGGTCCAGTATTAAGAGAGATCGGCTGCAGAGAAACAAGCTACGATGAAAAGGTAATAGGACGATTGTCCAGCTTGTATTTACCTTCACTAAAGTGCTCGTGTTGCCGCTGACAGACTCAGATTATTATTCTGAGTGTCTGACAACATTATGGAAAGGATCCCTACAGAGATAGAGCTTTTAGTTAAAGAGTAAGATCCATTTTTTAAACATAAAAACATCTGCGGAATTGCATTCGTTAAACCCACCAGACTCCATGTAAATAAACAGTCATTTTAGCATCGTAAAACACACTTAATTCAAAGTCGACAGAAACAAAATAAAACTATGAAAAGCCGTTTTGGGTCGTCTTTCCACTTTTCCAACCATCACAACTCTAGTTTTAGTTGAAATAAACACACAGTTTACAGATTTACATGTGAATATATGTTGGATCTATACACGCTTAAAGTATTGTTTTTTTAAATGGAGTCTGGTGGGTTTAGTGCTAGTGACTTCAGAGCTGTTTCTGGTTAATCAGAAAGGTCTGAAGGAGGTTTTAAAGGTCTATATATGAAGGGATCCTTTCCATAATGTTGTCAGACACTTAGAATATTAATCTGAGTCTGTCAGCAGCAAAACCAGCACTTTAGTGAAGGTAAATACAAGCTGGACAATCGTCTTAACTCACACCGTTTTTTCCAGCTTGAAAAAAAACAGTAGTTACCCTTTAACTTCTGTTATGATTTGACACTTCTTCGACTTCGTGTAAATAAAGACCCAAATCATGGATTTTTTAAATCTTTTAATATTCAAAAAATACTTCAATTTTGGCTTCTTAGTACATAAAGCACCTTTGATCTGCTCATCTATTAATACAGTGTACTTCTCTACTGGTTGTTAGGAAATAAAAAGTGCAAAGTAGTGGACAGTCTGTCCAGTCAGTCCAGCACACAGAGGAAAGGCTACTTCAGCGCTCTCCCACAGAAACAAACCGTCAGCGGGCCGGGGACCCCGAGGCCACGTGCAAAATCAAAACGTGCGTTTACGCAGCAGAAACCCGTGGGTGGAAATAAAAAACTCATAACGCCGTAAAAAGTCCTCAGTGAGCGTCTTCTTCAGAGTCAAAACTGTGGCCAAAGTCCTGGAGAAAGCAGCAGATGAACAGGCCCGCCTGTTTCTGTTCTCGCTTTCCCTCCGTGCTGCACATCTGAAGAAGTCCTTTCAAGTTTCTTAATTTGTCTTTTTTTTTTTTTTTTTTTGGTTATTAATGTATTTTGTTGTTGTTGTTGTTGTTGTTGTTCTGCAGCCACTGAGGCAGCAGCTTCCTGTGTGCGAGGAGCGTCATCCAGCAGAGCTTCACAGCGTCAACCTACGGGAGACGATTAGGGCCACATGTGCAAAAATGTAGTTTTCGGAGTTTACAGTCAGAATTATCACTTTATTTACTTTTAACCCTCGTGTTGTCTTCCCGTCGACGTGCAACTTTGTTTTTATGGGTCGAAATTTCAACTTTTTCTTGTGATTTTTCTACACTTTTCTCGACATTTTTGTCGATTTTACTCAAATTTTATTGTCATGTTTTTTTTCCAATTTTTTGCAGTTTTTTTTATTATGTTTTTGTCAATTTTTAACAAGTTTTTTTTGTGGCTTTTTCCAATGTTTTTTCTCACATTTCCCCAATTTTTGGTCAAGCTTTTATCACCTTTGCCGAAGTTGTTTTTGGCACTTTTTTCTGATTTTTTTGGTAACTTTTTCCAGCATTTTGTCATTTATTTCAACGTTCTTTTGTCATAGTTCTGATTTAGAAAGTTTTTGTAAATGGGTCAAATGTGACCTGAGGACAACAGAAGGGTTAACAAAGTTTTTGTTGCTTTTTCTGACATTTTTGTCGCTTTTTTTCAACGTTTCTGTAGCTTTTTTCAGATTTTATTTTTCAAAAAAAGACCTTAAGAGACAGTTGGAGAACTCATAATTCTGAGTTTAACTTCAAGTCCAAACTCTAAGAATAAAGTCAGAATTCCTACTTTAAAGTTTAAAGTCAGATGAATCTCCAACTATTTTGATAATCAATTAATCGGGTTTGAGTCATTTTTTTATGAAAACAAAGTCAAACTTCTCTGATGTCGGCTTGTTAAATGTGAATATGTTCTAGTTTCTTCTCTCCTCTGGGACGGTAATCTGAATATCTTTGAGTTGTGGACATAACAAGACATTTGAGGACGTCATCTCTGGCTTTTTGGGGAAACACTGAACCACATTTTTCACCATTTTCTGACCAACTCTAAAGTCATAATTCTGACTTAATTCTCAGAAGTTTGAAGACAGAAATCTGACTATTTTCCCCTCAGAATTCTGACTTGAAACTCAAATACATTTTCACATGTGGCCCTAATCGTCTTCCGTACCAAACAGCTTTAATCCAAACCGAGGATATATTTTACTTTTTTTAAATCACTGCAAAGTCAACCATGTGCAGGGCAACACTGGCAGAACCCGGAGAATTCCTTAAAAAAACACTGTTCTGTCCACAGAATCAGCAGCCGTTACCGCTTCTTCTTCTGTTTCAGGGACTTTCTCCTCTTCAGGATCATCTCGTACAGTTTGTCCATGCCCTCGTGAAGCCCCTCGCCTATGATGGCGCACGCCGGCTGGATGTGGTAGGCGGTGGCGGGGGCGAGCTCGTGCAGGGCCAGCTGCTTCTCGATGTCCGCCACTGCGAGCGATTTGGGCAGGTCCTGCTTGTTGGCGATGACCAGCAGCGGCGTGCCCTGGTTCTCCGCAAACTTGGTGACTTTGTGCAGCTCCGTCTTGGCCTCCTCCAGCCTGTCGACGTCCACAGAGTCCACCACGTAAATGATGCCGTCGGTGCACCGGCTGTAGGACTTCCACAGGGGCCGCAGCTTCTCCTGGCCCCCCACGTCCCAGAAGTGACAGCTGATGCCCTTCGCCGTGCCGTTGCTCAGCTTGATCTTCTCCGTGTTGAACCCGATCGTGGGAACCGTGTTCACAAACTCGTTGAATTTGAGTCTGTACAGGACCGTGGTCTTCCCCGCAGAGTCCAGGCCCAGCATGACGATGTGAAGAGACTGGAAGGCAGAGATGTTGGAGAAGCTGTTGCCCATGTTGGCGTTTTTGGGTTTTTTTTTTTTTTTGGTTTTCTCCCAGCTGAGAGGTTGTTTTTTTATCCAGGAAGTGAAAAAAGCAACTCTGGCGCTCAGATCCCACTCATTTATTCTCTGTGTTTATGTGGAAGCTGGGGTGGTGCTAAAGGTTGGGGGGGGGGGCGCAGGCCCCGGTGATCTCTGGGAGACTGATCGGCTCTGCTGTGACCCTCAGCAGCAGCAGGCGACGCGGTGCGCCTCGGCAGGACGCAGCGCGTTCATTAGTATTCCCCGCACGCACTCGCATCCATTTGGCCACGAAGAAGCTCCACAGTTACAATTCTCCTGCAGGACAACGCCGGGGAGGACAGCGATGATCACAACCCCCACCCACCCCCCACCCTCCCCTCCAGCCTGAAGGACTCCCTTCAGTGTCCTCTGATTCAGTCCTCTGCAGGATATCAAACGCTTCCTCTGGAAGCTGCGCACAAAAATATTCCCCTCTCAGGCGTTAGACTGCGCCGCGCTCCTCTGCTCGATCCGGGGGGGGGAAATCTGGGAGTAACATCCACGGACTCGTTCACCGGTTGTTGTTGTCGTCGGGCTGCAGCTCTCCTGTCCGTCGCTGTAGCTGCTCTCTGTCTCTCTCTGTCTCTCTCTCCGTCTGTTGTCAGGCTGACAAAACAAGACCGCAAAGCGAGAGGCGGCCCCGCATCGCTCCACCCCGCAGGGACATGTGCCAATGAGCGCAGCAGCGCCGCGCGCATCCTGCTGCTGTGGTGATCCCGGTCCTCTGGATCATAGGCGTACATTTCCAATATTTAGAAGAGGTAGGTTTGAAAAAATATGAAAGACAACCCCAAAAGAAGTAAAGAAAATAACCGTTTACGGGGCTCAAAGCATGCAGCCGATATATCCTTCTTACCTGTAAATATATGTCTCTCAACGATGTTAGACACCCCTATAGTGGACCATACCATCTTTACCTTGCAGCGCACGTCTCACTGGGATGTTTTAATATGCAGAAAGTTTTCACCAGTTTGCATACAGGAGCATTAGTTAAAAATAATAATAGTTAAAGACTTTTGCATCATAAATTGATGCAGAAAAAGAACAAATTGTTGCCAAAATTCAATTTTCTGGGGGAATGTGAAAAATCCTGAAACATGTGATGATGTTTTGAATATGCAGAAAGTTATGAACAATACAGGAGAACAATTATTTCTTTAACACCTATAAAGACATTTGCAACATAAATACAAATTCACAAGAATGCAGGAAGTTAAGTGCTTGATGCTCCCGTTTTTTGGGGGGATGGACCCCACCAGACCCTCCGGTAATAATGCCCCCCCCCCCCCCCCCCCCCCCTGGATACACAACTTGCAGCGTGCATTGTTGGAGATCTTTGTCTTTGCAATCAAATAGTCAGAAATAGTTTCAGGATCATTTCAGTCTCTTGTGTTCTGAGTTGTGTAGCTTTCATTTTCTTTCCGTCACAAAATAATACAAAGAGGGGAAATGTATGACCACGTGATGTAATATGAAGGAGTTCCACCCAGTGTGTGTTCATGGTGATGGTCGAGGGTCAATCACAGCCAGCTGCGCCCCCTTCTGGCACAAACCAGACAGGCCACGACATGAAGGCTCTGAGAAACACAGCTGCTGACGATGAATTCAAAGAAAAAGTTGACGTTTAAAATGTGTGTTGAGATGCATTTTGGAAACAACCTTTAACAAAAAAAAAAAGAAGTTGTTCTGAGTGAGAACGGGTTGGTTGATTAAAGGCGGAAAGGCCCAAAAAGTAATCTTTAAAGAAAGAAGAGATCTGACAAAGACAAAGACCATAACATAAAACTAAAGACAACTGAGAGCCCCTCCAGCTGTAGTAGCTGCCCTGATAGCTGTGGCTCCCTTTGTTGTTGTTGTTGTTGTTGTAAATGTCTTTATGGGATGTTTTTAAAGTGCTAAATATACTTTCATCAGCACATGAGCAGTATCAGATCTCAGGCTTTCACCAACACTGTGAACATGAAACATTTCCTGGTTCTAAAGGGTTGTTCTGAGTGTCTTCATTAATCAGAGGTGTGTTTTGGGCGTAACATGCAATCAACCAATCAGAGAGTCGTCTCCCATTCCCTTTAAAAGCCAGGCGCGTTTGGACCTTGGAGCATTGCTGTTATGATGGAGGATTTACACCCTAATATGTTTATTAGTAATCTTCTGCATGTGTGTGTGCTGCTGTGCGTCCCTGTGTGTGTAACAAGCATAGTGTGCACGTGCTGTGCACGAGCCTCGGAGCATTTTACTAATGTGCTGTTAAAATAACAATGAAATGCTGCGTTATTGACTTTAGACCAGGTTTTTGTTGGTCAATGGTGCCATCACTTCCCGCTGCATCAAGATAGCAATACGTCCAGAATGCACCTGAACACACCTTCCTGTAAGACCAGCACACCCAGAATGCACCTGAACGCACCTCCCTGTAAGACCAGCACGCCCAGAATGCACCTGAACACACCTCCCTGTAAGACCAGTACGCCCAGCTACATGAATTTTGGTTGTATAGTTTACATAACACCATTTAAAGGGTCTGCACTACGGAAGCCGAGAACGGCCATTGATTTTTTTTTCTCCATGCACTGTTATCTTGTGATAACGACTTATTAATTTGTTATCTCGATATAACAAAGTTTTTTTTTTTTTAATGGATTTTTTTTTTGCCTAAGACACCCTTCCATTTAAACCAGGGAATGGGGCTCCATAAGCGGATAGAAATCTGCCGTTTCTCCCATAGACCTATATATAATATGAACAAAGTGTTGTTTTTGACGGAGACCAGTGAAGTCTATTAGAAGCACTTTCCCGGTGATGGCTGAGCGTTACTGCGCAGCCTCAAACTGAGCTTGATGACGTAGATGTGACGTGAGCAACGTGTCTGAACGTTGTAAGTCTTCTGGTAGCTGTGCCAAGAGAAATCTCAATCATTCCCAATCTATCAGAGACGGAGAGCGTAGGTATATGTAAGGAGATAACATAGGCACAGGCTAATTACTGCTAACTAAAATGCTAGTTAACATTAGTAATTAAACTAAACAGCTGATGTAAGTCCAAACTGCCTGCGAGCTTCTCCTGTACTGTACGGTAATTCCTCTACTATGAGACAGTGAGTCTCGTGGTTACGACCCAATCGTTAGCCTATTTTTATAAAAACATCTGCTACGGAGCCATAACGTGAGGTACAAGGTAACGGAGCCTTTTATACATTGTCGTGTTTCTTTAGAAATAAACAACGGACAAATGAAGTCTTTAAACGCTTCAGATGTAAAGTTATTGGCTGTCAAAGTGACGCCAAAATGAATGGCAGTCAATGGGATGCTAACGGGGGGTGATGGCTTATTAGCATCAAAATGGCGCCATAGGAGGCTTCACTCTGAGGAGAGAAGCCTGGCCCCTTGGTTTCTCCCTCCTCGTCTCCGGTCAAATACTCTGGAAAAATCCCACTAAAACAGCCTTCAATTTAACCCGGAGAAGAGGAGGGAGAAACGGCAGATTTCTATCCGCTCATGGAGCTCCTTAAATGGAAGGATGTCTTAGGCAAAAAAAAAATAATCCATAAAAAAAAAAAAAAACATCTTGAGAAAACACAAAAAAAAATCTTGAGAAAACAAACTTTGTTATATTGAGATAACAAAATAATGAGTCGTTATCACGAGATAACAGAACGGCTTCCGTACTGCACAGCCACCGGTAATCCTCAGACTTTTCTTCCAGCGCCATCATGACGTTGACATTTGTGGTTTGGAGTGAAATGTCCCGACGGGATCATCCTCATGTTCCCAGGGCGTGTGTGTGTGTGTGTGTGTGTGTGTGTGTGTGTGTGTGTGTGTGTGTGTGTGTGTGTGTGTGTGTGTGTGTGTGTGTGTGTGTGTGTGTGTGTGTGTGTGTGCGCATGTGTGTGTGTGTGTGTGTGTGTGTGTGTGTGTGTGTGTAGGAAGGTGGAGGTTTCAAATGCTGCGGAGATATCAACGTCTAAAGTGAAGAATACCGTCTTGTCGTAATATTTCAGGAAAAAAAAGTTGTACTAAATAATAATACTAATAATTATTATTATTATTATTATTATTATTATTATTATTATTATAATTAAGAAAAACATTGTGGAAAAAAAGTCATAAAAAAAAAAATATATATAGCATATATATATATATATATATAGCATATATATTTTTATGACTTTTTTTCCATGACTATGACTACTTATATATATATATATATATATATATATATATTGTGATGGCAAAATTATATTTTACCCAAGTAACTATGTCTTTCTGTATGTGCTCTTGTTATGTCTTCCCCAAGGAGAAGTTAACTACATTTGTCTGTGAGAAAATAGCCAACCTAGGTTTACTGAGATACAACCGTAGTCACAACGCTCTACAAGTTATACGACACAACATCCCTGTGAACCAGACAGACCAGAAGGTCTATCTTCATTTGTTATTAGATTGAATTGTGTGCTTAAAGCGATGTCACTCCCTCTCTCTTATCTGGGTATTTAAGCTGATGTTCTTGATGTGTGAACTTTGAAGACTCTTCCACACCTTGCTGCGTGCATCTTGTGAACGAGTTCTCCTATTCTGCGCAGAATATATGTACTTCAATAAATTACAAAAACCTACATTGGTTTCAGTCTACTATTTCTTGTTACTTGTTTCATCTTCAATTATTCTAAAACAGTTAATTAATCTACACCTGCTGCACCCTGGGTATTTTCCACCACAATTTTGGCGACGAGGATGGGATTCAGTTTGTTGGACTGAGCCCCGGAGATCTCTGTGCTGAGCTGAGGACTTGCAATCCGGAACCTCTGCGCCCTCCATGGCCAGAGATAACGCCTCAAACCTCTAAATAAAAGTTTCAGAGTGGAGGATCAGTAAGCATGCACAGAGCTCCCCGGGACACTCCACGCTGATCTAAAAGAAAAGGAAAATCTCCTAACAGCAGGGTAAGTTTATGTTTTTCTAAAAATTAAAATAATTTGAATTGACTTGTGAAGACATAAGAAACAAATACTGTCGTGTTTGACACGTGACAAGACTGAAGACTTTTTGGGTTTTTTTCTGTTATCTTGACTGCACAAATAACACTCCGGCTACCGTATTCTCAGAGAAAGACCTGGCAGGGTGAAAGACGTTCAATTTGCTGTTTTGTGATTGAGAGAAAGCAGCCGGGGGAGAACCTACTCCCACGTGATTTAATTTGCTGTTTTGTATTTGAGAGAAAGCAGCCGGAGGAGAACTTACTCCTGCGCTAATTTGCTGTTTTGTATTTGAGAGAAAGCAGACGGAGGAGAACTTACTCCTGCGCTAATTTGCTGTTTTGTATTTGAGAGAAAGCAGCCGCGGGAATAATATTCCCACGTAATTTTGTTGCTTTGTCTTTGAAAAAAAAGCAACCGCACGGGTGACGACTCCTGCGCTTAGAAAACGTTTTCTCGGACCTATTTTATGGGTTCCAATCCGTCGTCGCCCGCCCTGGCTGGGTCACTATTTGAGGAAATGGTGAAAAAGTACGGTTTGCAGAGTGTTAAATATGTACCATATTGGGTTGAGAGTTTTGGCTTTCCTGAAAAGGGAACGCTGTGCACGGGCAAGCTAAAAGATCTGAGACAGGGATTAGAGGAAGAAGAAATCAGAGTGGGGGGGAAATCAAAAATTAAAAGGTATTACAAATTAAAGTTCTTACGGGATAACAAAAAATGCCTTCAAATATGGATAAACGAAGCCACGAAGTGTAATAAACGAAGTGACAACGACTCAGACACAGTGTAACTTTTATTGGACAGCCACTCAGCAATCATTTATCTCATTTAGTTTGATTTCATTTAACCTAAAGAGTTGTGTTTGTTTTGTTTGTTTTTGTTACTTCGTTTCCTTTTTACATTTTACAGGTGATAGGGTTTTTCTATTCGCCTCTCACAAAATGTTCTCATTCAGTTCGGTTTCATTTACTCAGTTTGATTTTGTTTTGTTCCATTTTGTTTTGTGTGAGATATTGTCCCTTTCATCTGAGGGTTTCTTTTTCATCCCTCACAAAAAAAGCATGCTAACTACAGCCAACATATTTAAATATAATTTTGAATTCTTTTATTGTGATTAGGTTGTAATCAAAAGAGTGGAGTGTGATGGCAAAATTATATTTTACCCAAGTAACTATGTCTTTCTGTATGTGCTCTTGTTATGTCTTCCCCAAGGAGAAGTTAACTACATTTGTCTGTGAGAAAATAGCCAACCTAGGTTTACTGAGATACAACCGTAGTCACAACGCTCTACAAGTTATACGACACAACATCCCTGTGAACCAGACAGACCAGAAGGTCTATCTTCATTTGTTATTAGATTGAATTGTGTGCTTAAAGCGATGTCACTCCCTCTCTCTTATCTGGGTATTTAAGCTGATGTTCTTGATGTGTGAACTTTGAAGACTCTTCCACATGTTGCTGCGTGCATCTTGTGAACGAGTTCTCCTATTCTGCGCAGAATATATGTACTTCAATAAATTACAAAAACCTACATTGGTTTCAGTCTACTATTTCTTGTTACTTGTTTCATCTTCAATTATTCTAAAACAGTTAATTAATCTACACCTGCTGCACCCTGGGTATTTTCCACCACAATATATATATATATATATATATTTTTTTTTTTTTTATTTATTTATTTTTTTTTTTTCTTCTTCTTTTTGGGGGGGTGCATTTCTGCCTTTATTTGACAGGATTGTTGAGACATGAAAGGAGAGAGAGGGGCAGGAAGAGATGCAGGAAAACCATCACAGGTGGGATTTGAACCCCACTTTTGCATTGAGGAACAGGCCTCTGCACGTGTGCGCCTGCTCTACCAACTGAGCTAACCGGCCACATTAAACTACAGTTTTTTGGATGATACATAGAGAATTTTGATTCAGTAAGGTTTTGAATGCAGGACCTTTTTTCTTGTAGTGAGTATTTTCACAGTGTGTATAAGTACTTTTACGGCTCTAAATAATCTGAATACTTCTTCCACACTGCCTCAAAGAGTGATCCGTGGAGCCTAACGTTTAGAAAATGAGAAACTGAGTGTAGAGCAGAGAACTTGATAAAGTCACTGACTGCAAGTGTTCAGAGAGAATCACTGTCTGTGTTTAAGTATCCAGAAAACACGGACTCATATCTGTACAGTCATGTGAAAAAATTACAGTCCCTCCAGAAAAAACGTAGTGTTTTTTTGTGATTGTTGCGGGCAAAAATCCTTGATTATGCGGCACCTTTTCTTAAAAAATGCGATGGAATATGCGGGATATTTATGCAATTTTATGCGATGAAATTGCGGGAACTTGTCAAAAACTGCGGTTTGATTAAAAAGAGAAAAAAAAGTGATTCCCCCCCCAACACTGTGTTCTCACTAGGCGACATTACGTCACTTCATAACGTTCCCATGGCAACAGGGGGAAATGGCTGCTCTTGTGTGAAGTAAACGCAATATTTTTCATCTTCCTGCTGAGATATATGTGACTTTTTTGCAACAAAAATGTGGGGATTATGAAATCATGCAAGCTCCGCATAAGTGCGGCGTATTTGAAAAAATGCGCCCCCCCGCATAAATATGCGGACTTTGGCTGATTATGCGTTGAATTCTGCGATCGCATAATCACGTTTTTCTGGAGGGAGTGAAATTAGGACATCCGTGCTAAAGTTGACTAAAAAGAGGAATAACATTTTTTTTTAAATTAAAAAAAAATATGAAAAAATCCAGCCTTTAAGGACACCAATTTTCTTTGTGAATGAATAATGTATCGTAAATAAATAAATGTTCTTCCTTAAAATACAGGGGGCATAAGTCAGTACACCCCTATGCTAAATTCCCATAGAGGCAGCAGGCAGAGTTTTATTTTGAAAGGCCAGTTATTTCATGGATCCAGGATACTATGCATCCTGATAAAGTTCCCTTGGCCCCCTCATCATCACACACCCTTCACCATACCTAGAGATTAACATGGTTTTATGTCGGTTAGCCTAACAGCTGGTTTGATTTGCATTGAGAGATGATTTTATGGAAAGTACCACATGCCAATCTCTAGGTATGGTGAAGGGTGTGTGATGATGTGGGGGCCAAGGGAACTTTATCAGGATGCATAGTATCCTGGATCCATGAAATAACTGGCCTTTCAAAATAAAACTCTGCCTGCTGCCTCTATGGGAATTTAGCATAGGGGTGTACTGACTTATGTCCCCTGTATTTTAAGGAAGAACATTTATTTATTGACGATACATTATTCACTCACAAAGAAAATTGGTGTCCTTAAAGGCTGGATTTTTCCTAATTTTATTAATTAAGGCATTACGATCAATTTGCAAAAGATGATTTTTTTAATTCCTCTTTTTAGTCAACTTTAGCACGGGTGTCCTAATTCTTTCACATATCTGTATATATATATATGTATATGTATGTGACATGATGCAGTTTAAGGCGCTGACATGCTGTTTCACTTCCCTCCACTGGATGGCAGACTGTACTTTTCTCCCACAGTCAGCTCTCAGATGTTTTCACCTCGACACAGCAGTGTGCACCGAGCTGTGATGGGACACGAATGTATGAGACACGACATAAAATGTGATTTTTAATCTGATCAAAATTCTGCACGTGTGCTCCTCTATGAGAACCAAAACAAAGCCAGAGCAGAGAGTTCAGTGTTGTTGAGGAAGGTGTGGTGATAAAATAATGAAGAGAGAGGTCTGAACATGCTCATAACACACACACACACACACACACACACACACACACACACACACACACACACACACACACACACACACACACACACACACACACACACACACACACACACACACACACACCACAGGGTTCCAAGAAGACGTGTTATGACAAACAGCTGGTGAACATGTGCACACACGTCTTCAGTTCCTCCTTCATCACTATTCCAGAGAGGATACCTGCAGGAGCGGCACTTCACCCTCCTCCTCTTCCCTCGCACACACTCACACACACACACACACACACACACACACACACACACACACACACACACACAGAGTAACCTACACACACACACTCACACACACACTATCTCTCTCTCTCACTCACACACACACACACACACACACACACACACACACACACACACACACACACACACACACACACACACACAGAGTAACCTACACACACACACTCACACACACACTATCTCTCTCTCTCACTCACACACACACACACACACACACACACACTCACACACACACACACACACACACACACAAACACACACAGAGTAACCTACACACACACACTCACACACACACTATCTCTCTCTCTCACTCACACACACACACACACACACTCACACACACACACACACACACACACACACACACAGACAGACACACAGACACACACACACACACACAGAGTAACCTACACACACACACTCACACACACACACACACACACACTCTCACACATACACACACACACTATCTCTCTCTCTCACTCACACACTCACACACACACACACTCTCTCTCTTTCTCTCTCACTCACACACACACACACACACACACACACACAGAAACCCACACACACACACAGACACTCACACACACACAGAAACCCACACACACACTCTCTCACACACACACACACACACACACAATCTCTCTCTCTCTCTCTCTCTCACACACACACACACACAGAAACCCCCCACACACACACTCACTCACACACACACATGCACACACACACACACACACACACACACATAAATCTCTCTCTTTCGCATGCACGCACGCACGCGCGTGCACACACACACACACACGCACACACACACACACAGTAAAATGGGCCCTCCTCTGACTGCATCCATTCCCTGAAGCCTGATTTCTTCGGGGATGTCATTACCAGGGGTGTGCTGGAGGGTAAACATAAATAAACTCCTTTTACCCTCATCTCAAGAGCTGAAACAGCATTCAAGATTTCTCTTTTCTTATATGATTATCTTCAGAAGAGCACAGAGGAGCCATTAACCCTCCGCCCACACCGGTGAGGGGGAGGCAAAATCCGCTATGGGCCGAACAGACAGATTACCTCAATAAATAATATTCTTTTCAATAAAAATACTTCAGAGGTAAATGCATATCTTATGTGGAGGTGAGGCTAAATGTTTGTCTGGTATGGAAAATGAAAACCATCAGTAAAACATTCCCTCTGTAAGTTAACGTGGTTATGTTTAGTGCAGGTCATCAAACATGTTGCCATGCCAACATTAGTCAGTATGTAAGCATGCTGATGTTATGTAATGTTTCACATGAAAAGGACATCAGTGATTAGTAACATTTCCACTTTTTGGATGGAAATGTTGCAGCAGACAAATTCAACAAATTCCCAAAAGGTCCAGGTGGCTTTCCTTCCCTGAGGTTTAGTTCAGCCAATGAGATTGTTTCTGTCGTCATGGTGACTCCTCT
>CM042434.1:2626629-2726629 GCA_023631565.1 Gymnocephalus cernua | reverse complement strand
AGTTTCAGTGAATGCATCGCGAGGCTGTAGGTTACCAGTTTCAGTGAATGCACTGCGAGGCTGTAGGTTACCAGTTTCAGTGAATGCACCGCAAGGCTGTAGGTTACCAGTTTCAGTGAATGCACCGTGAGGCTGTAGGTTACCAGTTTCAGTGAATGCATCGCGAGGCTGTAGGTTACCAGTTTCAGTAAACGCACCGCGAGGCTGTAGGTTACCAGTTTCAGTGAATGCATCGCGAGGCTGTAGGTTACCAGTTTCAGTGAACGCACCGCGAGGCTGTAGGTTACCAGTTTCAGTGAATGCACCGCGAGGCTTTAGGTTACCAGTTGTAGGTTACCAGTTTCAGTGAATGCACCGCGAGGCTGTAGGTTACCAGTTGTAGGTTACCAGTTTCAGTGAATGCACCGCGAGGCTGTAGGTTACCAGTTTCAGTGAATGCACCGTCTGTGTTTCTCCGACGTCGGCAGCTGCTGCGCTGCAGAGCAGACTGTTGATATACAGTCACACTTTACACTGTTTACCGTCACCTGTCGGCATGTTAACGTGTTTAATCACGCTGCTAGCTAACGCTAGGCTAACGTTACCAGCTGTCCAGTTTAGTGGAAAGTCAGGCACCGATATTTTTGTTCTTATTCGGTCTCGTTACTACCGTTTACGCCGGAACCGGGGCCCTATTGGCACCCCGTTTCGGTACCCAACCCTAGTCACATCTTACTATTCTGACTTGTGTGAGTGATCTCTCCTCACAATAAACTATCTTTGTTCTCCCCTTATATGGGCCTAATGTGTGACAGACCTGCCTTCCAAACAAACTCTCGCAAAGCATCATGGGGAATTTCAAGATGGACGCTAGCATCGAAGCTAGCGGCAGCAATGGCCGAAAAGTGTATAAATTATGGACGTCAAGTGGATAAATCTTGGATGTAAGAGTTTGGATTCATTGCTCAACGACCCCGAAGAAAGGCGTGTCACGGAAACTTATACGCCACGTTTTCTTAAAAAATGCGAAGCACCGAAATTTTCGTTCTTATTCGGTCTCGTAAAGACCGTTTACGTCGGAACCGGGGACCTACTGGCACCGCGTTTCGGTACCCAACACTACTCACGTTACTGTATTGTGTCAACAGTTTAAACCGGCACTATGCAGTGTAGTCCAAGGCTGTGTCTCAAATCGCCTACTTGCACACTTCACACACTTAGTTTTAAGTATATAGTGGAGATAACGAAAAAGTCAGAGCACTGAAAGTACCCGGATGACCCCCTAAAAAAAGTCAAAAAGTTCAGTGTAGAACGATGGACGCTACGCACACTAAACCTGCGGCATCTTGACTACAAAGCGGAAAGGGGAGGGACCAGGGACGTCGACCGGCAGCTGATTGGACGAACACGTCACGTGCGTACTAGCTCTCGCGGATTTTACATCCGAGCTTAATGGCGGCCAGATGGCGGCTCGTTTGGAATACGATCTCGAATTTTACGAAAATAATTCACCGAAACGTGTTTCTGAAAACATTTTAAGCGAGAAATAGGCCGTCATGCAGTCGCTGAATCCGTCTTCATTTTAGATCAACTAAGTTCAGTTTAGTCAGTCGGCGTCTCTTCGGCGTGTTCTGAGGAACTTTTTGGACCGACTCGGGGAGACGGATCAGTCCGACTGGCTTTACTGCCGCCGGTCGGCCGTCTGGTCGGTGGGTCCGGACTAGGGATGGGCGATACCACACTTTTAGGAGTCGATACGATGCTTTTTCTTGCATTTTCATTGATATCGATACCGATAGTCAGTAAAAAATATTATTACATTGAAGACAAATCACGAGACAAATACAGACCATTTATACCAAATGTATTATCAATACATACTAAAATTAAAATAAATAACATAAATATGAATGAAATAAAGTAAATATGAACAAAAACACAAATACACATTTTCATTTTTCTTATTTCTCAAACAAAGAAAAAAGACCTTCTTGGTAATCTTGGTAGAAAAAGCTAAAAGGAAAAAAATACTTTTTTATATCACACACTCGGCGCCTTGCCGTGAGTTTATCGACTGGTGAAAAATAACACCACGCTTCGTTTTTTGTCTGCCATATCTCACGCTTCTCTGGTTGTTCCTCCGGCTCCCGTATCCGTGCTGGGCCGGCCTCGGCTGCGTCGCCGTCAAGGGGGCGGGCTTCTCTCCTCAGAGCGAAGCCGCGATGGCGCCATTTTGCTAGCCCTGTTCCCATCACCCCCCGTTAGCATCCCATTGACTTCCATTCATTTTGGCGTCACTTTGACAGACAATAACTTTACATCTGAAGCGTTTAAAGACTTCATTTGTCGGTTGTTTATTTCTAAAGAAACACGACAATGTATAAAAGGCTCCGTTACCTTGTACCTCACGTTATGGCTCCGTAGCAGACGTTTTTATAAAAATAGGCTAACGGTTGGGTCATAACCACGAGACTCACTGTCTCATAGTAGAGGAATTACCGTACAGTACAGGAGAAGCTCGCAGGCAGTTTGGACTTACATCAGCTGTTTAGTTTAATTACTAATGTTAACTAGCATTTTAGTTATCAGTAATTAGCCTGTGCCTATGTTATCTCCTTACATATACCTACGCTCTCCGTCTCTGATAGATTGGGAATGATTGAGATTTCTCTCGGCACAGCTACCAGAAGACTTACAACGTTCAGACACGTTGCTCACGTCACATCTACGTCATTAAAAAGAAGCTAGAAAGAAAGAGCTGGTAAGAGGCTTCACTTGTCTCCGTCAAAAACAGCGGGATCGCTGTGTCCATTTTATATACTGTCTATGGTCGCCGTCGGCCGTGTCGCCAATACATCCGTGTGTGTGTCGCACGTTGACGCTCATTCGCTCGCCTCCTGTCACGTGACGTGGGCCGGCTCAATACGCCGCCAAGTACAGGGGTGTCCCGGCACATAGTAATTTAAGTAAGTAATCTAAAACACTTGAAAGTGATGCATACACCCCCAAATGTTATGTTTTAGTTTATATCGATATTTTTTTTAAGGAAATCAATGCCAAATGAGTAGCGTGAGTATATCGATCTATCGATACCGCAGGATCGATACGCCCGTCCCTAGTCCGGACCTTTATACTTCCTCACCTTACTACGACGCCCACTAGGGGGCGCCGCCGCTAGAAACATAAACACAGGTCCGACTCGTGCTGGAACAAACGAGCTATGGGAGCGACGGTCTCAGGAGACCTTTAGCAGAGGAAGCTGTTTAGTTATTGTTGTTTCCCTCAGCTCTCACATTCTTCACCTCCATGAAGAGCGACCCGACGGACTCTAAATACATTCTCTCTCTCTGTCTGCTGCACTTCTCACAGCCATTTGTCTTGATGTCTTTCAATCATTACCTTTCTTTCTCCCTCACTGTCTCTCACACACAAAGGTTGCTATGGAGATGTGCATGCTGCGCTCTGGAGGTTGCCATGGCACCAGTGTTTTTTTTTTTTTTTCTCACTCGGAGCAGAGTGTTTTGTTGTTGCCGGTGGTCGCTCTGCATCCTGCAGAAGCTCAAATAAAACAATAATACAAAATAAAAAAAAAACTAATTTAGTTTGTGGCTTGTTGAACGCAGCAGCGCTGGATGTTTACTGACGCCTGAAACGGGATCGTAATGACTGACACGGAGGACGGCGAGGACGTGGGCGCGACAGAAAGCGATGATCTATGATCTGCTGATTGAAAAACAAGAAGCTGCGAGCGCCGAGCTCAAGAGAGGGAAGCGGCGTGCTGAGTTACAGCCTCGACTCCAGCTGCAAATAGGAAGAAAAACACTACTTATTATTAGTCAGTCATGCTGTTTTTACCGTAAACTTTTCCAATCAGTCTCCATCTCCGAGCTGTCCATGCATTAAATATGTAAAACCTCCCTGTGTGTGTTTTGGGTGTGCATTAAGAGAGAGAGAGAGAGTCAGGGGAGCCCGCAGAGGAGACGCATCAACAGATTAATCGTCTGAATCCTGTGAAATTTAACATCCAGCGAGACATTCCTCCATATTTTTAGATTACAGCAGGAAGAGTCTCTCTCTCTGTGATATTTCATTCTGTTTGTTACTTAGTTCTGCACCGAGTGAGCCTCGCTGCTGTTCATTCTGATGGAAAAGACACAGAAAATACACTTAAATCAGTTCCTACGTAGAGCAGACGGTATCGGCTTTCTATATCAGATGGGGGGGGGGGGGGAGAATAAGTTGGATATAAGAAAAGCGAGAATCCAGATTGATGATGAAATGTTGAGTTCTGTTGGTGATAAAAAGGCAGCTGGTCTCCGGTGTAACGCTGATGAAATGTTCTTATCTGGCAAACCAGGAAGGTTTCCTAGGAGACGAACGGCTAACGGCGCCCTCGGTCTGTTGTCGACGAGAGAGAAATAAGGCGGGAAAATAACAAAACACAAAAAAAAGAATATAATCTTTATTGTCATTGTCAATGTAGTTTTATATCCACAACCTTTCATTTCTCTGTGGTGGCGTTCTAACCTCCGGCTGATTTGTGAGGACTCTGGTTAACTGCTCCTCAGATCTCTGCAGGGTAAATCCAGACAGCTAGCTAGACTATCTGTCCAATCGGAGTTTTCTGTTGCACGACTAAAACAACCTTTGAACGTACACGTTCCACCAAAACAAGTTCCTTCCAGAGGCTATTTAGCAGAGGCACCGTGGCTCCGTCCGGCGCTTAGCAACGCCCAGGACGATTGTGATTGGTTTAAAGAAATGCCGATAAACCAGCTATACGCTGAAAATGTCAAGTTTTGAAGCAAATGTGGATGGTGCAACAAGGCAGGCCTGCTCGCTTCTTTCGGGGAATGACTGCGGTAGAGGGCAGCGGTGGCCTAGTGGTTGAAGAAGCTTGTGACCGGGAGGTCGCCTGTTCAATCCCCAGACCAACAGGGTAAAATCTGGGTGGGGGGAAGTGGAAGAGCAGCTCTTGTCCCTCCCTCATCACCAACACTGTGGTTCCCTTGAGCAAGGCCCTTAACCTCCAACGGCTCCAGTGGAGCTGCTCAGTGGCCAGCAGACCAGACTGTGGTTGGACTGGGCAGCTTCCAGTATGAATGGGGAACTGGGGGAATGTGAGACGTCGTCGTTGCAAATGAGAATTCGTTCTCAATCTACTTACCTGGATAAATAAATAGTTTCATTTTTAATTTAATTCATTTTTTATTAAGATCTACAAAGAATATGTTTACGGCGTTAACTCTCTAACTCGGACGTTTTGGAACAGAAAAAGTTTGTTTTGCCTGTAGTGTCTATTCTTAATAAAAACCTTACTGGCACAAAAAAAAACAAAAAATGCACGTTGAGTTCAGAGAGAAATCAGCTGTTTGTGCGGCCTTCAGCTGCACCTGTGTGTCGAGTAAACACGGAGCCGTCTGTGGCCTCCTGCCTCCATCCATCAGTGTCTTTCCTTCACTCTGTTTGTTATCGCCCCACAGACCCTTGTACCCGAGTGTGTTCACTGCACACACACACACACACACACACACACACACACACACATAAAGGGTTAAGCAGGTGGGCTGTGGTTACACACACACACACACACACACACACACACACACACACACACACACACACACACACACACACACACACACACACACACACACACACAGACAGAGAGTTTGGGGGCTGATGGTGCTGAGTACACAGAGAGAGTCGGCCTCTCTGCCAGGTTTCGATCGCGCTCACCTTTCTCATCGTCAGGGAGCAGCTCTGAGAACAAACACACTTCTGTTCTGCTCATGTCAGCAGACACACACACACACACACACACACACACACACACACACGCTGCAGGATGAATATTACACACTGTTCACCTGCTTTTTATTCACGTATATCCCTCAAATCACCCAGAAAAGAAAGGCCAGTTAATGCAAATTATATTTCAGCTTACATGTAAATAATACACAGATACATGAATATAATTAACTGACTTTTATGCTCAGATATTTCCAAGGAGTAGAGAAGGTTTTTTTTACTGATCTGATGGCTTTAAACAGATTTTCAGCTGGATTTGAGTCCTCAGAGTTGCAGTTAGTTTGCTGACTGCCTTGTCCTCCGCTGGTGGAGACAGATTATCATCAAGTTATCATATATATATATATATATATATATATACACCTTGGGATCAATAAAGTATCTATCTATCTATCTATCTATCTATCTATCTATCTATCGCAAACTCTGAAATGTTTGGACTGGGAATCCTGTTTCTAAAGAATCTGGCGTTCCATCTCACAACCTTTTCAGATAACCAAAGTTATTTAATTTCATTATTCTTTAAAGTGAAAAGAAGAACTTCTTCCAGGAGAGAAAAGGTTTATCCTCTGGGGAGCAGCGATGTGCTCAGTCAACATAACCGAAACCTTTTACTATTTAATCAGTGTTTCCCCTAGGATTTTTTTAAGCCGTGGTGGCAGGTATGTCAACCCCCCCCCCCCCCCCCCCCCCCCAAAAAACACTCCAAGGCCGGACTTTCAAATAAAGAAAATTTATCGTTCAAAATGGTCTTTCTTACTGAATTAATGCTAATTTTTTTTACAGTACATTAGTGTGAGCAAACTCCTCAAAAACATGGAAACTCCATAATGATAACTGGCTCTTTAACTAGAAAAAGAACTCAGGCTAGGGGGCAGTTCACTGAGTGGTTGTTAAAGTCTGTGATTAAGGAAACATGGTTGTAGTGTGCAGGAAAATGTTTGCAGAAAGAAAGGCTGTTGTCAGGTAAACATGTCACAGTCAAAGAGGCTGAAGGGAAAATTGATGTAGAAAAGCCTTTAATGATGAATGGACTGATAAGCAGGCTACCATTCATACTGTATTCCTCATTTGCAATGAAATGATGCTGTTGCAAAATAATACAACCAGCATCATCATCAAGAATGAAGAACGCGTCATTCACGTGCATATTAAGTAGCCACATGTATCTGTTTTGGTCTTATAATACATCCATAGCTTTACCTCCAGTGGAGAGGACGGTTCACTCAGCCAGCAGTTCAGTTTATAAGAATTTGTCCAAATTTTTAGATTCCCGCCAAGCTAAGCTAAGACTACAACCAACAGCTTTATTTGTTTTAGCTTTTTGCAGAGTAGAGCTGAGTTTGGTAAAACAGCGCGGTGGACGAGAGCAGACAGAGCAGATTAAAATATCTCTTCCTACATGTTTATGCCGGTCTATACAGGTGAGTGCATTGATAAGTATTGACTTTTTACTCACGAAGGTTTTATCGTAACCTACTTACAGTGACGAGACTAGCGTTCATCTGCCCCCCCAGCGGCCGTTGGTAATCCTCGGTATCGTTCCCAGTCAGGTGCTGCGCGTGTTTTAGATGTGTGTGTGCGGTAACGTTAACGCGCACAACTCGGCTGCGTGTGTGTGGCGCGCAGGCAAGAATCCCGGCATGTGAATAGAGAGGGGGGGCTGGGTTTGTGCTCTACCTGTGAAGCGCGTGTCCGCGCTATTCTCCGACAATCAACATTGACACCGTGGCGTGGCGGCAGACATTTAACTGTGGCGGTGCGCCACTTACAAATCAACGTAGGGGAAACACTGTTAATATTTCTTGTGCACAAATGGACATTTTTTTTTACCCCGATGGTAGTCTCGCTTTGACAGACCCTCCTCCACAGCGCCGCGGAGGAAGGTCTGTCTAGTCCACACAGCATTCTGGGATGGGAGAGAAACGTGCTCTGGTTCCTGAGGTTTTTGTTGCTTTTTTCAAGGTTTTTTTTGGACATTGTTTGACATTTTTGTGCCTTTTTTTTATTTATTTTTTTCCTATGTTTTACGGCGCTTTTCAAAGGAGGCCTCGGGGAAGACCCAGGACTAGGTGGAGGCACGTCCAGCTGGGAGGAGACCTCAGGGAAGACCCAGGACTAGGTGGAGGGACGTCCAGCTGGGAGGAGGCCTCGGGGGAAGACCCAGGACTAGGTGGAGGCACGTCCAGCTGGGAGGAGACCTCAGGGAAGACCCAGGACTAGGTGGAGGCACGTCCAGCTGGGAGGAGACCTCAGGGAAGACCCAGGACTAGGTGGAGGGACGTCCAGCTGGGAGGAGGCCTCGTGGGAAGACCCAGGACTAGGTGGAGGGACGTCCAGCTGGGAGGAGGCCTCGGGGGAGACCCAGGACTAGGTGGAGGGACGTCCAGCTGGGAGGAGGCCTCGGGGAAGACCCAGGACTAGGTGGAGGGATTACATCTCCAACCTGGCCTGGGAACGCCTCGGGATCCCCCAGTCAGAGCTGGTTAATGTGGCTTGGGAAAGGGAAGTTTAGGGTCCCCTGCTGGAGCTGCTCCCCCCGCGACCCGGCACCGGATAAGCGGACGACGATGGATGGATAGTTGAAAAAGGAGCCTCATATAAGAACGATATTTCCTCCTATGGAGTCCATTCATTCGCATTCGGAGATCGACTCGTTCTGACTGGCGAGACGGCGGCGACCGGAAACAACAAGAGCTACGGTGAGTTGTTAAAACCTTTCTTTTTAGTAAACTCTGGGTCCACAAACAATGCTCTCAATGCTGAGTTAATGTGTAGAGCTCCTGGAGACACTCGGAGCAAAGTCTCACGTTACATGTCACTTACATTATTACATTACATTACATTACATGTCATTTAGCTGACGCTTTTATCCAAAGCGACTTACTATTGCTATATATGTCAGAGGTCACACTCCTCTGGAGCCACTAGGGGTTAAGTGTCTTGCTCAGGGACACATTGGTTGATGTATCACAGTGGGAATAGAACCTGGATCTCCCACACCAAAGGCATGTGTCACATCCACTGCGCCACCACCACCAGTGTGTCGAGTCTTCTTAGTGGTTAAAAATAGATATTTTTTGAGCATAAAAGTGCCCCTAGCTCTCCCATTCAAAAGGCCATTTGACCCAAAAAACAAGAGTACGGTCAATCTTAAAAGTGGAGCTTCCGTCCTAAAAGTTTGACTCAACTACATTCACAAAAACACCCTACGTTGCATTTTGGCGAGAGTCACGCTTTCAGTTGGCGGGGGCCAGAAACAGGGAGACTTTATCCTGTAATGAAAATGTGCAACCATTGTAATCAGTACAAAGAAACAGGGAGATTTTTAATTTCCAATGTCCCCATTCCTGTGTACAGAGTGAGACCTGCGGGTACTCGTGAGGCTTAAAAACATAATCCGCTCATTTAAAGATGCGCCATCATTTGCGAGCGCAATGATTAAGATAGCTTACGCCCGGAGCACGGAGACGAACCTGAAGGGGAAGAAACGGCCCGGACGTGTCGGACACGGCAGGGAAAAGTCAACACGTTGAAAGGGCCGCCCCGGAGTCCCCTCTTTGTTCAGATTATCTCTGGGTTCTGAAGGCGAGAACAGAGCGGCGTGCCGTTCCGTGAGCTGCGTCGCCGTCGGGGAGCTCATTACCAGCACTCCAGGCTGGGGGGATTTGAAGCGTGGCGGGCCCCGCTCGGCTGTATTTAATTCCACTCCTTATGGCTCTTTTTTTCTCCTCCATTAATTCAGCTCGGCTTGCTTTTAACGGCACGGAGAGAGCGAGAGGCAGGAGAAGGACGAGGGAGAGAGGAATGGGAAGAGAAGACGAGCCTCAGACTCTCAGAAATCCTTCCTATTATCTGAGTGGAGAAGCAGGTCTCCCCCCCGCCCCCCCTTCTGACCAAACGTCTTCATTGCCAGCTCCGTCTCCACAGGTCTGGCTCAGAGATGGGAAGTACAAGTAACGAAGTGCAAATACTTCGTTACTGTACTCAAGTAGATTTTTCAGATATTTTTTACTTTACTGTTCATTTTTTTGCAGACTTTTTACTTTTACTCCTTACATTTTTAACAGGAATATCGGTACTTTTTACAATATTGCCTCGTTACTTTAGTGTCAAATCATTTCAGTGGAGTTACCGATATTATTGTTCACGTCATCAATACCGAACTCAATCTTTTTAAAACCCGTCAGATCGTTTGTTCTGTGTTTTGATTTGATTTCACGTGACAGACGCAAACCGTTCATAAAGGACTCGTCGCTATGGCAACATAACAAACAGGTTAACGAGCTTTCTTTTAGTCTTCAGTTTTTCTTAATTCTCTCAATACCACCACGGAGACAAAAAGAAAAAAAAGTATGATTTGACATTTAAAGCTGACGGTTGTCAAATTTGCCGACACAAAATTCGGGAGAAGCGGCGGCGAGACGTTTCTCGATCGATCCCGAGAGAGAGCGGCGAGAACGGCGTGAACGTAAAGCAGAACTGCGACGTCTGTCCGAGGAAGACGACCAAAGGGCCGGACTGGGAGGCGGAGGGAGGAAGAAGGTCAGTGAAGAGCTGGAGGTGAGCGTGTGTGATGGATCCACAGCATGCGGGCAAAGCGTCGTCAATTAAAGGCCCGTCTCTTATAGACGCCTGTCTCAAATACACGCCGCGGCATTTCGGCGATTTGGGTAAATAGAAGCCCGGGCTATTATTTGAAGTTTTACGGTACATTAGCCACAGAGGGACGTACCTCCATCTTTATAATACATTAGCCACAGAGGGACGTACCTCCATCTTTATAATACATTAGTCACAGAGGGACATACCTCCGCATTTCGCCCTCTTACACTCAGTGGCAGCGTGACGAACGCCAGCCGGGAGGGGAAAACAGAACTAAAACGACAACGCGACCGGCAAAGCAACAAGACCAAAGTTAGTATTTGAGCGGCTGGAACAGCTGCGTGTAAACGATGGAGATACTAAGAGATCATTTTGTGTATCTTGTCCAGGCTAGAAAGTCATATCCAGTTGGTCCTCATGTACAATGTCACCGCTAGATGGGAGAAATTCTTACACAATGTAGCTTTAAGCAGAGTTGTGAGCCGAAAGCGATCTCCGTGCACACGCGTGTTTCTATCTCCACTAGAAGAACCAATCTGAATTATATATTAGACAATGACACAAAAACATGGCGGCTGTCTCCTGGCGGTGAAGTCCCACCAGACGGCAGCCAGACGCAGCAACAACCAGACAAATGCTGTGTACAAATATTTACATTTTTATTTAAATGTCTTTTCCACAAAGAAGTATGCAGTCACAACAAAAAAAAACAAAAACAAAAAAACAAGGCTTTTCAAACTCGGCACGTGATGCAGCACTGAGACGCTTCGACAGACTCGTCGTCACAGCGGTGAACGTGGTCGTCTGTGGCGACGCGCGTTCGTTATTTGGTGACCTTTGGTACGAAAGAAATACAGGCGACAGACAGCAAAGAGTTGAGAAACGAGTCGTGAGCTGGAGGGTTAGAACATTGTTAATTCATTATTTGAAAATGTAATAATTATTAGATTAATCCCAACTCACAGCCTACTCACTCACTCACTCGTTCTGGAGCTTTCAAGTGTCATCCACATGGCCTTCTATTTAAGGCTCTGACACACCAACGGGCAGTCCAGAAAGTTCCTCGGAAAACACTGAAGAGACGCCGACTTGAGCGTACGTTCTGCGCGTGCGCGAGATGTAATACGTCTCCATGACAGCAGGCGGCGCTAATCTGCGTTGTCGCCCGTGCAGTTGCTGAATCTGTCTTCATCTCAGATCAACAAAGGTCAGTTTAAAAGATTTTCGTCAGATTTTGAGAGGCTGTTCGTCGCGCTCATCCCGCTCGTCACTTCCTGGTTAGCTCTCCACCAATCAGATTGGTCGTTGAGTCCGACTGCCCGCCCTCCGATTCAACGAGTCAAATCGGCCCAAATGAAGGCCGACGGCTCCTCCGACCGACGACGGCACGGAACACGCCGACCAGACTCGAGTCACCGACCTCGCCGGACCGTCAGACGGACCGTTATCGGGTCGGTGCGTCGGCGCCTTTAAGGGTTAGGGGTGGGAAGGAAAATCAAAAGCCGTATGTATCGCGATATCGCGACAGAGTTACGACACGCACGGAGATGAGAAGGGTACGCCTGGACTTATATAACTCTGGGGGATACGGGGAATAAGACAAACTAGTGCTGGGCGGTGTGACCAAAAATTCATATCACGTTTTTTTTTCAAAATTATGCCGGTTTTCCATTTTTTGACGGTTTTTTTTTTCATGCATATTCAGATGTTCAATACATTTTCTACTCGTTGAGAGAGGAATTACTGCAGTAAACTGACTTAATTGACTCATTCCTCACCACTGTATTAAGCGGGACCGTGTCTTTAGCTCGGTGGTTGGTGATGGAGTTTGTAATCTGCTTTTTCTGTCATAGCGAGTCCCTCTAGCAAACGCGTCTTTAAGTGACATTTGGCTCGACTTTTCTTTAGCTTTCCCCGTGTTACCTGCTGATGTGGAGGGCGCTGAGCCTGCTGACTTTAATTTCATACATTCTTGATATTCCAAGACGTGTTTGCAGCTGAGGTGGTGGAGCAAATTGCTCGTGTTGCCGCCTTTCGCGACTATTTTAGCCCGACAGCACTTGCATAAAACGGTTGTTTGGTCAACGTCGGATTTTTGGAAACCAAAAAACCTCCAAACAACAGACCCGGCGGCTCCTTTTTTTTGGCACAAGTTCGTTTCTACTACTTCTGCAGCATCCATCTTCCGTGTGACGTCCCTCTGGTGCGCTGCTGTTTACCGTCGCTGCTTAGAAGTGCAGCATTTTAAAGGGTCCGTCTAAAACAGTGTCGCGCGGCGCAGCGTAACGTTCGTTCCGGACGTTGTGTTATTAAACACACCGGTATGGCGGTATATTAAAAATGAACATCGTGACGAAAATATACACCGGTTTTTGGTATGAACCGGTATACCGCCCAGCACTAAGACAAAGTCCCAATAAGTCGGCGTGTTCCTTTAAAGCTGACAATCACAGAGAGAGTGAACATCTACAGCATCCGATGAAGACCCTGGCGTACGGTCAAAAGCACCAGAACAAGTGAGTGAGTGGACTTTTGAGTCGAGGTTGTGACATGATGCGACAACAGTTCAGTCAGAAAAACAGTGACGGCCATTTTCAGATGACTTGTTTTGTCAAACTTTCAATTAACAAGAAAATAAAAGCAGCAAAAAAAAAAAAATGTTTAAAATTCAATCAGTTTAGACCACGTCACCTGCTGTGACTCACTTCCTGTAAAAACGATGATTCAATTACGTGACTGAATGTTTTGGCACTGGTGGAGAGAGAGCTTGATTCAAAGTGTCTGTACAAGATTAATAAATTATTCTGCCGGGTGTTACCGTGTGGTTGTGTGAGACGAGCGGGACCCACGGCGACGGAGAAACCTGAACGTGTGACGTACAAATAAATAGAAGAGATTCGACACGCGTGACGAAGGCTACGATTATCTAAAAGTGTCTTTTCTTGGCGATCGATCCACAGTTTTTTTTAACCAAAGGGATCAAAGTGTTGCTTTAAAAAAAACGCTGTTGTGCCATAATAAGAGTACAAAAATACATAACTATGCAAGACGGGGAACTATTAAAAGAGTCTTTGTGAATACTGTTCGGAGAGAGAATACGCCGGGAGACGTGGCGGCGGGCCGGAGATGTCCGCAGGAACAAAGCGACAGAAGACAGCAGCGGTGGCGTTCGGGGTGAGCGGTGGGATTGGGCATCGTGGAAAAAAAATTACAATTACAATGGAATCGTTTTTGTTTTGTTTTATTGGGAGTCGGAAATTGTTGGTTAAAGGTCCGATGACGTGCTGCTTTTATATAGACCTCAGTGGTCGCTTAGTCAGCCCCTCCAGAAAAACGTGATTATGCGATCGCAGAATTCAATGCATAATCAGCCAAAGTCTGCATGTTTATGCGGGGGGGCCGCATTTTTTCAAATACGCCGCACTTTCGCCGCGTAAATTGCCGATTTCCGCGCAAAATATGCGGGGTTTGGCATGATTTCATAATCCCCGCATTTTTGTTGCAAAAAAGTCACATATATCTCAGCAGAAAGTTGAAAAATGTTGCGTTTACTTCACACGAGAGAAGCCATTTTCCCCTGTTGCCATGGGAACGTTATGAAGTGATGTAATTTCTCCTGGTGAGAACACGGTGTTGGGGGGGGGGGGGATCACTTTGTTTTCTCTTTTTCATCAAACCGCAGTTTTTGCAAGTTCCCGCAATTTCATCACATTAAATAGCATAAATATGCCGCATATTCCATCACATTTTTTTAAGAAAACGTGCCGCATAATCAAGGATTTTCATTTTCTCAAAGGCAGAGCAGGATACCCAGGGCTCGGTTTACACCTATCACCATTTCTAGCCAATTGGGGACCACAGGCAGGCGGGGGGAACTCATATTAAGTAAATAAATAAAGAGACATTTTCATGCCATGGGACCTTTAACCAATAAACTTTGGAACGATGACCAGCCCTAGTGAAATAAGCATGTGACCCGTTATAACTCCACCCCTCAAAGAAATCAGAAATCGCTAAGAACCGGCATCGAAAAAGGAAGAATCGGAATAAGAATCGCTAATATCAAAATGATGCCCAACCCTGGTAAGCAGACGGCCGACTGTGAAACTGTTTGTGATTGGCCGGCGGAGCGAGTAGCGCTGGTAGCGAGTGGGTTCAGATGGCGTAGTCGTCCTGAGCGGCGGGGCTGAAGGCGGAGCTCCGCAGGGCGTCCAGGCAGTTGACCAGGATGAGCGTGCCCGTCAGGTGCTTCCAGCGTTTGGTGATGGGGCTCTTCATCTTGTCCAGGCCCATGTGCAGCTCCTGGATCACGTCTCGGTAGCTGTCGCCGATCTGAGCGGCCCACGTGACCAGGAAGTCGTACGCCGGCTTCCACATGGCCTGCAGACGGAGAGAGAGAACAAACATCCCATCGTCTGCTGATACACTGACACGTCAGAGTGCAGAATAAAGGGCCATCAACGGCAAGAACAACAGCTAGAGCGATAACTTTAAATTAGGCCGGTTTCCTCCTTTTTTTTTGATGCTCAAGTGGTATTTGAGACTGGATGTACTCTGGTGGTTACTGGTTTAGTCTATTGAAACTCAGCTTTCTGTTCAAAAGAGCCTTTTCTTTATCTCTTTCTGCTCAAGGAGCTTTGTTTCTGCTAGCCATCTACTCCTGTCATGGATGTATTATAAGACTCGTCCTGCGCAGGAGGACAGAGGGAGAGAGAGAAGCACTGTTTAGTATTTTACAAAAGAAATAATATACGTATGAGTCGCTAAGAGTGTTCGTGGCTAGGGGTTTGGGTTTAGGGTTAGTGGCTAAAGCTAGCGAGAAAACGCTCACATCTCAGACATCCTCCTGTTAAACAGACGTACCTCGCTGTCCACCACCCCGTTCTTGTCGCGATGCGGCGCCTCGTAAGCGTCCATCTGCTGGCGGGAAACCTTGATGAGCCTCTCGGCCAGCTCCCTCCAGCGCCCGGCCACCTCCACGGCCGTCGTCAGCAGCACAAAGTCCATGACCAGTCTGGCCACGAGACCCTGACAGTCCATCTTCAACAGAGCCTGCACAGAGAGGACACAGCAGGACTTTAGACTATCAGGGTATAATGGAGGATTTGACACAATTGAGTGGCTGGCACAACTTTGACATTCACTAGCAATTTGGCTGGTGAACGAAAAAGTTAATTTTGAACCCTGATTATAATGGTCCAAAAATGATGTTAAATTTGCATTTCTTTCTATTGAAGAACTTAACATTTTCTTGAGGGAGGACCCATTAACCCCCGGCTAAATATGTGCACACAAGTCTTCCACAAACCTAGGGAAAACCCTGCATAAATTAAAGATTAGAGAAAAGTATTTTTAGTTTGAAATGGTGGAAGTGGATTCTAGAGACGTGTAGTTCTGACTGGGAATCGATGGAAGAGAGAAGACAACAGTGAATTGCTGAAGATGTGAAGATAGAAACTGAGCAGAAGTCAGTGAAGTTTGTCTACGTAGAGACTCATTATGAATGTACATCTACAGGTTTCATTCCACTAACTTGATCCTGTGTTATTTTCCACCGCCTGCCTTCCTAAATCCCCCGGAAAATCTCAGCTTTGTGCATTTTTCAGATGCTTTCTGGTGGAAATAGAAACAAGAGCCTCACGTTGCTTCAACAGCAACACTCAGGATTTATGTCACATCTGCAGTGGAGGGGGGGAATAAACCGCCCGGTAACCAATACTGACACAGACACAAGTACCGCATTCAACAAGATTAAAGTCTGCTACAGGCAACACACTGATGTTTTAGCTACAGTGGCATTACAGAAACGTCGGGGTCAGTAATGAACAATAATCGTCGAGCTTTTCGTGCTCTGCAGCAAAGTTTAGACAGCTCGACATCATCTCCATCCCCAGCTCGCGCTGCGACGAGTGACGCAAAACAAATGTGGAAGGGTTGTACTTAGTGTCTTCATTAATCAGAGGTGTGTTTTGGGCGTAACATGCAATCAACCAATCAGAGAGTCGTCTCCCGTTCCCTTTAAAAGCCAGGCGCGTTTGGACCTTGGAGCATTGCTGTTATGATGGAGGATTTACACCCTAATATGTTTATTAGTAATATTCTGCATGTGTGTGTGCTGCTGTGCGTCCCTGTGTGTGTAACAAGCATAGTGTGCACGTGCTGTGCACGAGCCTCGGAGCATTTTACTAATGTGCTGATAAAATAACAATGAAATGCTGCGTTATTGACTTTAGACCAGGTTTTTGTTGGTTAATGGTCCATCAGTTCCTGCTGCCTCAAGATAGCAATACTCCCAGAATGCACCTGAACACACCTCCCTGTAAGACCAGCACGCCCAGAATGCACCTGAACACACCTCCCTGCAAGACCAGCATGCCCAGAATGCACCTGACCACACCTCCCTGTAAGACCAGCACGCCCAGAATGCACCTGAACACACCTCCCTGTAAGACCAGCACGCCCAGAATGCACCTGAACACACCTCCCTGTAAGACCAGCACGCCCAGAATGCACCTGAACACACCTCCCTGTAAGACCAGCAAGCCCAGAATGCACCTGAACACACCTCCCTGTAAGACCAGCACGCCCAGAATGCACCTGAACACACCTCCCTGTAAGACCAGCACACCCAGAATGCACCTGAACACAGCTCCCTGTAAGACCAGCACGCCCAGAATGCACCTGAACACACCTCCCTGCAAGACCAGCACGCCCAGAATGCACCTGAACACACCTCCCTGTAAGACCAGCACGCCCAGAATGCACCTGAACACACCTCCCTGTAAGACCAGCACGCCCAGAATGCACCTGAACACACCTCCCTGTAAGACCAGCACGCCCAGAATGCACCTGAACACACCTCCCTGTAAGACCAGCACGCCCAGAATGCACCTGAACACACCTCCCTGTAAGACCAGCAAGCCCAGAATGCACCTGAACACACCTCCCTGTAAGACCAGCACGCCCAGAATGCACCTGAACACACCTCCCTGTAAGACCAGCACACCCAGAATGCACCTGAACACAGCTCCCTGTAAGACCAGCACGCCCAGAATGCACCTGAACACACCTCCCTGTAAGACCAGCATGCCCGTGGGCCACAGATGGGCGCAGCTGTATGTGCTATTTATCTCCAAAGGTTGACTCGGTCTCAACTTTTCACCACAGGCCTGCAAGTTCTTTCCGCTCCCCCCTGCGGCAATCCCCACCGCAGCCTAAACGCACTACCCCCGTTGAAAATGAATGGACAGACCTGCGTTTTTGCCGCAGCGCCTGCCGGCCTGAATGCAGACTAACTGGTGTGGACGGGAGCCTCTGTAAGCTCCCCGTCTCCCTCAGGCAGTTCTGCTCAGTGTTACTGCTGTGGTGACTCAATCTGTACCTGCTGCAGACACAACCGGCAGCACGTCACACCAGATTTGCAAATACAAATGTCACACATGCAAATACAAGTGCACTGATGGAAACACACACATTCATTACCACATTTAAGCACACACACATTTGTAGGGCCGTCCTTGATTAACTAACAGTCATATGATTTCAAGGTTAAAGGTATCTTTATTATCTGACATTATTATTATGTCGACATTAAAACTGCGTAGCTTACGATAAAAGTGCATACGCCGATGTGTGTTTTTTGCACACAGAATCAACGTGAGGCTCAAAGCACAGTTTATTATTGAAGACAGTCCCGAGATATTTACTGATATATACTGTTGTACAAGTTCAACATCCCGGTGGTCCATCGCCACAGGGAAGACGGTGGTAGGATTTCTCCTAAAATCAATACACATCTCCTTCGTTTTGTCCACACTGATGTTTGTTTTAGAAAGGATGATTCGCACCAGTCAATAAAATCGCTCACTACAGGACCATGTTCAGAGTTGTCACTAGTGAGGGGGGGGGGGGGGGGCGGGGGGGGGTACAATCACAGAATGATCGGCATATTTGATGATGTGGCGTCCATCTTGACAGCTTTCGTTGACAAATCGATTAGTTGACTTAATCGACAGATCTGTAAAACTGTAGCCTGGTTGACCCCTGACCCTTCTCAGGTGTAACTGAGAGTGAGTCGGGGGAAGCTTCATTCACAGCCCGTTTCCAAAGGGGCGTCACCAACAGACGCCGCTCAAATGCCTCTGGGCGCAATCGGATAGTCCTTCAACCAATCAGAGCAATGATCCGGGTGACGTAGCAGCGACAGCGGCATCAACGGGTCGCTGCGCTTCGGTGGCCGCCATGTTGAATGTAAACAAGAAGCTGATCGCCGTCGCTGCGCTATCGTCATCGTGTAGAGCCGCCTCAACGGTTGTGATTGGTGTAGAGCCGCCTCAACGGTTGTGATTGGTGTAGAGCCTCCTCAACGGTTGTGATTGGTGTAGAGCCTCCTCAACGGTTGTGATTGGTGTAGAGCCTCCTCAACGGTTGTGATTGGTGTAGAGCCGCCTCAACGGTTGTGATTGGTGTAGAGCCTCCTCAACGGTTGTGATTGGTGTAAAGCCTCCTCAACGGTTGTGATTGGTGTAGAGTCGTCTCAACGGTTGTGATTGGTGTAGAGCCGCCTCAACGGTTGTGATTGGTGTAGAGCCTCCTCAACGGTTGTGATTGGTGTAGAGTCGTCTCAACGGTTGTGATTGGTGTAGAGCCTCCTCAACGGTTGTGATTGGTGTAGAGCCTCCTCAACGGTTGTGATTGGTGTAGAGCCTCCTCAACGGTTGTGATTGGTGTAGAGTCGTCTCAACGGTTGTGATTGGTGTAGAGCCGCCTCCACGGTTGTGATTGGTGTAGAGCCTCCTCAACGGTTGTGATTGGTGTAGAGCCTCCTCAACGGTTGTGATTGGTGTAGAGTCGTCTCAACGGTTGTGATTGGTGTAGAGCCTCCTCAACGGTTGTGATTGGTGTAGAGCCTCCTCAACGGTTGTGATTGGTGTAGAGTCGTCTCAACGGTTGTGATTGGTGTAGAGCCGCCTCCACGGTTGTGATTGGTGTAGAGCCTCCTCAACGGTTGTGATTGGTGTAGAGCCTCCTCAACGGTTGTGATTGGTGTAGAGTCGTCTCAACGGTTGTGATTGGTGTAGAGCCGCCTCCACGGTTGTGATTGGTGTAGAGCCGCCTCAACGGTTGTGATTGGTGTAGAGCCGCCTCAACGGTTGTGATTGGTGTAGAGCCTCCTCAACGGTTGTGATTGGTGTAGAGCCTCCTCAATGGTTGTGATTGGTGTAGAGCCGCCTCAGCTGTTGTGATTGGTGTAGAGCCGCCTCAACGGTTGTGATTGGTGTAAAGCCGCCTCAACGGTTGTGATTGGTGTAGAGCCTCCTCAACGGTTGTGATTGGTGTAGAGCCTCAACGGCTGTGATTGGTGTAGAGCCTCAACGGCTGTGATTGGTGCCTCCATTTGGAGAAATTGGTAATGGACTTGAATGGACTCTTGGCCAGACGGACTCAAATTTGCCGGAAGTTCATCAGGGTTTTCCCAGGCTACGGTAGAACTGTGCTTCTCTGCAAAAATCTTGTGTTTACCAGAGATGTTCTCACAAGTTCTTGGAAATAAATCATTCAGCATGAAAAAGCATAAGAAATGACCAAAAGAAATCTTAGTCGGCAAAGAACAAAACGACCGATAAGTCGAGTCTAAGAGGGGGCAGCTCTACACGTTTGTACGCCTGAAGATGCTCATTTAAATAATACATCCCCTAGCCCTTAAATATGTAATCTAAGTAATAATCATAATAATAGTAGTCTTAATTATTTAGATCTTTTGGGAAAAAAAACAAGTTACAAAGTGTTTCACAAAAGGCACAAACGGTAAAAACTAACAGTGACGATATGGGCTACAGGAAAAAAGTATTTTTATTTAAGTGGACCAGGATAGAGCTGCAGGATACGAGGAAAATATGCAACAACGTTGTTGAATATCACGACAACGATATCACTCATAAACAGATATTAAAGTGAACTTAGTGACTTAGTTCTGCTGCTTTCAGTGTTCTGCTCAAATACAACAAATTGCTTGTTGATTTAAAAATAAAACGTGAGAAAATCATTCCCGACATTCTTTTATTTAACAAACTGAACTTTGAATTGAACATAAATAAAAAGGCAGCACTAAAGAAGCATTTAAAGTGCAGTTTTCTGATGATATTTTCTTTCAACTAACCCAGAAAATCTCTGTCTTGTGTTTCTCGATGTGTTTACCGCTGCAGTGGATATGGCCACTTTCCACATGTCCTCATCCTCCAGGTCAAAAACTCAAATTGGTTCTCACAAAGACAGAGGTGCGCACACACACACACACACACACACACACACACACACACACACACACACACACACACACACACACACACACACAGGGACGCAGCCTTTGACTTACAGACTCAACAGAGCGGAGGTGAATTTAAAGCTCCAGTTTTGGGCTTCAGTTCTATGTGCAGGAATGTGAGGAACGACAGGATATGAAGGGGGGAGGAGGATGGAGGAGTGGGTGGTGGGGTGGGGGGGTGGGGGGGGGGGGGGGGGTGAGGAATGCAGATGCCATGCTCCGGCAGCCTCTCTCACTCTTCAGACCAGACCAGAGGACGAGATAGCAGCGCCCAATCAGACGCTGCTGCCACCAAAACACGTTCCTCCAATGAAGTTCGGAGACACTTTTAGGACAAACGAGATTTATTTTGACGTGAAGTGAGCGACTGCTTGTTCCTGCGTCTTTGTGGCTGTGGAGGGGAAGAGGCTGTCAGGGAGATAAACCATCTGACAAGCACCGGTTATTCCTCGCTGGATAACGACGACAGGAAATCCCCGCCACAATAAAGACCGAGGTGGAAGGGGGGGCACTTCCTGTGTCTTACTACAGGTTTAAGACTGCCTCTGCACAGGCAGAGTGATCTCAATAAGTCAAATTCAATTTGTATGCAATTTTGCCGTCATACTCGCTTTTTAGTGTGTTTATCAACGCCGTTTGGCCTCCATTGACTTACATTTCCTTGCTATTGCGTGTGAATTTTACTACGGTCTGTAGTTACGTCTTGTTTTTATATTCTGAAAGCAGTAATAAATAAAAACCTTTGAAACAACATTAGCTCAGTCACAACTAGGGCTGGGTTAAACTAATCCATGTTTGAGTGATCTGACATCAATTAATAAAATACAGAGACATTGTGTAAATACAGTTGTTTTATTACTATTATTATTATTATAACTAATTCTATTCTATTTTTCTATTTCCTATACTTTATGTATGTTTTTTCTCCTATGTCTACTTCATGTGTATTTGTGTTATTCTGATGTGTGGACATTTTTCTTTTGAGCTGCTGCAGCACAGGAATTTCCCCAGTGTGGGATTAATAGTCTATCTTATCTTATCTTACCTGGTTGAGCGCGTGCCCCGTGCACCAAGGCTCAGTCCTAACCGCGGCGGCCCGGGTTTGATTCCGACCCATGGCCCTTTGCTGCATGTCTCCCCCCCCCCCTCTCTCTCCCAATTTGCATAAATCATCTGCTTGTCAAAAAATGAGAAAAGAATTCCTGCAGACATATTTTCAGAGATAACGATGTGGAAACGAAGTGGGCGCTTTAATCATGTTTGTTGCTGCACACACACACACACACACAAACACACACACACACACACACACACACGGTCCGTCCCTGCTCTGACTTTCAAACTAAACCCTCGGCGACCTTTTTGATGAATGACTTGTTTCTTCTGTCATCCTGTTTCGAACTGACAGTCAATCCCTCCGCTTCAATCTCCTGTTTATTATTTTTCTATCCCATCTTCATTTTCCATCTGACTTCCTCCACCTTTCCCATTTACGGCCTCTTCGCTCCATCTCAGCCCGCTGTGGCTTTGCAATTTCATTTATTTATTTTTTCTTCTTCTTCCTCTCTTTGCTCTACCTTTCTGTGAACAATCATCACAGCCAACACCCGGCGATGCTGGGAGAGAACTAAAGACGGTCCGGTTGCTGATTTGGGCACGATTTCTCCCACCACGCAAACTCCCTTTATTCTTCACAAACTGGTTTGGAAATAACTCGCACATTCCCAGACAAGGCCAAAATCTCCAGAGAGTGAGTGATCTGCTGTGCAGTCAATTATTCCAAAAGCAGCAGCTTTGCCACACCCAGTCAGTGAAGGAAGGAAGGAAGGCAGAAGAGGAAGCGGAGAAAAAACAGAGATGGTGGAGAGAAAAAAAAAAAAAAACCTCAAGCCAGATTTGTGTACAAGAATGGCAGAGCGCTAATCGCACATACCGGGGCGGCCTGGAAGCCGCTCCAGTTGTTCAGAGTGTTCCTCCAGAAATAGGATGTTTTTTATTATTATTATTATTCCCAGGCTCGACCCGCCACGCCGCACTCACACTCACCGCAAATAATTCACGAGGGTCAGACGCTCGGCTCGGAGCTCTGAAATGAAAATCCCATTTTAGCACCAAGCAACAACAAAGGCTCCACCTCTGTGGTGAAGAAGTTATGGACTCTGCAGTGAATTGGAGGAAGAGCAGGATGAAAGACAAGGCTTCTCCCTCGGCCCTCTCTTTCTTAATCATATTCATTTGTATATGTATCTCAGTTAAATTAGTATTTTATGTTCTGTGAAACAAATGACTTAACCCTCGTGTTGTCTTCCAGTCCATCATGAATTTGTTCAAAATTGAAAATGTTTTTTGGCACTTTTCTCAACACTTTTTTTAAATTCATGGTCATTTAACCTAATTTAAATGACATTATACTTAATTTTTTAGTTAAAAAAGCAGAAATTATGAATTGTTTTGACTAATAGTAACATTAAAAATGCTATAAAATTGAATAAAACACTCAAAATTCAATGAAAGTAATCATTAATTGTACCTGCAAAGATTGTTATACGGGTTCCATACAACGTACATCATGCATCCAAGTTATTTTGGGGCAGTTTGGTTGCAAGAAACCCAGATTTCTGATATAAAGAACTTTGAAAACGGGTCAAATTTGACCCTATAGGACAACACACGGGTTAAACTAAGTCAAACAGGAGGAGCGGGAGAGAGACGCACACTCGAAAAGACAAAAAGTATTGAATACGTGAAACCTGTGCACGTCGGTTTCAAGCCGTATGAATGTAACTAAAATACTTTTCTCAGATGTAATGACTGCAGTTGGACTTCTTTAGCTTTAGGTTTTGTCTTGAAGCTTTGTGAGTGTTATTTGTTTATTATCTGCTCTAGTTTTAGACACAGATATGGTGATAATAACGGACCACAATGATGTGAAAAAGAGACGCAAAACTACCACAAAGACAGCCTGACGAGCCAGGGACCGCCCACCGACTCTATACACGATGTGATTGGCCAGACAAGAATTTTGTTTTTCCAGCTCGCAAGCCAACGGAGAGTGCCTAGACTGACCCTGGCTGCAAATTAAATTTGCTGCCGCTAGGGTGCGTCTAGATGTCTAGACTAACAAAGACACACAAACAGACTTACAAAAAGACGCCAAATGACCACAGAGACCCAAAACAACCTCAAAGAAAACAGAAATGACCAAAGAGAGACAAACCGGCTACAAAGAGACGCAGAATGTTTGGGGGAAATTGCTTCTTTCTTTTTTTTTTTTTAAATTGAGTAATTCAATTTTCTTAAGGAAGGACGCCTAAACTAGGGCAGAGGTGAAAGGCGCGAGCTTGTGACCAGGAGGTCGTCAGTTTAATCCCCGAGACCGGCAGGATAAAATCTGGGTGGTGGAAAGTGAAAGAGCAGCTCTTGTCCCCCCCTCATCACCACCACTGAGGTGCCCTTGAGCAAGGCCCTTAACCTCCAGTGGAGCTGCCCAGTGGCCAGCAGATCAGACTGTGGTTGTACTGGGCAGCTTCCAGGTATGAATGTGGAACTGTGGGAATGTGACAGGTCGTCGTTGCAAATGACAAGTTATTCTCAATCGACTTACCTGGATAAATAAAGGTAAAAAAAACCCTGCCAAACACACACGCCTAGGTCTTCCACAAAGCCAGGGAAAACACTGTCATTGGCATTATTATATGCTACAAAATCAGAATTAAACACAAATGCCATTATTACATGCCATAAATAAACAGTGGATAACATTTCTGATACCTAAAAAGCTGTCTAAAACCTAAAAATCTAAACAATGCGGAGGGCAAGCGACCTGATTGGTCGATCCAACATCCTGTCAGGAAGTTCTCTTTTTATTTTGGGGGGATTCTTTAGTATATTTCAGCGTAGTACTGCCACGGTAAGTCATCATCTAGCACTTTAATATCGCCCGCCCGTGTTGTCATTGTCCCAGCTGTTATGTTGCTGAATCCAAACTCTTGCGCGTCTCCCAATCACGCGTTATTATGTAACCCACGCAACTTCTAGGCAAGACCCGCCCTTCAATAGCGTTCACACACTACTATTGGCCAGGCGTCCATGCTTACGCGAGGTAACGTAACCCGATTTGTTCAGGTCCTATCCCCCGACCAATCGGCTATCCCTTTTTCTTTTTCTTTTCTAAGATTATTTCCAATGCCTAACCCCAACCAATCGAGCTGCTTCGTAGGGCGGGACTTGCAAAAGTAGAAGTTACGTGGGATCCATAATAACGCCGCATTCACGGATGTAGATGTTTGTTTACACAGCCACCAGCCTTTTTCTTTACACTGTGGTTTGATAAACATCCAAGTGGACACACGGATATTATTCTCCCTATGCGTTTTTAAAAGAAAAACACACGAGAACGTGGGAAAATCTGTGCACGCTCTCTGAAAAACAGCAGCCTGGAGAAGCAGAATTCCAGCTCTGCAGAGGAGAAAGCCAACCGTTCTGCAGCAGTAATGTGAATTCACAGAGAGAGAGAGAGCGTGTAGCACGTTTATGTAGCATGTCAACAGCTGAGTTCTCACGTTGTGGCAGATATTCAGCTCGGATGTTTAGACTGCCTGAGTGAAACGACCCTGAAATATTAATCTGTCATTAAATATAATGAGCATTTTAGTGCAGCCGTACGCTGACATTACACAGGAATAATTATCTGTCAGTTAGCTGTGAATGATCACATGAAGGCTTCAAAATTAGCATCACCTCCTACCCAAATGCTGGTAAAATATGCAGGCGGCTGGTAGATTTGTTTTACTCACCAGCTCCAAAAAACAAAACGAAAATAGTGGTAATCTTTTGAGTGGCTGGTCAAAATTTGAACCTTCACCTGCCGTTTGGCTGGTGGATGAAAACGGGGGGTCTGGGTCAAGGAGTATTACAGGAAGTGGGAGTTGCAGGCGCCTGCGGGTCCACAACTGGAGCTTCTGTTTAGTTTGTGAACAATGAGGCAGGAAACATCTGCCCGGATCGACCTGGATCCCTTCCATCCCCCGCTGACAACAACAACACAGCCTCCAAACAACACGGACATCACAAGAAGTCCACACTGATTCTTACAAGATCACCTGGGGACATCCACAATGGACGCTGAATAAAAGCCGACAACCTATTGCGTTGCTAACAAGCTTGATAACTAATAAGCACTTAGCAAACTCATGAGCTTGGAAGGTTTCCTCTCGATCTTCTAGTCTTTTAGCCTGACAAGCCAGACCCACATCCAGATGTTGGGTCTAGGAACTCACCATTGGCTGGGCTCAATCCGAGGGGCGGGATAAACGGTTGTCTTTCAAATTACCTCTGCACGCAATAAGACAGCGCTACAACCAGGCAGAGCAACGAAGAAGGGGGCGGAGCTAGTTGATAGATTAAACTTTAAACTGCGAACACATCTTCCTTTTTTAAGAATGACTTCAGTGCCGTTCTTTGTTCTTTTCTCAAAGAAAAGCTGAACTCCAAGTCTTCCAGAAGACCGCTGTTCGCCAGCAGCAGCAGCAGCCATAAGCCCCGCCCACCGACTCTATACACGATGTGATTGGCAAGACAAGATTTTTGTTTTTCCAGCTCGCAAGCCAACGGAGAGTGCCTAGCCTGACCCTATAGCTGCAAATTAAATTTGCTGCCGCTAGGGTGCGTCTAGATTTCTAGGCTACTAGTCTTTATCTGCGACGTTTCATTTCTGGGAAAACCCGCCGGATGTCCGTCCCCTTCCTCTGTCTTTGTGTTGGCGTTCTAACCTCTGGTGGATTTGTGAGGACTCTGGTTAACTCCTCAGATCTCTGCAGGGTGAACGTACACATGTTCCACCAAAACAAGTTCCTTCCTGAGGCTATTTTGCAGAGGCACCGTCATTGTGTCTGGCACCGCCCAAGACGATTGTGATTGGTTTAAAGAAATGCCAATAAACCAGAGCCCGTTTTTCTCCTATGCAGGAATGCTGTGTGGACTCGCCAGACCCTCCTCTGCAGCGCTGTGGAAGAAGGTCTGGCAATGCGAGACTAGTCCTCTTCTAGTTCTTTTCTCTTTATTGAAGGAAATGATCCTGTATCCAGTGTGTACAATCCAGAGAACACAATGCCAGTAGGGAGTGAACGGCCCTGTACAGAGATAATATTGTGACTAACTAGTGCTAACACGTTCGGTAGTTCACCACGTACGAGTAAACTCTACCTTACCAAGCATATAGAACCAAATAGTCCACAAAATACGAAATATACTGCAGCAGTAAGAGAGTTCCCTGAGTGTGGTCCCTTTGAGAAATACACTTTCTAAACAGCAGTGAGTGATCGTTAAGCCCACAGTAAACTTCTGGCATAAGCTACAAGTCAACGTGTTTATAACTGCACTTTCCTTACAGACTAAATGTGATGTAACACGTTAGAGGTGAGAGAAACAACACTCTGTTGCTAAGTGACAGACTACAGTGAGTAATCTACAATAACAGCATCTGCTGAAGTTCGTACCACTCTGCCGACACACAGACACAAACACACTAAGTCACACACATATACAGCAAGCTAGGTCTGAAACTAACGATTCTTCTCACTGTTGACTCATCGTTTGGTCCATAAAATGTCAGAAAACGCTGAATAAACGTCCATCCCAGCATCTCAAAGTCCAAGGTGATGTCTGAAAATGTCTTGTTTTGTCCAAAAACCCAAAATACATTCAGATGAAAATGAGGAAAGGTGGAAATCTTGGGGGCTGCACCTACAGTAAGCCTTATAATGGTAGGGAAATCCCTGCCCAACCCTGAAGTTATTCCTGTGAGAACAAGTAATAATGACAAACATAATTATTAAATCGCCTGAAGCCAAAAGCTCAAACTTTGAGTCAAAAATATAACATCCAAAGCTGCAAAAAACACAGCTCGCCTCACATCCGCAGCCGTGATTAACGTATTCAATATCTATCGTTTGGGCGTGGTGATATTCTGTATATGTCATGACACCAGTACACAGCGTGTGAAGCAGAAATACAGAACCGACTGAAATGAAAAGTCTATATTTGTAATAGATACACGGTATGAGTGCACAGGCGCTGCCCCTTTCGCCACCAACAATCAAAGCACGCCACAATGAATTCAGACACTCGAAGCACAAAGAAAGCGACCACGGTGCTTTTGATTTGGGTCTCTTTCTTCTAAAAATAGGCTCCCGTCTACGCCAAATGACACACCGGAAAATCAGAGGAGATTTTTCTTCTGTGACAAAGACATTTTGCATGAGAGGAAGATGAGGATTTCATCTGACAGTCTTTAGACTCACTCAGCTTTACCCTGAGGCCCACACGCACGCAACAAAATCCACTTTCCTCAGATGTTTGCACATGGAACAAACAGCATATTTGCACCATTTAAACAAAGAGTCCCCGTGATTTCAAATTAGCTGGATTGCTGCGTGCTTTGTCCCCGTGGTAACCAGTAGTTTAGGTGTAATCCAGACAGAAGAAAACAGAAAAACAGACCTATATTCAGAAACAAATGCACAGAATTTCCCTCAAAGACCATATTTTTCAGTCACCACCTTTTATTATGTTCTTTTCCGTACGGCAGTTTCTCTGTCTATAAATGGTTCTAACTAGTGTTTTCAACCTCGCGTTAATTACAGTGTTTCTGCTCCGTGTTACTTCAGCTGTAGTACGTCCCCGACCTCTGACAGAGACTCTCGGTCGCATAATATGCTGACTGGGAAACCAAGTCTAGGAACGGTCTAGGAACAGCAGGGAAGCTGAACAGCCTCCTCTCTGAAGATATTGTAGACACACACACATCAAATAATTACTCAGACTGGATATGATGAGGCCGCTCGTTGTGTTTAGACACATCAGGGTGATAATCGCTACCCGGACTGCCTGAGGCGCACAATGAAAATTCACATTTCCGTGACAGAAAATGCACAACCAAATGCCTGAGAGAGTTGCGTTGCACACTTGCAGCTAACACAGCTCAGCACTTTGAAGAAAAAGCTGAATATACTGGAAAAAAGAAACGCATGAGGCAAGAAGAGGCACGAGTAAAATCCCAACCAATGTCTGACTGGGCTGAACACTAACTGTCTGCTATTCTAATTAAAGCAGGACTCTTTCTGGAAAAGACAATTCTATCTAAAGACGCAAAGATGAACCAATGAGTTGTCAACTATTAAATTAATCGCCAACTATTTTGAGTAAAAATTCTCTGATTGCAGCTTGATAATTGGTAAATATGTTCTAGTTTCTTCTCTCCTCTAGTGTAGTTGTGGCCAAAACAAGACATTTGATGACATCATCTTGGCCTTTGGGAAACATAGATCCACATTTTGCACCATTTTTATAGACCAAACTAATCAATTAACCGAGAAAATAATCGACAGATTTATCGACAATGAAAATAATCGTTACTTGCAGCTCTAACTCTATCATTAACTGCACGAGAAGACGGGTTCTACTGCGTTTGCTCTGCTTTTAAGATACTCAGTAACAAGTATATACTTTTGGTGCATTACATTTGCCTGTGGTCCCATTTCTAAAATGACTTTACAATGTAAATGCAAGTGTAAGAGTCGGTTTCGCCGTTATCGACCTCCGAGGGCTGTACATAAAGATAGAAAATGAAAGTAGCGATCAATTGGATTTATAGGAACAGCATACTGTACACACACTCACACACACACACACACATGCACACACACACACACACACACACACTAACTCTGTGCTCATGTGAGTGTCTGTTGCTTGAGTTACAAACTATTCTTTTGCCCTCCACAGCTCCTCAGGTCCTGATTAGACCTCTGTGCCTACGCAGCACTTATCGACTGCACTCCCAGCAGAATTAACAGACTGGACCTGGACCACAGCCGAAAGCCAAAACCCTAAAGCAGAGCGTGGGCAGATAACGGGAGAGAGGAAGGAATTGTGCTCTAAGAAAGAAATATCTGACCCGGAGGATACAAACAGAAACTTAATTTGACACATGAAGGACGAAAGACGCTACTCAAGAATAGACTATTTGTTCATGTTTAAAAATGACAGACAGGATCGTAAAATGTGACATTGGGACGAGGGATATCTCAGACTACTCACCAATTTATCTTACTTAGATAGTAGAACAAGAAAAAAAAACAATATGGGGACTCAACACTAACTTACTTACCAACAAAACAGTTATACAACAACATATATAACATGTTATACTACAAAATCCGAAATTAAAGGAGCACGCCGACTTATTGGGACGTTAGCTTATTCACCGTAACCCTGAGAGTTAGACAAGTCCATACATACCCTTCTCATCTCCGTGCGTGTTGTAACTCTCTCTGACGGCTCCATCTAGCCTAGCTTAGCACAGATCCTGGAGGTAACCGGCTCCATCTAGCCTAGCTTAGCACAGATCCTGGAGGTAACCGGCTCCATCTAGCCTAGCTTAGCACAGATCCTGAAGGTAACCGGCTCCATCTAGCCTAGCTTAGCACAGATCCTGGAGGTAACCGGCTCCATCTAGCCTAGCTTAGCACAGATCCTGATGGTAACCGGCTCCATCTAGCCTAGCTTAGCACAGATCCTGAAGGTAACTGGCTCCATCTAGCCTAGCTTAGCACAGATCTTGAAGGTAACTGGCTCCATCTAGCCTAGCTTAGCACAGATCCTGGAGGTAACCGGCTCCATCTAGCCTAGCTTAGCACAGATCCTGGAGGTAACCGGCTCCATCTAGCCTAGCTTAGCACAGATCCTGGAGGTAACCGGCTCCATCTAGCCTAGATTAGCACAGATCCTGGAGGTAACCGGCTCCATCTAGCCTAGCTTAGCACAGATCCTGGAGGTAACCGGTTCCATCTAGCCTAGCTTAGCACAGATCCTGGAGGTAACTGGCTCCATCTAGCCTAGCTTAGCACAGATCTTGAAGGTAACTGGCTCCATCTAGCCTAGCTTAGCACAGATCCTGGAGGTAACCGGCTCCATCTAGCCTAGCTTAGCACAGATCCTGGAGGTAACCGGCTCCATCTAGCCTAGCTTAGCACAGATCCTGGAGGTAACCGGCTCCATCTAGCCTAGCTTAGCACAGATCCTAGAGGTAACCGGCTCCATCTAGCCTAGCTTAGCACAGATCCTGGAGGTAACCGGCTCCATCTAGCCTAGCTTAGCACAGATCCTGGAGGTAACCGGTTCCATCTAGCCTAGCTTAGCACAGATCCTGGAGGTAACCGGCTCCATGTAGCCTAGCTTAGCACAGATCCTGGAGGTAACCGGCTCCATGTAGCCTAGCTTAGCACAGATCCTGGAGGTAACCGGCTCCATCTAGCCTAGATTAGCACAGATCCTGGAGGTAACCGGCTCCATCTAGCCTAGCTTAGCACAGATCCTGGAGGTAACCGGTTCCATCTAGCCTAGCTTAGCACAGATCCTGGAGGTAACTGGCTCCATCTAGCCTAGCTTAGCACAGATCTTGAAGGTAACTGGCTCCATCTAGCCTAGCTTAGCACAGATCCTGGAGGTAACCGGCTCCATCTAGCCTAGCTTAGCACAGATCCTGGAGGTAACCGGCTCCATCTAGCCTAGCTTAGCACAGATCCTGGAGGTAACCGGCTCCATCTAGCCTAGCTTAGCACAGATCCTGGAGGTAACCGGCTCCATCTAGCCTAGCTTAGCACAGATCCTGGAGGTAACCGGCTCCATCTAGCCTAGCTTAGCACAGATCCTGGAGGTAACCGGTTCCATCTAGCCTAGCTTAGCACAGATCCTGGAGGTAACCGGCTCCATGTAGCCTAGCTTAGCACAGATCCTGGAGGTAACCGGCTCCATGTAGCCTAGCTTAGCACAGATCCTGGAGGTAACCGGCTCCAACTAGCCTACTGCTCCCAATAAGTGACAAAATAAGGCCAACATGTTCATATTTACATGTTGTGATTTGTATATTAATACCGTATATAAACTGGGAACTATATTCTCAGAAAGGCAAAGCGGAGTGATATGCGTGCAGCTCTGCTCTCCGAGAGTAGAGCTGCACGCATATCACTCCGCCCAAGTAGCACAGCTTCGCCTTTCTGAGAATATAGTTCCCAGTTTATATACAGTTTGAAGATGGCTGTGTCTCCTGTGACGTTGTTATTTGTACATGCTGTGACTATACAAATCACAACATGTTGGCGTTATTTTGTCACTTATTCGGAGCAGTAGGCTTGTCTAACTCTCGGGGTTACGGTGAATAAGCTAATGTCCCAATAAGTCGGCGTGTTCCTTTAAGACCTTCCCTGATCCTAATGATAACAGGGGAGTGAACCCACATATACTAGGGGACACATCAAAGGCAGTAGTCAGAGGCTAATTGATATCCCTTAGCACGGCAATGAAGAAAGCAAGAGGGGGGGGGGGGGGGGTAAAACTTGAAGAACTTGACAATGATCTACAAGAACTGGAAAGGCAACACAGCAAGAAACATAACCTCTAAATTATGATTCAAATTAAAGAAATTAGAAATCCTGGACTGAGACTCCAAATTTAAAACAGGGGGAAGGACGATTTGCATTTTCTCAAATGAATGACGCGGAGAAAATGCTTAGTCACTGCAACAGAGGAGGAAGCCGAGGTTGTTGACTTACCGTCAGGAGTTCTTTCTGGAAGGACTTCCGCTCTTTGCTCTCCGCATTGTTGCAGTCCTCCTTCAGCGTCTCCAGCACCGATGCGACCCTCTCCGGTTCGCTGTCCAGCTCTTGCCGACAGAAATGGGTTAGCGGCAGGTTGGCGTATCCGAGGGCGTCAGCGAACGCTCGCCAGTTGCCGAGGTTCTCCATCAGTATAGTTCTTACGGAGGCGTAGATGTACGTGAGGAACTTGCAGGGCTTCAGTATCTGCTCCAGTAACAACGAGGTGGTAAGGTCGGGCCCGCTGAAGTAAATGGGCTTAACTTTGCCGACCACCAGCACGTTCTTTGCGTGAACAAATCCCATTTTGCCCTGATAATACCCAATGTACCACTCTTTCGTCCACAACTGACCCTTCAGCTTGATCTTCTCTTCACTCAACAGAGCTACAAAGTCCCCTTTCTTGTACTCCAGCAAGTACTGATTTTTCGTTTGTCGGATGACAGTTTTGATTAATTTTCCAAACTTCAGGTTATTTATCCTCCGGTCCTGAAAAACAGGGTACTTGGTGGCGATGGCGAGAGGAGACAAGACTATCTTGCCCACTTCTTTCTTCTTCAGGAAACGCCGTTGCGATGTCTTTGGGCCTGCTTTGGGCGGCGGTGTCGGAGTCTGGACACAAAACTGAGCCAGTATACAATCGTTGTCGTCTTTGACCTGTATCCTTAAGGTGAAATCGGAAACATCGTCAGTGTCGCGCGAGGCAATCATGTAGACGAGCCTGCTGACTTTGCCGAGTTTAACCTGAAAGCCCCGGACCACTCTGGCCTGCTCGCCGGCCTTTACCTCATAGTTGGCCATGTTGGAGTAAACCCCAACACGGAGGTCCTGGGGTTTGGACAGGACAAACTGGTGTTTACCCCAGAGCTGCAGCACTACTGAAGGAGCAGACTGAGACTGTTTGCCTACCTCACTCACCAATAACGTCTTTGGGGCACAGTCGTGGCCAAACATAGCCACAACTGTCTTAAAGGACGGGTGAATGTGTTTGGGACCATATACTCCTAAGGTGATCTTTTTAACCACATGTTCCCAGACTGTGGAGTCTGGAGAGAGGGACTGGGAGTGAGCCACGACACACACATACATGCACGGCTCCAGGTTATCCAGGCACACCTGGACCATGTCGCCATACATGTACGCCTGAGGAATGGGGCTGTAAGGTCCCTCTTTACAATCACTCCTGACGCACAACACTTCTGTCGTCTCCCTGCTCTCCATTTTCACCACGACAGACACTTTCATCTCCAGGGTAATGGTGGTTTTGATCTCCATGTTGCTGAGTTTGATCTCCACCACGGGGCTGACGGTGGTCCGGCGGTCGTTGTTAAGCTCTAGCGGGGGGTCGAGCAGAGCTTTGATCGAGATCTGCTGGGTGTCCCCCGGCGCCACGTGGCCCTCGGGTATATGGATGCTGATGTTGCTGTCCGGAAGCTGGACAGCCCCTCCTGAGCTGTCCAGCCGACAGACTATGTTGGTCTCCACCGGCTGCGTCTGGCCCCAGCCTGGGTTCTGACCCAGCGAGTCCAAGTCGTGGCAGGACCTGGCTAGCTTGCGGTGGGTGAGCCACGCTGTCCGGAAGTCCTCCCTGCTCTGGAACTGCTCTGGCGCCGGTGCTTTCAGACCCCCGAAGAAACCAGAGGCCTGAGGGGCATCGGACTGAGCCTGCAGGATGGACAGCTCAGACAAACTGTAGGAGCGCTTGCTTCTAAAAAACGGGTTGTCCCTGCGCAACGTTTGCCCCGCACTTACAGTGGGACTAAGAGGGTTAAAAACGCTACTGCCAAAACCATTGATTGCAGCGCTGCTGGTGGAGTTTGGCACAGATGGAGCGAGCGTATCGAACAGAAGGAGGTCAACTGACTTCTCATTACTGTTCTGATCGAGCGAGCTCTGAGGACCCCCGTTTAGGAAAGGGTTCGTAGAGGTATGGGTTGTTGCAAAAGGATTTCCATTTTGGAAGGTGGTTGGTTTCAGAATAACACCCGCCCACTCCCCTAGAAGGTCCATTTCTTTGGCCGCCTCCTCGTTACAGTCTCCCACCGTGTCGATCATCCCGCTGTCGTTGAAGGACGAGTCTCTGTAGTTGATGGGCTCCACGTAGGCTGCAGGGATGTAACCCATCTCTGTGTTGTTGTGGGCGTACCACCACTCTCCTCCTGACGAGTCCAGAACGTAGAGGCGGTCCCCTTTCGAGAACTTCAGGGTGGTGAAGCTGGACGGGCAGTAATCCTTAATGGCAACGACTTCCCTGGCAGTGCCGAAGGAGGCAGTCGCGTCCAGTCGTAAGGCACTGGGAGAAGGCACTAAAAACAAACAAAACAATGTCAGGTGGAGGCGGATGTTGTATGGGATAAAAGCATCTTTCACATGGATCTGGTGGAATAAAATAGGTGCAGTGCATGAGTTGATTTTAGTCTATTAATTTCATTGTTCCTGGATTAGATCCATGGGCTGAGCTGTCTACCACAGTGTCTTTTAATGCTCTGTGACGTTACCTTGCACGGCAGCTGGATTCTCACAATATCACAACATAACACGAGAACTGCAGGATATCACATTTGGCACAAAAATCCATCTTGACAGGTCCTCCAAATTCAACAACAAAATACGTAATTTGTCCATGCCTTCGGGAACGATACATCGCAGATTAAAAAATAACATTTTCTGATTTTACACAGCAAAGGTTTAGGTTCATGTTAGGTTAGGTTTAGGGACAGATCCTGATTTGGGTTAAAATAACTACTTTGTTAAGGCTAAGGGACCTTTATCGTCAATGTTACACTAATGTTACCTTGCACGGCAGCTGGATTCTCGCGATATCACAAGAACACGAGCGAGAATTGCTTGGGATCACATATCACACGAAAATCCCTCCTGTCGGAATCCAACCTAATGCATTTGTGTCTGAACATCGGCAGACTGAACCAATCACCGTCCTGTGAGGAGCCACTGGCAGCGACGGCCGTGGTTTAGGTGTGTGTGTGTGTAGCGGTGTGTAGCGGCCGCGACTGCATTTAATTTACTGGTTAAACAGTTAAACAAATCAACAGTGAAAACACCTTGAACTGTGAAATATACCTTCATACTTTTCCCTGAATTCCCCTTCAGAACACGAGACAAAATAAGAGTTCACTTTCAAGACGTAATGTGCAAAATAGTCTTTCTTTTTTCTTGATTGCATTGTTTTTGTGATCGTTGGGAGCCGAATGTTTCCCCCCATTTTGAACTACGGAGGCAACTATTCACGTTATTAGCATTATTTTATTGTTGTTTTGAGCAGCTGACCTTTGACATCGTTCAGACTGGCTTCTGACAATCCTTCGCTGAGATCGATGAGCGTCCCCTCGGACTTGCAGCGCGGGAGTGAAGTGTTGTTGCTGGTGGCGGCTCTGATTCGATGGGCGGCCATGGTCGGACCTGTCACTGGGCACCAGCTGCTGCGTTCAGGCTACGCTAATGAGTTTCCTCTTGCTAGTGGCCGAGTCGGATGTCAACAGCCTCCCATGATCTCTGTAAGACAAAAAATATTGGATTATATAACCAAATAAAACAAATAATATCTGTATATACTCCCTCTAGGACAGATAATCAGCCAGTTTAAAGATGTCTCTTATCACTTGTATGCAGATGACATTCAGTTATACTGTTCTTTTAAGCCTACTGAGTTATTTAAACTGTCATCTTTAATCAACTGTCTGAGCGGGATCAAGCAGTGGCTAAATGATAACTTTTTAATGTTGAACTCGGCTAAAACTGAAACTTTAATCATTGCCCCTGAGCAGAGCATCCCTCTGATGAAACAACATCTCGGTGACCTAGGCTCGTCTGTTCAGCCGAGTCTCAGGAGCTTAGGTGTTGTTTTTGATGCGGCCATGTCTCTGGAGAAACACTCGAAGCAACTCATTAAAAACATTTTCTTTCAATTAAGAAACATTTCTAAGATAAGAGCTCTAGTGTCAAAGGCAGAGCTGGAGATGATAATTCATGCTTTTATTTCGTCTCGATTAGACTATTGTAATAGTCTTTTTATTTGCCTTAATAAGAAGGATCTTGGCCGTCTCCAGACTGTACAGAACTCCGCCGCTAGGCTTTTAACCCACACAAGTAAAAGGGCACATATCACTCCTGTCTTGGCTTCACTCCATTGGCTACCAGTGAAATTTAGAATACATTTTAAAATTTTGGTTCTAACTTTTAGAGCCCTGCAAGGACAGGCGCCCCCATACATCTCTGACCTGATACAGCTGCATACATCCTCGCGTAGTTGGAGATCAACTGGTCAGGGATTTTTAGTTGCCCCCCGTACTCATTTTAAAACTAGAGGGTGGGTGGTGGTGGTGATGGCGCAGTGGTTAGAATACATGCCTTTGGTGTGGGAGACCTGGGTTCAATTCCCTGAGCAAGACACTTAACCCCTAGTTGCTCCAGAGGCGTGCAACCTCTGATATATAGCAATTGTAAGTCGCTTTGGATAAAAGCGTCAGCTAAATGACATGTAATGTAATGTAAAAGAGGGGACCGTTCGTTTCAAGCTGTGGCATCCAGGTTGTGGAACGCCTTGCCTTAAAACCCAGTTAAAAACTCTTCTTTTTAAAGAGGCTTTTAACTAGACTATAGGGTGGCTAGGCCGGTCTAATGTGTACTTCTGTCCTTTTTGATTAGGCACTGTAATGTTTGGCATTAATGTTGTGTATTCTTCCTTTTGTTGTGAAGCACTTTGTGATTTTTATCTGTGAAATGTGCTATAGAAATAAATTTTGCTTACTTACTTTAAATAAAGGAAATCTAACTTTAAAGGTCCCATATTATGCATTTACAGGTTCATACTTGAACATGTTTATATGCTTTAATGTTCAAAAAAACTATTTTTTCTCATACTGTCTACTGATGCATCATTTCTATCATCATGAACAGGGTAGATACTGAGTGACATTGAAAAGTAGTTTTCAGAACAATAGGAAAAACTGACTGCCAGATAAACAATAAGACCATGAAATTCATCTGCATGTCTTTGTAAAATATGCGAATTAGAGCCCGGATCGGGCCGCATTTTTCTGTCCAAGCCCGGCCCGCGTCCGACAGTTAAAATCAAATGTTTTCTCCTACTAATGACACATGTACGTTTGTTTGTGTGGAAAGCTTTTATTAAGCAGCTGTAGGAAGTCATTCAGAAATGTCAACAGATGAGGTCATCAGCACACATGGGGCAACACGCGCACGTTAACACAGGCGTGCGTGCGTGTGTGTGTGTGTGTGTATGAATGCGTGCGTGTGTGTGTGTGTATGAATGCGTGTGTGTGTCTGTATGTGCGTGTGTGTGTGTATGCATGCATGTGTGTGTGTATGAATGCGTGTGTGTGTGTGTCTGTGTGTGCGTGTGTGTGTATGCATGCGTGTGTGTGTGTGTGTGCGTGTGCGTGCATGTGTCACAACTGTGGTTGTACTGGGCAGCTTCCAGGTATGAATGTGGAACTGTGGGAATGTGACAGGTCCTCGTTGCAAATGAGAAGTTGTTCTCAATCAACTTAACTTACCTGGATAAATAAAGGTTAAAAAACTAAAACAAACTAAGAGCTAAAAAAAAAGCGCAAACTGCAGATGTGGGTCAGTGGAACACGGCGGTTCTAGAGACACCAGGCTTTTTACCTCGATGCATTATTCATAGTGGTGTCAGCTCGGGGACAACACGCTGCACAGACAGGAAGAGGCTGACGAGAGTTTACTACTGACACACTTCCACAGCTGGCACACGGCTGCCAAACTCTGCCGGCAAAGGCCACAACTGCTCCACTCTGTTGAGGAGATTTTACATTTTTTTTATACAACACAATATCTTGGTGTTAACGGTCTGTAAAACCTGCAGCGAAATCTGTGCAGCAACATTATAAAACATGCACCTTTCAGTGGAGTGTTTCAGGATTGGACCAGAAAATGTGATTATGCGATTGCATAATTCAATGCATAATCAGCCAAAGTCCGTATATTTATGTGTTGGGACGCATTTTTTCAAATACGCCGCACTTTTGCCGCATGAATTGCCGATTGTGCAAAATATGCGGGGCTTGCATGATTTCATAATCCCCGCATTTTCGTTGCAAAAAAATCACATATATCTCACGATATCTCAGCAGAAAGTTGAAAAATGTTGCGTTTACATCACACAAGAGCAGCCATTTTCCCCTGTTGCCATGGGAACGTTATGAAGTGACGTCATTTCGCCTAGTGAGAACACGGTGTTGGGAGGGAATCACTTTCTTTTCTCTTTTTCATCAAACCGCAGTTTTTGCAAGTTCCCTCATTTTCATCGCATAAAATTGCATAAATATCCCGCATATTCCATCACATTTTTTAAGAAAACGTGCCGCATAATCAAGGATTTTTGCCCGCAACAATCACAAAAAATCTATGGAGGGACCGATTGGATGCACATGCTTTTATTTCATCAAAAAGTCAACCATCTTCTAGTGTATTATTGTGTGTCTCATATAGTCTTCTCACTTACAGCATTGTCGACATAAAGCTCTAAAAAAAGTAACTTAGCCATCAACGACAATGGCAACAAAAGAAGTTGAGAAAAGTGACAAAAACTTCAGAAAAAGAAACAAAACATGGAAAAAAAAAACTACAAAAACTAGGAGGGGAAAAATTCATTGTGAACATAAACTGATACGCAGGCACGATCAAAATCTGGCCTGGCGTTTGACACTTGTGCTTTAAAGTGATAATCCACTTATGATGGATCTGTTTTGCCAGGTTAATGTTATTAGTTCTGTTTATCATTTACGACCCTATCGAGCGTGAGGCCTTTATCAGAGAGAACACTTTGACTCATCATAGGAGGGGAAGCAGAGGCGTGACAGCTCATCACTTCAACAATGGCTCTCTTCTATTCAAATGAGTCCGCTCGGTATGCGTGTCTGTGAGGTAAACACTGCAGGAGCACATGAGCTTATATAGCAGCCATATTCTCTCAGTCCAAACACCAAACACAAATTCCATAAACCACGTGTAATGAATACAATACGCTATGAAGTGTAAGGATATATATGGTGATGTTGAATATAAATGAAAAAAAATCTACAAAATGACGAAAAAGACACAAAAAAACGTCCTTTTGCTGCATGTAGCTGGAGGGGAGGAGGAGGGGTGAGGTCAGGTCAGATGTAAAGTCTGGGTGGTCTGCAGCAGCTATCCAAACCTCAGCATGTTTAAACTCCCACCACACAACAACGGTTGGGTGGGCGGGGGGGGGGGGGGCTGGCATGTAAATCTGAGAAAAGCAAGAAAACTCTGTCATGCAAAGAGTAATGTAACACAATCTGCTTCCTGTCTACACAGACACGCACATGCCCAGTGGGTGTGAATTAGGGTATAATTATATATATATATATATATATATATATATATATATAATTATTTGATCATCCTGTTTATGATGTATGTGTATGATGTGCGTGATGTCTGTAAGCTACTGGGACCTTGAATTTCCCATTTGGGATTAATAAAGTATTTATCTATCATGTGATTGCAGTAGACATACATTAATATATATACATATATATATATATATATATATATATATATATATATATATATATATATATATATATTATATATATATATATATATATATATATATAAAAATTAATTTTTTGGAATTCTATGAATCGATTTTGAATCGGTAGAGCTTGAATCGCGATTCAAATACAAATACATTTTTTTGCACACCCCTAGTGTGAACGGTCATGTGATCTGTGTTGTCAGACGTGTTAATATGGACGGAGATTAGTTCTGATACTGGAGCCAAAACTCTTGTGTAGACGCAGATTGTTTTTTCACTGTAAATGAAAACATAGTGTAGAAGGAGCCGTAGATTGGAAAGTCTTCATTCCTGTTTCTTGCTCGCCCTCGTTGCGCTTGTTGTCATATTTATGCCATTTTGTTTTCTGTTGCTGTTGTTTAGCTTTGACACGGGAAGGTGACGTCCATGTTCTTGATGCCAAGCGAGATGATAAAGAATGTGATACTTCTAAAGGAAAATGTAACAAAATCAGTCAAGATTTCATTACAGGTGGATATTTTAAAATTTTATTTTTTCATCATGAAGTAAATATATCAACTCTTAATATTTCCATGACTATGCTTTTTATTTATAAGGTCCAAAAGATGACTAGTTTAACCCAAACTCTTATTATACTATTAACTATTATTTGCAATCTCCAACACAGGCATCTTGACAGTTAGACAAAGAAGCAATAAAAGCCTAAATTATTCACACAGAACATTTAACAGGCTGGTCCAGATCGTCCAGAGGTGGTGCAGTGCTCAATTCTCTGCAGACTGGGAGAAGATCATTTGGTCATATCTTTGGTTTGCTGCCCTTCTCTACTCTCTGAGTAGTGTAACGGTAGAGATCGCCTGCCAAACGCCGCGGGCTGCCTGCTGCAGGGAGGGGACGGCTCTGTTGTGTTAGCTGTGACCTCACACTGATAGGACTCTCCCAATGCAAACCAAAAGCTATGAATATTAAATTATAACCATGTCTGCCCTTCGCCAACCTCTGCTCTCATTTCCTGTCTGGGTAGCGATGTGGTCGTGGTCAGTGCAGACTGATCTCAATAAGTGGCAGATGTGTGACACGCCAATTCGTATGCCATTATTGCCGTGTTCTGAAGACACATAATCACTTTTTAGCGTGTTTATCAACGCCGTTTGGCCTCCATTGACTTAGATTAGCTTGCGATTGCGTGTTGCAAGTAGTATGAAAGGCTGGAAATCCGCATAGGGAGGTTGGTTGGGGGGGGGGGGGGGGGGGGTGGATGGGTCAAACAACACAGGACTTTCAGCCAGGAGACCGGGGATCAGGTCCCGAAACAAACGTGAGAAAAAAAACGTGAGGGAAAAAAATTCGTGAGAAAAAAAAATCGTGAGGAAAAAACGTGAAGGAAAAAAATTCGTTAGGAAAAGAAAACGCGACGATAAAAAAGCGTTAGGAAAACAAATTCGGGAAGGAAAAAATTGTGAGAAAAAAAATCGGGAGGAAAAAAAATTCGGGAGGGAAAAAAATTCAGGAGAAAAAAAACGTGACAAAAAAAATCGGGAGAAAAAGAAACGTGACGAAAAAAATCGGTAGAAAACAAAACGTGAGGGAAAAAAACGCTAGGAAAAAGAAAGTCAGGAAAAAAACGTGAAGGAAAAAACTTTGGGAGGGAAAAAAATTCAGGAGAAAAAAAACGTGACAAAAAAAATCGGGAGAAAACAAAACGTGAGGGAAAAAAACGCTAGGAAAAAGAAAGTCAGGAAAAAAACGTGAAGAAAAAAAATTTGGGAGGGAAAAAAATTCAGGAGAAAAAAAACGTGACAAAAAACCACAGGCCCCGTCCACACCTGGTTCTTGGCTTCATTATTTTTTTAATTGCTGGAAGGAAAACAAATTCGGGAAGAAAGAAATCGGGAGAAAACTAAACGTGAGGGAAAAAACGTGAGAAAAAAAACGTGAAGAAAAAAAATTCGAGAGGGAAAAAAATCGGGAGGAAAAAACGTGAGCAAAAAAAATCGGGAAGAATAAAACTGGGTGAAAAAAAAACGTGATGGACAAAAACATGAAGGAAAAAAACACGAGGGAAAAAATTCGTTAGGAAAAGAAAACGCGACGATAAAAAAGCGTTAGGAAAACAAATTCGGGAAGAAAAAAATCGGGAGAAAACTAAACGTGAGGGAAAAAACGTGAGAAAAAAAACGTGAAGAAAAAAAATTCGGGAGGGAAAAAAATTCAGGAGAAAAAAAACGTGACAAAAATAATCGGGAGAAAAAAACCTGAGCAAAAAAATCGGGAGGAAAAGAAACGTGACGAAAAAAATCGGTAGAAAACAAAAGCTGAGGGAAAAAAACGTGACGAAAAAAATCGGGAGGAAAAGAAACATGACGAAAAAAATCGGTAGAAAACAAAACGTTAGGGAAAAAACGTGACGAAAAAAATCGCGAGGAAAAAGAAAGTCAGGAAAAAAACGTGAAGGAAAAAACATGAGGAAAAAAATCGGGAGAAAAAAGCGTGAGCAACAAAAATCGGGAGGAATAAAACTGGGTGAAAAAAAAACGTGATGGACAAAAACATGAAGGAAAAAAACGCGAGGGAAAAAATTCGTTAGGAAAAGAAAACGCGACGATAAAAAAGCGTTAGGAAAACAAATTCGGGAAGAAAGAAATCGGGAGAAAACTAAACGTGAGGGAAAAAACGTGAGAAAAACGTGAAGAAAAAAAATTCGAGAGGGAAAAAAATCGGGAGGAAAAAACGTGAGCAAAAAAAATCGGGAAGAATAAAACTGGGTGAAAAAAAAACGTGATGGACAAAAACATGAAGGAAAAAAACACGAGGGAAAAAATTCGTTAGGAAAAGAAAACGCGACGATAAAAAAGCGTTAGGAAAACAAATTCGGGAAGAAAAAAATCGGGAGAAAACTAAACGTGAGGGAAAAAACGTGAGAAAAAAAACGTGAAGAAAAAAAATTCGGGAGGGAAAAAAATTCAGGAGAAAAAAAACGTGACAAAAATAATCGGGAGAAAAAAACCTGAGCAAAAAAATCGGGAGGAAAAGAAACGTGACGAAAAAAATCGGTAGAAAACAAAACGTGAGGGAAAAAAACGTGACGAAAAAAATCGGGAGGAAAAGAAACATGACGAAAAAAATCGGTAGAAAACAAAACGTGAGGGAAAAAACGTGACGAAAAAAATCGCGAGGAAAAAGAAAGTCAGGAAAAAAACGTGAAGGAAAAAACATGAGGAAAAAAATCGGGAGAAAAAAGCGTGAGCAACAAAAATCGGGAGGAATAAAACTGGGTGAAAAAAAAACGTGATGGACAAAAACATGAAGGAAAAAAACGCGAGGGAAAAAATTCGTTAGGAAAAGAAAACGCGACGATAAAAAAGCGTTAGGAAAACAAATTCGGGAAGAAAAAAATCGGGAGAAAACTAAACGTGAGGGAAAAAACGTGAGAAAAAAAACGTGAAGAAAAAAAATTCGAGAGGGAAAAAAATCGGGAGAAAAAAGCGTGAGCAACAAAAATCGGGAGGAATAAAACTGGGTGAAAAAAAAACGTGATGGACAAAAACATGAAGGAAAAAAACGCGAGGGAAAAAATTCGTTAGGAAAAGAAAACGCGACGATAAAAAAGCGTTAGGAAAACAAATTCGGGAAGAAAGAAATCGGGAGAAAACTAAACGTGAGGGAAAAAACGTGAGAAAAAAAACGTGAAGAAAAAAAATTCGAGAGGGAAAAAAATCGGGAGGAAAAAACGTGAGCAAAAAAAATCGGGAAGAATAAAACTGGGTGAAAAAAAAACGTGATGGACAAAAACATGAAGGAAAAAAACACGAGGGAAAAAATTCGTTAGGAAAAGAAAACGCGACGATAAAAAAGCGTTAGGAAAACAAATTCGGGAAGAAAAAAATCGGGAGAAAACTAAACGTGAGGGAAAAAACGTGAGAAAAAAAACGTGAAGAAAAAAAATTCGGGAGGGAAAAAAATTCAGGAGAAAAAAAACGTGACAAAAATAATCGGGAGAAAAAAACCTGAGCAAAAAAATCGGGAGGAAAAGAAACGTGACGAAAAAAATCGGTAGAAAACAAAACGTGAGGGAAAAAAACGTGACGAAAAAAATCGCGAGGAAAAAGAAAGTCAGGAAAAAAACGTGAAGGAAAAAACATGAGGAAAAAAATCGGGAGAAAAAAGCGTGAGCAAAAAAAATCGGGAGGAATAAAACTGGGTGAAAAAAAAACGTGATGGACAAAAACATGAAGGAAAAAAACGCGAGGGAAAAAATTCGTTAGGAAAAGAAAACGCGACGATAAAAAAGCGTTAGGAAAACAAATTCGGGAAGAAAGAAATCGGGAGAAAACTAAACGTGAGGGAAAAAACGTGAGAAAAAAAACGTGAAGAAAAAAAATTCGAGAGGGAAAAAAATCGGGAGGAAAAAACGTGAGCAAAAAAAATCGGGAAGAATAAAAACAAAACGTGAGTTTTGTCACTTTTCCCGATGTTCTTGGTCACTTTTTATGTCTTTGTCGATTTCTTTTTTTTTTTTTTTTCCCATGTCACCTCCGGTGCTCCGTTCATTTCTCATATAGAAACCTTTTGGTGAAATTTGACCCGAGGACAACGGGAGGGTTAAACAAGGCTGGCCCGGTTCTTTCGGGGAATGACGGTAAAGCAGCCCTGCTTTAAACAAAAGCAGCCCTCCTGCTTACTCATCATGTTCAGTTTTTGCTGTTGCTTCCATTAAGAGGACAATATATTCTGTGTGTATATCTGTGTAGAGGTAAACGGCTGCAGAGGAAGAACATTAAAGAGGCCCGAGCTATAAAACTAATCACAGTGCAAGGTCAAAGATACACCAACGTTCACCCCGCAGCAATAAAAGCACCCCGCAGCAATAAAAGCATCCCGATGCCCAAACGGCTGGCTCCGTATCAGCTCTCAGAGCAGGGCCGGGGCTCTGCTGAGTTTAAGGACGACTGCCTCCGAGCAGGAAGTGGCTGAAGAGGAAATGCCTTTGTGATGACAGGAGGCCAGATCTCTGCTCACGCTCCCTGCCTGCCACATTTCCTTCAAAGCACCGCCTTCGAAACATTGTTCTCATCCGCTCGCTCACAGTGCAGAAGGATGCTTAAGACTCACAATAAATACAGATGTATAAGATTTCATGTTGTACGGACACAAAATGAAAACTGTGCTCCAAAAAACAGACGACCTGATGTTCTGAATGAAGCAGTTCAGATTGAGTTCAGTAAACGTCTTGCCTATTGTCTCCTTAGAGAATAAATCAAACGTATCGGAAACATCCGTGTGTGTCCAAGGGTGATTAAGTGACCTTTTGTTTAGTTCTGCGTGCAGCTTGCAACAGGGCGCGCTGATTATTATCGACTGTTTTAAACAGTTAAAGACAAGACTGTGTCACTTTCTAAAGAGGAAATAACACATTCTTCCTCTTACTTATGAACGGTTAGTCTGCTCACTTCCACACAATTGTATGTTTTGCTGCTGCTGGTATGACCAGTAGTTCACTGACGTTCACACACACACACACACACACACACACACACACACACACACACACACACACACACACACCGCTAGTCTACCGCTAGCTTCTCCCCACAACACGTAGCTCCTACGGCGCCATTTTGATGCTACTGACTCTCACCCGCCGTTAGCATCCCATTCACTGCCATTCATTTTGGCGTCACTTTGACAGCCAATAACTTTACATCTGAAGCGTTTACAGACTTCATTTGTCCGTTGTTTATTTCTAAAGAAACACGACAATGTATAAAAGGCTCCGTTACCTTGTACCTCACGTTATGGCTCCGTAGCAGACGTTTTTTTTTATAAAAACAGACTAACGATTGGGTCAGTCCAACAAATATATGGTGTTTTCTGAAAATTAAACCACATAAACCTATTCTGGTACAACCTCTAAATACAGTTAGCCTAGTTAGTTAGTTAGTTAATTTTTATTTCTGTGTCATGCCAAACACCTTGGCCCATCCCACATGGGATTACAAGACACCACAAATCAAACATCTTCCTGTCCCACATACAAATAATTAGGAGTAATACATGAATACAAATATATACATATATACACATACAGACACACGTACACATACACACACAAACAACAAATTCTCATCTACAATTCTTCTTGATAAAGAGCTTTTTTTCTCTTCTCCCGAGCTTTATCTAGATAATTGGCTAATTTATATGTTTCATATGTGAACAGCCGTCTCAGTCTTTGAGCATCGTCCACATTTACCAAGTCAGTCTCTACTTTTTATCCTACGAAACAAGTGTTCACAATAAAAAAGGACAGTAAAAAACAAAATGGAACTCATCTTCTATAACATTCAAACAACACGCGGGACAGATCCGTTTTTCCTCTTCTACATTAACGTATCGTCCTGTTTCAATAGTTAAAGGCAAAACACCAGCTCTCACTTGGGCACATAAAGATCTTCGCCTTTTTGACAAATTATATACAACAAAACATAATTCTCAGTGCCATATTCTGGTTTTATCATTACAAAAGTACGCCATTTTGGCTTAGCCCATATATCATCAGCCCACTGCTTTTTATCTTTAGCAAACACAGATTCTTTAAACATATTATATCATATTATGAACATGAAAATGAGCATAATATGAGCACTTGAAGGCACCTTGCCATTCTCGATTTAACTTACGTTACTCTCGTAAGGGGGTTGCGGTTAACCGCCAAGACCGCTGTGATACGTTGCTATATCGTCCCAGCCATAGCAGCTGCACGAAAGAGTCTCATATTCAGTAAGGAAACGAGGCGGACCTTCCCACCCTAAACTGTGGGGAATATCATTAAGGCGTGGCCGCGTATGATACACCAGTTTAATGTTGTGGTGGTGTTATTAACGGGTGACATCAGACGCAGAACCATAAATCAAAACCTACCACATCTGTATCTACGGTGGGATTTCTGTTCACGCACGATGTCAAAGGGAGAGTTCAACCTAAAGTCAAATAGCCAGCCCCACATGCCGAGTATTTCTGATTTTGGGAGTATGAATCCAACTGAATATGCACTGAAACAGGTTTCAAAATATAACAGAAAAGTATACGTGTAACGTATTCTGGTGGGAAACAGTGGGTCTGAACAGAAGTCAGTCCCTCCAGAAAAACGCGGAGTTTTTTTGTGATTGTTGCGTGCAAAAATCCTTGATTATGCGGCACGTTTTCTTAAAAAATGCGATGGAATATGTGGGATATTTATGCCATTTTATGCGATGAAAATGCGGGAACTTGCAAAAATTGCGGGAACTTGCGGGAACTTGCAAAAACTGCGGTTTGATGAAAAAGAGAAAAAAAAGTGATTCCCCCAACACCGTGTTCTCAGTAGGTGAAATGACGTCACTTCATAACGTTCCCATGGCAACAGGGGAAAATGGCTGCTCTTGTGTGAAGGAAACGCAACATTTTTCAACTTTCTGCTGAGATATATGTGACTTTTTGCAACGAAAATGCGGGGATTATGAAATCATGCAAGCCACGCATATTTTGCGCGGAAATCGGTAATTTATGCGGCGAAAGTGCGCCGTATTTGAAAAAATGCGACCCCCCCCCCCCCCCCGCATAAATATGCGGACTTTGGCTGATTATGCGTTGAATTCTGCGATCGCATAATCGCGTTTTTCTGGAGGGACTGAGAAGTGTCTCCACAGGGCATCTTTAAACAGCACTTTCCATAATGCTGTGACAAAAACACAGAATACAGACACAATATTACACAACTACACACAGTGTAGAGCACGGCAGCAAAAAGGAGCATTTAACAAAGAAAGGGCAAGTTCTGAAGGTGACCTGCTGCAACCTTTAGAGTTTGATATCTGGTTGTTTTCTGTCAATCCGCTTAAGATTTAGAGAGGAAAACGAGCAAACTCTCATTATGTTTTCTAACCACATGATGACTGAACAGAAGTTCAACTGATTCCAGCGCTGCCTCGCGTTTAGACGCGCAGCGTCGTCGGCTTTGGTCTCCAGCGAGGGAGGATTTATCAGCTCACAGAGCCTGAATTAGCCCGTGCATTGATCAGATAAAGAGAGAAACCCAGATGCCGTGTTCTCAGGCAGCAGCTGCCTCAGCGAGACTCTCGTACTGAGTCAACACCGCTGAGGCCTTAAGTGTTAGGAAACAAAGCTCCAGTTTGTCCTGAGCCGGAGCCAGGCGGAGCTACGCTGCAGAGCGAACACGCTCACAATCAATACAAACTTGCTGCAACTTGTGCACGGCTTCATTCACATAGTAGGCAGCGACGGGTGCCACTACAACTAGGGGTGTAACAATGCATCGATCTAGATCATTATATCGACTCAATGAGCCACTAATTCTCTATGCAAAGTGAAAATATACACATTGAGGCCTGTAACAATTGCCATTATGAGTTTTAGGTGCAGCACCCGAGCCGTTTAGGCATCAATCAAGCAAGTGAATGTAAGTGAGAAAGACTTTTCTCAGACCTAATGATTGTAGTCGGACTTCCTCAGCAAGTTTTGTCTTTAAAATCTACCACAAAGAGATTCAAAATGTACAGGGAAATTACACCACATTTTCTTGAAGATGAAAGACGCCTAAAACCCCCCGGGAAATATGCAACCTAAGTCTTCCACAAACCGAGGGAAAACACTGGTCTAATTATCTTCTAATAGCCGTTTCTTCGTTCAACCCTAGAATATCGCCGCAATATCGATATGGAGATATTTGGCCAAGAATATCGTGATATCTGATTTTCTCCCTATCGCCCAGCCCTAATTTAGTCTCGTTTTCCACCTCTGGAACAATAAAACCTCAGAGTCATGCATCAGTAACTAACAACAACGTGACGACTGCTTTGTTGTTTTCCTCATGACATTTTGAAACCACTGTCGGTCTAATTTGCCGAGGGAAGTGGAAACAGTCATGATGCATGTGACTCTTAGTTCCCCTGTGTAATTTCTGTAGTGCAATAGTTCCTGGAACGTTTTGGTTAATTATATTAAGCATGAAAAAGCAGCAAATCCCCCCCAAGCTAACGTTTGTCTTTTTTTACTTTTGTTAGTTAATCAAGTTTCAATGGATTAACTGACTTATTAGCCCTTTTTGATAGTGTGATAGTATAGTTTGTGCACACAATAGCCTATAAAATACTGAATAACTTACTGATGGCATATTATTCCAGTTAACAGGTATTTAAAAACAAACCATGTCAACCCTGAGCAGTGTTTTCCCTTTGCTTGTGGAAGACTTAAGGCTGTTTTACGGTTCTGCGGAGGCTCCACGCAGAGCTTTCGCCGTAGCCTACGTAAGTGGCCTGGTGTTTATAATTGTGCGCTGGTGTGTGCGTCGAGTCGGCAGTGTGTGGTAGAGGGAGAAGTCAGAGAGTGACAGCGATTAGTCTTTCTGACCACGGTGGGAAATCTGTAGTCTGAAGTTAACCCTCTCCTTGATTTCATGTTGTTTGATGAAAAAGGGAGAACCACTGCGACGTGCGTCACTGCGACGTGTAGTTACATTTTTCGAGAGGTGCAGGTCAGGCTACGGCGTAGGGTCCGGCGTAGACGCAGAGGGGTCTGTGGGGGTACGCCTTTGGGTGCATGTATTTGTCTGGTGGTTTAGGGGTTTCCTCCCTCAAGAAAATGTGACAAATAAAAAACATAATCAATTTCACATCATTTTTGGACCATTATTATTCCCATATCTGTGTCTAAAACATTGTAAAAGCTCAGGCAGATAATACATAAATAACTAGGGTTGGGTATGGTTTGGGTTTTTTTCCGATACCGGTGCTAAATCGGTGCTTTTAAAATGGTGCCGGTGCCTAAACGGTGCCTGAACCGATACTTTTTAAGAAAGTTTAAAAAAAAGAAGAAGAAACAAGAAGGATAGGCCGACTAAACAACAGTCGGTGACATTTAAGATTAACACGTTTATTACTAAGGCCATATGGTCAAAATTAAATGATTTAATAGTAATGTAATAACTATAACTTATAATACACAATAACTTATTTCACCAGTAAATTGCTGTTGAACGACAAAAACAACAACCAGATGGGAAAAGGGTATTTTACAATAACTTTGAATGCACCGCTAGGCTGTAGGTTACCAGTTTCAGTGAATGCACCGCGAGGCTGTAGGTTACCAGTTTCAGTGAACGTACCCTCTGGGTTTTTCCGACGTCGGCAGCTGCTGCGCTGCAGAGCAGACTGTTGATATACAGTCACACTTTACACTGTTTAACGTCACCTGTCAGCATGTTAACCGTGTTTAATCACGCTGCTAGCTAAAGCTAGGCTAACGTTACCTGCTGTCCAGTGTAGTGGAAAGTCAGGCACCGATATTTTCGTTTTTATTCGGTCTCGTTACTACCGTTTACGCCGGAACCGGGGCCCTTTTGGCACCACGTTTCGGTACCCAACCCTATAAATAACACCCAAAAAGCTTAAAGACCACACTTGCTAAAGAAGTCTAGGTTAAATCTCAGAAAAGCCATTCAGTTAGTGTTGATGCGGACATTGATTTTACATTCATTCGGCTCACGTGGTGCCCTAATAACGGCTCGGGTGCTGCACCTAAACCTCATAAATGTAGGGAAAACCCTGCTAAATAAATAGTAGAAATAAACCCTCTTAACTGGACGTATAATATCCCAGCGGAGCTCGCTTTTAGAAACTTTTCTGAGAGCTGTCAAGAGTCTGCAGCCAGAACTCCTAATGGCCTGAGGGGCTTCTGTCTGATCTGAGACAAACACACAGGCACGTAGAAGAATTTTAAATGCTGTTTTTATTTTATTATTATTTGTAAGTCTGTTTGCTGACTTACAAACTCTCCTCCACTGCTGCTCACTGGAGGGAAAGAAGTGCACGTTGTAACATTCGCACTGCCGTGTTGCTCAAGGACATACTTGCAGCTGTTTATGGTTGATGTTCTGCAGTTGTACACCGCGGTTCAAGTGGTTTATTTTCGTGTTAATGTGTGTGGTTCAGGGCTGGGTTTAAATAATCCATAATCCATGCAGCTCTGCGAGCAGTCTGCAACACAAACTAACTTTTGTGTTGAAGTTTGTAACATTCCAAAATGTTAATTTTGCACATCGGTTCCAAATATCAGTTTCATTAACTACTAATAATCGGTATCTGTATTGGCCTTGAAAAACCAGCATCGGACGACCCCCTAACCTTCTAATATGAACTTTGTTTTGATGTCTAATAGTAGGCTACATGTCCATCTACCAGCCTTCAGAAAAACGTGATTATGCAATCGCATAATTCAATGCATAATCAGCCAAAGTCTGCAAAGTTGAAAAATGTTGTTTTTACTTCACACAAGAGCAGCCATTCCCGCAGTTTTTGCAAGTTCCCGCAATTTTTGCAAGTTCCCGCAATTTCATCGCATAAAATTGCATAAATATCCCACATATTCCATCGCATTTTTTAAGAAAACGTGCCGCATAATAAAGGATTTTTGCCGGCAACAATCACAAAAAAACTTTTCTGGAGGGACTGAAATACGCGTTGTTTTCACGCATGTGATCGCCCCGCTTCCCAGCATTGCACGCTAGTGGGCTCGCCCCCAGTCTCTCTTCACTGACCAATGACAAGCAAAGAAAACAGCCTGAACCCTCCTACAACCTCGATGCCTGCAGCTGATTGGACGAACGCTTCACCTGGGTCTGGCTGCTCTCAGATTTCAAAACCGACCAATTGATGGCGGCTCGTTTCAAATACGATCTCTTATATTACTGAAACGTGTTTCTGAAAACATTTTAAGCGAGAAATAGGCCATACAGTTGCTGAATCGGTCTTCATTTCACATCGACAATGGTCAGTTAATTCAACTTTATGCAAATATACAATGTGTGAAATCCGTGGCGATACCCAGCCCTAGTGCGAATGTCTCAGTGCTGCAGCGGCTGCAGCCATCATTCATTCTTTTACTTGACAACATAAACATACCTAGGTGGATTGGCTGCAGGGATAAAGGGAGCGGGAATGTGAGGAATGCCGAGCTCCAAATGAAGTCATGCATTATTCAAGTGGAGAAGGAGCAAAGAAGGAAAAGTTATCGTTCTTCTGACGACAATGAAGTGGTTAGAGATCATGTTAAAACTGTCATTCTGGGATTTTATTAGGACATTCATTGGGCTGCTTTGGTTGTTGCCAGTCGTGTCACGAACCTGACAACAATGGCGTTACACTCACACCCCTATCCCCCTATCTCCCCCCCCCCCACACACACACACACTTCCCTCCCTTTGCTTTCTTCAATGAGTCTTCGAGTCTACAGCCTGCAGTCACAGCAGACAACACAACCGATGGAGGACTGAAATTTTAAGTTTTTCTCCAGGACTGTGACGTTTGTCCTGACGTTTACGCTGCTTCCAGACAGGGGCGGACTGGGACCAAAATTCAGCCCTGGAACTGTAGCCACACCAGCCCACATTACCACGACCACGCAGCCCCACCGTGCATTCACTAATTACATTTGTGTAGAGATGGTGAAATAATATAAGCAGTACCTTATGTAACATATTTATAAATATTTAATGTAAATAACTGGCAAACAATGCTTACTACTTTTTAAAGAACACACAACAAATTTACACTACTACTACAATACTGCCTATTTAACCCGTTGGTATGCTGTTACTGTCATTCTCTACAGTATGTTGTATGTTGTCACTGTCTTTCTGTTCTATTGTCTGTGTTTCTCTCTGTTGACATTGCACATATTTGTCTGTCTTGTTCTCCATCTTTTCATCTGTTTTAACTCTAACTCTGCAATTTAAATATATAAATATATATATATATATATATATATATATATATATATATATATATATATATATATATATATATACACACACACACACACACACACACACACACACTGTCTGTGATTATACTTCAGGGTTTTTCCTTGCCTCAGAATTGGCCTTTGGGGGAGCACATAAAGAAGGGGGGTCCGGGGGTCCTCCCCCAGGAAATTTTGAGGGTAAAAGACTTCAGTTCCTGCATTCTGATACCTTTTAATGCACCAATTTATGGTAAAAACGTCTATATTTATGGCAAGGAAATCACAAAATTCTGGTGGCAGGTAACAATTCAAAATCCAAAACATAATGTAATATTATTATATTCAGTAGTCCAGTAAGGGGGCTTTCAAATCTGGGACATGGGCCGGATACGACAACACACAGCATGAACAGGGCTTTATGGTAACTTTTTTTTTCCCCAAGGAGCACGTTTTGCTCCCACTGTGAAAAATGTAGGATTGACTTACAGAGGCTACTGCTTTTACTGCTAAATTATACAACACAATCATGTTATGGATACAAAACGTTGTGGCATGTTGCTGCATAGCTGTCCGGCTCACTTCTTCACTGCTGGGTCTGCTGCTAATATTTAACTGCGAGGTGCTGCTGCTGGCTGTGCTGCTAAATATTTCAGTTAGTTTGCGACATTTAGCGGCTTCAGTATCTAAAGGCCCACCCCTTTCTTTCCGTTTTTTACCTGCGGCCGCGTTATGCATATTGTTTGTTTGTTTCTATGCTTCTATCTAACGTCTTTGCTGTTGATTTCTTCCTCCTCTTCCACTTCTTCTTCTCCTTACTTGGCGGCCATGGCCAGTGCAGCTGGCATCCAACTTAAGGTGCATTGCTGCCACCTACAGTATGGAGTGTGAAAAAAAACAGGTGATGACTGCGTGTGTGGCGGGTGGTGGGCCGGCCCGACGGCCGTCCTGGAGTACCGGCCGTTCTGTGATTCTCCAGATCACACAGATGGCCAGTCCGCCCCTGCTTCCAGACCTCTAAATCACCACCCACAACTCCCATTTGTTCACTGATTTATATTTAGGGCTGGGTAGCGTCAGTGAGCCAATCAGCATGCAGCATGCTTCTACCGAGATCTAATAGCGTCTGTGACTGTCTGTCTAACGTTACACGTCAAGAGGAACGCAGAGCTTCCTACGTAGCTACCTAGCTATTTGAGTTTGTTTATTTTGCACAATAAAATCAATAAAATTAATACAATAAATAAAGATTGTGCAGGTGAGATTAAGGAAGGGGCTTATAGAAGGAATCTCACCTAAGAATAATATAGATAATGAACAATTGCAAGTGTCCTAAACAAAAAAACAACAAATTGAACACAAGTAAGCACTGATCTAGAAAACAATCTGCAGATTATTGGATAATGAAAGTAGTCGTTAGTTGCATCCCTAAGGGAGAGTAACATTCATCATCATCATCCTGGAGCAAAAGCAACTGACAAAAGGTGAACTTCCTCTCTGATAACAGGTAGAAGGCGACAGTGAACTCCCTCTGGACTCACGCTGACGGCGAGCACGCAGGAAGGACTCACGCCTCGTATAATGGCAGGAAGGGCCGTGGTACTCAAAGACACTTCACAGTGAAAACCAGCACATTTAGTACATTAAAAGAAAAACAGATAAGCAATAAAACCAACCGATAAAACAAGCATATTGAAAGCAATTAAAAACAATAACACCAGTAACCATCAGGTGATGAATGTGAGACTGTTGTGTGTGTGGAAAGCAGATCTGATGAATGTGTCCAGGTCAGTACAGTCACGGATGTGTACGGGTAGGGAGTTCCAGAGGGAGGGGGCTGCGATGGTGAAAGCTCTGTCACCCCCCCAGGTACGGTGCGTGGTCCTGAGTGGTGGGGAGGGGAGGTTACGGGGGAACAGGTCTGTGAGCTAGGACGGAGCCTGGTTATGGGGGGCTTTGTGGGTGAGGAGGAGGACTTAATATAAATAAAAACACTAAGAAGACTCGACACAACATGAGACTTTGCTCCGAGTGTCTCCAGGAGCTCTACACATTAACTCCACCGGAGCACAAGGGATATACTAAATCTGTTGCTGCTTGTTTTGATATCGACTCGTTCTGACTGCCGAGACGGCGGCGACCGGAAACAACAAGAGCTACGGTGAGTTGTTAAAACCTTTCTTTTTAGTAAACTCTGGGTCCACAAACAATGTTCTCAATGCTGAGTTAATGTGTAGAGCTCCTGGAGAAACTTGGAGCAAAGTCTCATGTTGTGTTGAGTAGTGCTGGGCGGTATACCGGTTCATACCGAAAACCGGTGTATATTTTCGTCACGATGTTCATTTTTAATATACCGCCATACCGGTGTGTTTAATAACACGACGTCCGGAACGAACGTTACGCTGCGCCGCGTGACACTGTTTTAGACGGACCCTTTAAAATGCTGCACTTCTAAGCAGCGACGGTAAACAGCAGCGCACCAGAGGGACGTCACACGGAAGATGGATGCTGCAGAAGTAACGACACAGACGAACTTGTGCCAAGAAAAGGAGCCGCCGGGTCTGTTGTTTGGAGGTTTTTTGGTTTCCAAAAATCCGACGTTGACCAAACAACCGTTTTATGCAAGCGCTGTCGGGCTAAAATAGTCGCGAAAGGCGGCAACACGAGCAATTTGCTCCACCACCTCAGCTGCAAACACATCTTGGAGTATCAAGAATGTATGAAATTAAAGTCAGCAGGCTCAGCGCCCTCCACATCAGCAGGTAACACGGGGAAAGCTAAAGAAAAGTCGAGCCAAATGTCACTTAAAGACGCGTTTGCTAGAGGGACTCGCTATGACAGAAAAAGCAGATTACAAACTCCATCACCAACCACCGAGCTAAAGACATGGTCCCCTTAATACAGTGGTGAGGAATGAGTCAATTAAGTCAATTTACTGCAGTAATTCCTCTCTCAACGAGTAGAAAATGAATTGAACATCTGAATATGCATGAAAAAAAACCCAGTCAAAAACCGGAAAACCGGCATAATTTTGAAAAAAAACGTGATATGAATTTTTGGTCATACCGCCCAGCACTAGTGTCGAGTCTTCTTAGTGGTTAAAAATAGATATTTTGAGGCTAGAATAAAAGTGCCCCTAGCTCTCCCATTCAAAAGGCCATTTGACCCAAAAACAAGAATACGGTCAATCTTAAAAGTGGCGATTCCGTCCTAAATATACCCTAGGTTGCATTTTGGCGAGAGTTAGGCTTTAACAAAAACAAAAGTTGAATAAAACACGTCTAGAGACAATACAGGTGCAGCACCATCAGCCAAATGAATGTCACTAAAAGACTTTTCTCAGAAGACTAATGACTGTAGTTGGGACTTCTTTGCCTTTAAGTTTTGGCTTAGTAATAATGGTGGTCTACAGCAATGTGAAAAAGAGACGCAAAACTACCACAAAGGGACACAAACAGACGATAAAGAGACGGACAAACCCAGAGACACAAACAGAAATGGGGAAAGGGCTATTTTTTTTTTACTTAAAAAGGTCACATTTTCATAAGGAAGGACGCCTAAATCCCTATCGCCAAATACGTGCACCTAAGTCTTCCACAAAGCCGAGGAAAACACTGCAATATATCAGGAGACATTTCTAAAACTGAAGAATGAACATCACATGTCTGTCAGTCAGTCTGACATTTATTAAACATAAATATAACATATAATATAACATGGATCTTCTGCTTCCACTCTGTTTTGCTGGAAACGGGAATGATGTAGCCGCTGTCCGTGGTACCTTATCAACAGAAAATATTTAGATGAGTCATTTGTAAAAAAAAAAAAAAAAGCACAGCAGCCCATCTGACGCCAACTACAGCCGTGCCCTCCCTGTCATAACTCGTGCCGTAATCAGCTGGAACTGAGCGGCACAGACACCAGAAGACGCACGTTCACCCCTGGAGAGGGGGAGGAGGGGGTGGGGTGCTTATCTGGAATCACATGCATTCATTCAAACAATGACGTCTATTCATGTGCTGCTGTGACCCAACATCGGGTCCTCGGCCGTGCAGGGAAGAGGTAGCGTTGTGCTCAGTAACGTTCAGGTGCAAGAATCAATGTAACTGAAATATGTTTCTCACATCTAATGACTGTAGTTGGACTTCTTTAGCTTTAAGTTTTCTCTTTTTTGAGTGTTATGTATTTATTATCTTCTCTAGCTTTTCTAACGTTTTAGACACAGATATGGTGATAATAACGGACCACAATGATGTGAAAAAGTGACGCAAAACTACCACAAAAGGACCCACACTGATTACGCAGAGACGCCAAATGACCACAGAGACCCACAACAGCCTCAAAGGAAACAGAAATGACCAAAAAGAGACACAACACGACTACAAAGAGACGAGAAAAAACCCACAAAGAGACACAAAATGTACGGGGGAAATTGCATTTTTTCTAAATTGAAAAACGTAACATTTTCTTGAGGAAGGACGCCTTAATCCCCCCGCCAAATATGCGCAGCTACGTCTTCCACAAAGCCGACACTGAGCATGAGCATGTGAATGAAGACGCTGCCCCCGAAGCAAAGACGTTATCGTGCCGCAAAACCTGCGGAGCTAAAGGGAGGAGGTCTGAGTGGATGGTTGGGCGTACACAGTGGGCAACTTTGACACTGGCGACACGCAGTTTGAGTCTTTAAAAACAAATGATCTTTCAACCAAATGTCAACGTTGGTTTCTGTTAGCCATGAAGACGGCGCTCCCCAAACTGGTTTATCCCAGTGAGAGGCTCAAATAGTCAGAATACGCACGTTGCAGCTGGCGTTGCAGAGTGTAAATGATGACCGTGATGCTGTTGTTGGTGTATCTAGCGAGTGGTTGTTAGAAATGTCTGATAAATGTCTGAGAGAAGGGAGTGAATCTGGACCGAGAAAGGCAACAATCTGCCAAAAAAAACTAAATATGACTAATATAAACTTTTTTTTTGTAGCATTTTGGACTTAGTTTGTGCCTGCCTCAGTTTGTACTCCCTGTGTTGTTTTTTTCATTTTTGGAGTCTTTTTTGGTATGTACCAGGGTACATTTTTGTGTTAAAATAAATCCTCAGCTCAAACTTTCTCCTGCCTGCTTGCCTGCTTTCTGCATTTGGCTCCTCTACTTCCCTGGAGTGTCACATCATCCAGTGTGAAGCAACGAAAATTGCAAGACGGACGAGATAAGATGTTTACATAACTCGTTATCAAAAGGGTTCAACAGTAAGCGTTGCCCGACGGCCCGGGGAAAGTAAAACAAAGTGAATATAACGACAGCGATATTATCGGTTGATATAAGGCATTTTCCAAACTATCGGTATCGGCATATATAACGGCCGATAAATGAAATATTTAAAAAATAAAATAAAAACAGACGAAACCCCCTTCAACCATGTTGTGAGTGTTGGCGTTGCATAGTTTGTCCACCAGAGAGCGCTCTACAACATGCACACGCACGCACACACGCACGCACACACGCACGCACACACACACACAGCGCTCTGCTGGCAACACTGGTGTTTAACCCTTTAAGTTTCAGATCTTAAGTTTGTATTTTTATACATTTTATTTATCAGAACTTTAATATATTTTGATGTTCTGTCGTGACGATAAAACAAACAAGTTTATTTTTAAACTGCATTATCATATTATTTTAGTGAGAACTCATAAATAACTACAAATAACTAATGTTAGGGAAATCTGTTTATGAGTTGTTACGCGTTTCTGGATTTTTTTTTTTTTTTTAATATACCGTATATCGGCTGATATATCAGAATTATAAATCACCAAATATTTGTATCGATATCGGCCTTTATCGGTCGGGCTCTAGTAACAACCCACTTGCCCGCCCGGGCGGCATCGTAACGTGATCACGTGATCTGAATGTGCCGTTGACCAATGAAGAATTGAGTTGGCGCTTGATGCTTTTGACGTTATTTTCGACATTATTTTACACTTTCGATGCTTTCAACGTTTCACATATTCTCGACTTTTTTTTAACGTAATTCTTTACATTTTTGGCGCTTTTTGAGTGTTTTTTGCCCCCAGCTTTCAATTTTTTTTCAATATCTTTTGACGTTTTCCAAGGTTTTTTCCCCGTTTCTTTTTGTATAGGTGCCAGTAAAACTTGACTTTGAGCAAGTAAAAAAAAATGTAGCCTACTTGCCAGACGGGACAAGTGGGAAAAAAAAAACCTTAGCGTTGAACGCTGCTTAATCGAGAAAGTTGCTGTCAAAGGAGCTGTTTTGCTTTTTTTGTTGCAAAGAATGTTTTGGGCAATCTATAAGTGGACGCTATATTTAGAGTATTTTCGCCGCTTCACCTCGCTGTTAGACATTTTACCTCGCAGAACACGGGAGTTGCTGCTCTACCACTAGGCCTGGGTATTGTATCGATACCAATACCGCGACTTCGATACCAATTTTGTAAAACAAAAGGAAAATAACAGATTTTTTATGTATGTTTCAGCTCCTACTACGTGAGCCCGTCTCTGTGTAACGTAGAGTTTTTCCTGCGTGTCTCTACGATGTGTAACGTTAGACAGCCAATCACAGACTTTACTAGATCTTGGTAGAAGCATGCTGCGTGCTGATTGGCTCACTGACGCGGATGAGATTTACATGAGAGCCATTTTTCGATACTCGATACTTCAGAGCCAATTCAGTCGGTTCCTAAAAAGCATTGAATTCGGGACCTAGTCCTATCTACCGCTGCCTCCATCGGCTAGTTAGTCATATTGTGTGACTTTGTTGATTTAAAGGGTCAGGAACTAACAAAACTAACAAACTAACTAACTGATCAAGGTAAACGAAAAGAAACAAGCTAGTCTGTGGACGCTGTGGTGCTCATCTAATGTATAATATATAAGACAGCAGCTTTTAATCAATCTAGGCCATCACAAAGCCTCTTTTAGTCTTTGGTGACATTAATTATTTCAAGCTACATTATCTAATTTAATATATAAAACAAGAGGGCCGTGCATATGTAGTCACTGCTCGTGTTATTGTTTTTAAATTGAAATATAAATCAATCATTAGATATAACAACCATGAGTCTTATTTTATATATATATATATATATATATATATATATATATATATATATATATAAACACACTAGTTACGTAAACACACTAGTTACGTTTTCATCCACTTCGTCAATCAAATTATCTGAAGTTCGTGGCCGGGTTGGTTCAGCGGGTAGAGCAGGCGCACATATACTGAGAGGTTTATGCCTCGACGCTGAGGTCCAGGGTTCGAATCCGACTTGTGACGATATCCTGCATCTCTTCCCCAAGGGGGTCAGCCTGCCTCCACAGAGCGAAGCCGCTATGGCGCCATTGTGATGCTACCAAGCCATCACCCGCCGTTAGCATCCCATTGACTTCCATTCATTTTGGCGTCACTTTGACAGCCAATAACTTTACATCTGAAGCGTTTAAAGACTTCATTTGTCCGTTGTTTATTTCTAAAGAAACACGACGATGTATAAAAGGCTCCGTTACCTTGTACCTCACGTTATGGCTCCGTAGCAGACGTTTTTATAAAAATAGGCTAACGGTTGTGTCATAACCACGAGACTTACTGTCTCATAGTAGAGGAATTACCGTACAGTACAGGAGAAGCTCGCAGGCAGTTTGGACTTACATTAGCTGTTTAGTTTAATTACTAATGTTAACTAGCATTTTAGTTATCAATAATTAGCCTGTGCCTATGTTATCTCCTTACATATACCTACGCTCTCCGTCTCTGATAGATTGGGAATGATTGAGATTTCTCTTGGCACAGCTACCAGAAGACTTACAACGTTCAGACACGTTGCTCACGTCACATCTACGTCTGTCTATGGACAGTTAAAAAAATGGACCAACAGGTCCCGTTGCCCTGGACGGAGACCAGTGAAGTCTATTAGAAGAACTTCTCCGGTGATGGCTGAGCGTTACTGCGCAGCCTCAAACTGAGCTTGATGACGTAGATGTGACGTGAGCAACGTGTCTGAACGTTGTAAGTCTTCTGGTAGCTGTGCCGAGAGAAATCTCAATCATTCCCAATCTATCAGAGACGGAGAGCGTAGGTATATGTAAGGAGATAACATAGGCACAGGCTAATTACTGATAACTAAAATGCTAGTTAACATTAGTAATTAAACTAAACAGCTGATGTAAGTCCAAACTGCCTGCGAGCTTCTCCTGTACTGTACGGTAATTCCTCTACTATGAGACAGTAAGTCTCGTGGTTATGACCCAACCGTTAGCCTATTTTTATAAAAACGTCTGCTACGGAGCCATAACGTGAGATACAAGGTAACGGAGCCTTTTATACATCGTCGTGTTTCTTTAGAAATAAACAACGGACAAATCAAGTCTTTAAACGCTTCAGATGTAAAGTTATTGGCTGTCAAAGTGACGGCAAAATGAATGGCAGTCAATGGGATGCTAACGGCGGGTGATGGCTTGTTAGCATCAAAATGGCGCCATAGGAGCTGTCACTGCGCGATGTGAGTCTCAACACGATCTGAGTCGCGTCGAGTTGTGCATGCTCAGATTTAAACAATTTACGGCATAACGACAATGACGGAAGATGGGAACAGCGATAATCGAAGATATGGAAGATGGAAATGGCAGTAATGTATTATTTAGCGTAACACATCACATGTTCACGGCATGATCCCTCACGTCAGTTAATAAAAAAATAAAAAAGTCAGTGAAAATGGAGCTACATGACCAAGTTTGTTCACTGCAGGCTACAAGTTGGCAATCAGACACAACAACGGCTGTTACTGGAATGGCGTTTTGAGCTAACGTTAGTAATCAGACAATCATAGATAGCATTTGATAACTAAAACGTTTTTGAAATGATTTCCACCTTCTATATCTTCTATTATTGCTGTTTCCATCTTCCGTTATTGTCGTTATGCCGTAAATTGTTTAAATCTGAGCATGCGCAACTCAACGCCGTGTTGAGACTCACATCGCGGAGTGACAGATCTGTTGGTCCACTTCTTTAAATGGTTTTAGCTAGGCTAACGTTCTTTAATGCCATGGCAACCGCGGGTCGCCCACAGCCCCACTCTCAGCTACAGACAGAGCTCCGTGTTAATTATGTGGCATTAACAGTGAGACTTAACGGTCACCAGGTTACAACGCAGCTACAGCTCAGCAGCTGACACTTATCACAGCTTTCACTCTTTAGTTATATTTCGGCTTGGTTTTTTAAACTGGAAACGACGGATTTTAAAAGACTTTTTAAACAACATTGACGTAGCCTGAAACAGCCGTTAACGTCCCTGTAGTTGTAGAGAAGGTATAATAATAACGTTACGGTAGAGTTAAACTTAAACCGTCACCAGGTTTATAACACAGCTACTAACTAGCTGAGTATCTGACGTTAATCACAGCTTTCACTCTTTAGTTTTCGTTTGGGTTGGTTTCAAACTTGAAAATGACGGATTTTAGAAGACTTTTAACAACATTGGCGTAGCAAAAAGCCAACAAAAACAACAACCGTTACTGTAGTTTTACAGACAGTTAACTTACTTTACTTACACCCACACAAAAAAAGACCGATTCAAACGGTCCAACGAACGGCGAGACAAGACAGAAAAGACACGGAGATTATAACCGTTAAACCGTTTTCTCAGGACTTGGAAAGACTCTCTGAAATCCACCGTTTGTTGTCGATTAACCGTCGTTTTCTCGCCTAAATAGCCTACAACATGTCCCATGACTTTAGATGGATTTTCTCTTCCCACGGTGAAAAGTTATCAGGATGTCGCTCCCTCCCAGGTGGAGCGGCTCGAACATTTTCCCCACATTTCTTCCAAGTTGAGACCCCCCAAAAAAGACTGTTTTTTTTTAACAAACGGAGGGAAATGAAGACGAGGAGAAATGGCAGCCTTACCTGGCAGAGAAGACGGTTTGTTTCGTCCCATGAAGAAAAGCGATAATAGCCGAGCAGGCGCCGTATTCCCGTCGAGCTCCCCCGGTGCTGCTGCTGCTGCTGCTGCTGGATGTCTGTGCGGACTCACCGTGTTCTCCTGGAGGAAAGCAGCCGAGCTCCAGCTGATGTCACCGGGACAGGGAGTGGCCTATCACCGAGGGGTACATTTCCATAACGATGGGCGTCGATTTCGGTGGGGACGGTGGGTACACGTACCCATCAGATTTTGTACCCACCACTTTTTTTGAAAACCTCGACCTCAATTTAGTAAAAAAAAAAAAAAAAAAAAATAGTTCATAACATATATAATTATTGAGCAACAGATGCTAACAAATTCACAAAAATCATAAAAAAAATAAATAAAAAAAATAAATAAAAGCTTAACCCTTGTGTTGTCTTCCATTCGGCCATGTACTTACACTTTCTGTCGTTTTCGTCTCTTTTTTCAATGTTTTTGGCCCCTTTTTTTTACGTTTAACGCTTCTTTTCACTACCATTTATAAACACCACTAACACCAACTTATTACCAGTTTTACACTTATTTTTGGAATTCATGGTCAGTAGCTACACCTCATTTATGGGAAAGTATACCTAATTCTTGAGTTAAATAAGCAGAAATTATTAATTATTTAGACTCATATTAAAGGAAGGATAATTGCAGAAGGGTCTGGTTTTGAAAAATAATAATTCAAATGCTATTTTTTTCACAAAACACCCAAAAGTCAATGAAAGTAGAGATCCTATCTTTTGTTGTACTTGCGAAGCGCGATGTATGGAATCATCCACATTAGCTAGTTAAAAAGAAACCCATATTTCTGATAGACATTTTGAAAAACGGGTCAAATTTGACCCTAAGACAACACAAGGGGTTAACGTGGTTTAATGTACATAAACAACGATCGATGATCACCAAATTTCTCTCTCATATTGCTCCTCATAACCACTGAAAACTGTCAAAAAAAATCAGTGACATATTCCACATCACTGATGGTTGTTTAGGTACATTAAACCATGTTAACACGTTAAGCTTGATCCTTACAATATGCTCTAATAAATGAGAAACGCTTAATGTCAGATAACGTCCATAATAACTGGACTTTGGGTTAGATTTTTTGACAGTTTTCAGTGGTTATGAGGAGCAATATGAGAGAGAAATTTGATTAATTTACATTAGTAGCCTAAGCTACAGGACAGCGTCAAATCCAAACATGACCTGCTCGAAAGAGAAAAATAAAGATGAATGCGTCTCTATCCTCAGCACATTTCACACCAAACTTATGCACATGTGCATATAAGGACATGATGTCACTTCACTTGTTCAAATGATAACACAACCACGAACAGATATGATAATTAAGGCGCTCTTTTTGTTTTGTTTTGAAGATTATTTTTTGGGGGGAGTTTTTCCCTTTATTTTTGCAAGTGGATAGACATGAAAGGGGGAGAGAGACTGGGGAAGACACGCAGCAAAGGGCTGCAGGTCGGACTCGAACCCTGCGCCAACATGGGGGCGAACGCTCTTACTGGGTGAGGTAGAGGTCGCTCCAATTAAGGCGCTCTTGAATATTTTAATTCATTTATTTATTCTTGCTAAATGCCACATTTTACATTCACAAGCAGGGCCCGAAATTAGCAGCATTTACCTGCCAAATGCTGGTAAAATATGCAAGTGGCTGGTAGATTTATTCACTCACCAGCCAAAAAACAATGGTAATCTATTAAAGTGGCTGGTACAATTTGAACATTCACTAGCCATTTGGCTGGTGGACAAATACCTATATATATATTTTGGACCCTGTTCACAACCGTAGCCTACATTATCTATAACTCACTTCCTAATTGTTTACACTTTCTCATATAGAAATAAAATCTCTACTCAAGTCACAATTAGACTGTTAAACGACAACAAACTTGTGGAAACTGCAGAGCTTTTTCCCCCTGAAACCTCAAACTAAATGTGACGTTATGTTTACTTGTACCTTGTAGTAATGTACAGTATGTTATTTTATATTTTGTTGTAAGAATTAGTCTTGATGTTAAATGTGCTATTGTTGTTTACTTGATTATTTGTAGGCCTATGAATGATGTATTTTGGTGTCATCTTTCATCACAACTCAAAAAACTCTACTTCGTGGTGTCAGAGGACTAGATCTCCAGTCGCAATCAGTATATTTGCATTTAAATGCAGCTCTGTATTCAACAGGCTTTGAAACCACACCAAGTTTAATTTAGACATTACCATGGTGTCACTAAGCATTTACATCCAGAGCGACTGTGTGAGGCTGTAGGCTACCATAGACTGTAATAATAATGGTAGCAGCAGTGACATCGCCCATTGGTTTCTGGACTGCTGTTTTGAACATAGACAGTAAAAGAATGGACGCAGCGACGTCTCAAGGCCGTTTTATGCTTGACGCGTTGGACGTGGCACGCGCATTGGTGACATCAAAATGACGTAATTTCCGGCCGGCGCGTCCGATTTTCAGCGCGCAAGCACAGGGCGCGCACCAGTCTATTTTTATCAGCGGCGCCCGACAAACCAGAAACAGGAAGCCTGAACGAGCTTCTGGGAAACGTGATGCCAGGACTCGCCGACTGACTGCAAGTCTCTCTGGTAAACTTATCGGGTTAAGATGAGTTCTTTTTTGGTGAATGAAAGGCTCGATCTGATGGAGTAGCTCACTGAATCAAATTGAAGCATTGAAGGCGCTGCTGTTGCCTGTTCTGCCGTTGTTTATCTTTTTCTTCTTCTTCTGGTCCTTAAAAAGAGAAACATCGGTAGCCTTTGCTCCTTAGCGCCACCTCTGTTCAGGAGAAGACTGCAACTAGTGTCGCGACCGCCACGCGCGAGCATAAATACTCATGGCAGTCCCGTGACGTCACGATTTCCGCACGCGCTGTTGAAAGCGCTAGTATAACTGAGCCTTTAGATTTCCACAGAGACCAGTGAAGTCACTTTCCCGGTGATGGCTGAGCGTTACCGCGCAGCCTCAAACTGAGCTTGATGACGTAGATGTGACGTGAGCAACGTGTCTGAACGTTGTAAGTCTTCTGGTAGCTGTGCCAAGAGAAATCTCAATCATTCCCAATCTATCAGAGACGGAGAGCGTAGGTATATGTAAGGAGATAACATAGGCACAGGCTAATTATTGATAACTTAAATGCTAGTTAATATTAGTAATTAAACTTAAACAGCTGATGTAAGTCCAAACTGCTTGCGAGCTTCTCCTGTACTGTACGGTAATTCCTCTACTATGAGACAGTAAGTCTCGTGGTTATGACCCAACCGTTAGCCTATTTTTATAAAAACGTCTGCTACGGAGCCATAACGTGAGGTACAAGGTAACGGAGCCTTTTATACATCGTCGTGTTTCTTTAGAAATAAACAACGGACAAATGAAGTCTTTAAACGCTTCAGATGAAAAGTTATTGGCTGTCAAAGTGACGCCAAAATGAATGGCAGTCAATGGGATGCTAATGGCGGGTGATGGCTTGTTAGCCTAAGAGTCTACGCTTTCCGGATGCTCGCTTACCCCCTTGGTTTTGAAGCCTCAAGTTTGGCAATTTGGCCATCGCCATTGTTGTTTATGTTTGAAATGGCGCTTCGCTGAGCGAAACGCTGAAGAGGGAAAGTTGCAGATTTTCAACCCTTCTGAAGCGAGACATCCAGCGGAGATTTACCGTCGCGTAAGCGCAATCCTGCCGCCATTCGTCTGCGTGAACGAGAGAACAGAAAATCTGCAAACGTTCCCTTAAGTTACTGCTTGGTTGGCAGAACGCCGAACAAGAAAACACAACAAAAACAAGTGAAAACACACAGCGAGAGGGTCAAAGGTTAAGATGAAAACATGGACAACCGGCAAGAACATGTTGAGGTCTATTTTAATCTCCACAGTGTTAGCATAGTTAGCGTTGCTAAGCCTCTGTCCTGACTGACAGGTCCTAAATCATCCCCTGCTTTATCGTCTGTTTTGAAATAAATGGGACCATAATTTACAAAGGCTGTGTCTCAAATCGCCTACTTGCACACTTCACACACTTAGTTTTAAGTATATAGTGTAGATAACGAAAAAGTCAGAGCACTGAAAGTACCCGGATGACCCCCTAAATAAAACTGCATAAATATCCCGCATATTCCATCACATTTTTTAAGAAAACGTGCCGCATAATCAAGGATTTTTGCCCCGCAACAATCACAAAAAAACTCTGCGTTTTTCTGGAGGGACTGGTTTTGGGTGGAGAACTGATGGATTGGAGGCTGGCATCTTTTTCTGTGCTGCTGTTTACTGTCTGGAAAGGAACCAAAATATATATTTCATCCAATATTTGTTGAGATATTTCAGTGTGGATCAAAGTGATGGACAAACCTGACATTATCTTAAAAAAAAAAAGCAACAAAAGTATGAATATTTGATTTGTATCGTCATTATCAAGCCTTTCATGCCAGTGTGATGAATGATAAGGACGAGAGGGTAGGAGCTGATCGACTCCGAGGCTCCTGTCTGAAATAAATCAACCGTCTGCGATAAATCAAGAGTCTGGGTTCACATTTGACAGATAAGCAGGCAGCCACAGCACGTCCATTACACTGGCGCTGCAGGGCAGACAGCTAATATACACTGTCATAAGTGAGCAAGCTTTCATCTCCACAAACCTAGAAGAAAACAGAAGTACATACAGCGGACTGCCTGAATAACAATATTTCCATTTATATTCAATGTAAAACATTGGCTTGTTAAAATGCATTGGGTTTTCTTTACATATAAAAAATATGTGGTGAGATATTACGGCTCGCAGGCAGATTGAAAAATACATCATAAACATTTTATAATACATGTTTGCACATGGAACAAAGCCATTATTGCAGAATATTCTAGCACGTATTGTAGATCCTGCAAACCTCCGTCTTCAGGCGAATGCACTGATGGCTTCTGGGTAGAGTGAGCGGCCGTGTGAATGATAGGCTGACTGGGAGAACTGTGTGAATACTGTATGTGACTCCACAGATGAAAACGTATGAGGCATGACTGGAGTGTAGATGTTCTTTTTCCAGAGGACATTATTTTGAGATTTATTTTGATCTTTACAGCTAAAGTTTGTAAGTGCATGTAGTCAAAATGTACAGTATGTGTACACCTGTACATCCCAGCCAAATGTGCTAGATGAAAGATAAAATGTAGGATATAACCGTAGCCCACCCGGCCCCTCGCAGATATTGATCCAGCCTGCGTATCATCATCATTTAGGTTCATAATAAAGATTGGCCCACCTACTTTTTGTCTCTTTGTTTTGTTGCTTTTTCTGAAGTTTTTCACACGTTTGCCGATGTTTCTTGTTTGTTTTTTTTTCAAAGTTTTTGCCACCTTTTCACACATTGTTTGGCACGTTTTCGGATGTTTTTATTTTTTATTTTTTTACCTATTTGGCACTTTTTTCTTTGATGGCTGCAGCCAAGCTGCCGCATCCAAATGTGACGTCATGGGACCGCCGTGAGTATTTATACCCGCGCTGGTGGTCGCGGCACTAGTTGCAGTCTTCTCCTGAACAGAGGTGGCGCTAAGGAGGAAAGGCTACCGATGTTTTTCTAGACTAGAAGAAGAAGAAAAAGGTAAACAACGGCAGAACAGGCAGCAGCAGTGCCGTCAATGCTTCGATTTGATTGGATGAGCTACTTGATGGGATCAAGCCTTTCATTAACCATAAAAGAACTCATCTTAACCCGGTAAGTTTACCAGAGAGACCTGCAGTCAGTCGGCGAGTCCTGGCATCACGTTTCCCAGGAGCTCGTTCAGGCTTCCTGTTTCCGGTTTGTCGCGCGCCGCTGAAAAAAATAGACTGGTGCACGCCCTGTGCTCGCACGCTGAAAATCGGACGCGCCGGCCGGAAATTAAGTCATTTTGACGTCACTCCAATGCGTCGAGCATAAAACAGCTTTAATTTAGTGTTTTGGGGCTTTATGTCAAGTGTAAGTGAGAAGACTATGTGAGACATGCAGTAATGCAGTAGAAGATGCTTGAGATGTGAATAAACTAAACATGTCAGGCTCTTGATGTGATTGTTATTTTCCAGTGTGGCCCTGAGTGAAGTTGAGTTTGACTGTAAAGATGGGACGATGGGTCTCAACTTCCTCCCGCTGTATAAAAGTGAAGCCAAAATATCCCGGATAGGGCTGCTGCCATCTTGTAACTTTGTAAAATCGGAGCCAAAGCCCGCCCGACCAATCAGGAGTCAAACACACTTGCCTTGCACCTTTCAACATCTTTATTTTTAGTATTTTATATTTTGGTTTTGCCATATATTTAGAATGTATTACTATATTGTACATTTACTTATCTATTTTAATTGTAGCTATTACTTATCTTTCTTTATCTTGTTTGTACATATGACTTATCTTTTGTATCTTTATTTGTATTTATTTCTTATCTTTTATATTATACTTGTTGTACGTGTCCTTAGGGCACCGTGGGTCGGAGAGAAACATATTTTCAATTGCTCTGCATGTTTGGCACACAGTTGACTTGACTACCTGGAAGTGATTTTAGTTTTTTTTTCTGTGTGCGACGAGATGGCGTTACAAAGCGCTGGTTAACTACTTAGCTACTTACTACTAAATAACTTGTTGTTGGCTGTATGTCATTCCTTCTCACACTCTTGCCTACAACTCCTTCTCATTTCCTTATGTTTGTTATTTTTTTTGCAAACTCTTTTTCTTGGTGTTTTTAGCAGATTGTACAGAGTTCAAGATTGTGATTGTACAAGTATGTTCAGCATTTCCTTAAAGAAACAAAGGACAAGGCGTATGTGTACACCAGCACAGCAGGACAGTGGTTGCACACAAGGCACTTAAGCATTCAGTTTGTACTTATACATAAGAAATACACACACAGACCTGAAACAGTATTTTCTGTGAGCACATTATCCTCACATGAACTGTATGAGGCGGTGGCTACACTTAGCAGGATAATTCCAGCGTTACACCTTGAGCTGAACGGCAAATGTGCCGAGTCAGAGAGAACATTCTGTAGTCCACCGTGTGTCTGATGGTACAAAAAACACTGCTCACTACGGGCAAATGAAGCACAATAAAGCATGACTCAGCTCCCGGCGTGCAGGACATGTCAGTTCCAGCTGTTCCTCTGAAAGAAAAGCTGGAAGTATACCACACAAAGGAGGGAACACCGACCTCTGAGCAGCTGTCGACGCTTTGTTTTCCTTCACTTCCCACCATAGTTTGGTGAAAACATTCTACATTTTCTCAGCAGGAGTTGACGTGAGTCCACCTTGACATGTGTACAAAATGTTTTCTACTACTACTACTATTGTGTATCATCAATTGATGTTGACTGTGAGGTGTGTCAGTGTTTATCCAGGAAGTAATGATTGTGGTGATGGATGCATGTGGAAGTCTTGGCCTCCCACATGCACATCCTGTCTCATTATAGTGTTGACATGTTATAATGTTACCATAACTACCATCTTTCACTTAACTTACATAAATAGCTTCAGCTGCCTAAACAATAAGTACTCCAGAGGCAGAGCGTATTTACTGTAAGTTCTGCACACACAGGAGGAGAAAACAATTCATCGCTGTCTATTGACTTTGAGGCGCGATGGTGTGTTAAGCCCCCAACGTCTCCTTCCAGGCAGCGCTGTGACCGTTGACTTCAAGGCACCTAACCATAACCATAACCATAACCATAACCATAACCATTGCCTAATCAACTTCAAGGCAGCACTGTGACCGTTGACTTCAAGGCACCTAACCATAACCATAACCATAACCATAACCATAACCATAACCATTGCCTAATCGACTTCAAGGCAGCGCTGTGACCTTTGACTTCAAGGCACCTAACCATAACCATAACCATAACCATAACCATAACCATTGCCTAATCGACTTCAAGGCAGCACTGTGACCTTTGACTTCAAGGAACCTAACCATAACCATAACCATTGCCTAATCGACTTCAAGGCAGCGCTGCGACCTTTGACTTCAAGGCACCTAACCATAACCATAACATAACCAGGTTATTTGTCCACCAGCCATGTGACTAGTGAATGTTCACATTGTACCAGCCACTCAATAGATCACCATTGTTTTTGGGCTGGTGAGTGAAGAAAATCTACCAGCCACTTGCATATTTTACCAGCATTTGACTGGTAAATGGTGCTAATATCGGGCCCTGAAATAACCATTGCCTAATCGACTTCAAGGCAGCACTGTGACCTTTGACTTCAAGGCACCTAACCCTAACCATAACCATAACCATAACCATAACCATTGCCTAATCGACTTCAAGGCAGCACTGTGACCGTTGACTTCAAGGCACCTAACCATAACCATAACCATAACCATTGCCTAATCGACTTCAGGGCAGCACTGTGACCGTTGACTTCAAGGCAAATAACCATAACCATAACCATTGCCTAATCGACTTCAGGGCAGCACTGTGACCTTTGACTTCAAGGCACCTAACCCTAACCATAACCATAACCATAACCATTGCCTAATCGACTTCGGGGCAGCACTGTGACCTTTGACTTCAAGGCACCTAACCCTAACCCTAACCATAACCATTGCCTAATCAACTTCAAGGCAGCACTGTGACCTTTGACTTCAAGGCACCTAACCATAACCATAACCATAACCATTGCCTAATCGACTTCAAGGCAGCGCTGCGACCGTTGACTTCAAGGCACCTAACCCTAACCATAACCATAACCATAACCGTTGCCTAATCAACTTCAAGGCAGCACTGTGACCTTTGACTTCATGGCACCTAACCCTAACCATAACCACAACCATAACCATTGCCTAATCGACTTTGGGGCAGCACTGTGACCTTTGACTTCAAGGTACCTAACCATAACCTTAACCCTAATCATAACCATAACCATAACCATTGCCTAATCGACTTCAAGGCAGCACTGTGACCGTTGACTTCAAGGCACATAACCATAACCATAACCAGGTTATTTGTCCACCAGCCATGTGACTAGTGAATGTTCACATTGTACCAGCCACTCAATAGATCACCATTGTTTTTGGGCTGGTGAGTGAAGAAAATCTACCAGCCACTTGCATATTTTACCAGCATTTGACTGGTAAATGGTGCTAATATCGGGCCCTGAAATAACCATTGCCTAATCGACTTCAAGGCAGCACTGTGACCTTTGACTTCAAGGCACCTAACCCTAACCATAACCATAACCATAACCATAACCATTGCCTAATCGACTTCAAGGCAGCACTGTGACCGTTGACTTCAAGGCACCTAACCATAACCATAACCATAACCATTGCCTAATCGACTTCAGGGCAGCACTGTGACCGTTGACTTCAAGGCAACTAACCATAACCATAACCATTGCCTAATCGACTTCAGGGCAGCACTGTGACCTTTGACTTCAAGGCACCTAACCCTAACCATAACCATAACCATAACCATTGCCTAATCGACTTCGGGGCAGCACTGTGACCTTTGACTTCAAGGCACCTAACCCTAACCCTAACCATAACCATTGCCTAATCAACTTCAAGGCAGCACTGTGACCTTTGACTTCAAGGCACCTAACCATAACCATAACCATAACCATAACCATTGCCTAATCGACTTCAAGGCAGCGCTGCGACCGTTGACTTCAAGGCACCTAACCCTAACCATAACCATAACCATAACCGTTGCCTAATCAACTTCAAGGCAGCACTGTGACCTTTGACTTCATGGCACCTAACCCTAACCATAACCACAACCATAACCATTGCCTAATCGACTTTGGGGCAGCACTGTGACCTTTGACTTCAAGGTACCTAACCATAACCTTAACCCTAACCATAACCATAACCATAACCATTGCCTAATCGACTTCAAGGCAGCACTGTGACCGTTGACTTCAAGGCACCTAACCCTAACCATAACCATAACCATAACCGTTGCCTAATCAACTTCAAGGCAGCACTGTGACCGTTGACTTCAAGGCACATAACCATAACCATAACCATAACCATTGCCTAATCGACTTCAAGGCAGCACTGTGACCTTTGACTTCATGGCACATAACCATAACCAGGTTATTTGTCCACCAGCCATGTGACTAGTGAATGTTCACATTGTACCAGCCACTCAATAGATCACCATTGTTTTTGGGCTGGTGAGTGAAGAAAATCTACCAGCCACTTGCATATTTTACCAGCATTTGACTGGTAAATGGTGCTAATTTCGGGCCCTGAAATAACCATTGCCTAATCGACTTCAAGGCAGCACTGTGACCTTTGACTTCAAGGCACCTAAACCTAACCATAACCATAACCATTGCCTAATCCTGGTTGTTTGCAGGGACTTAAATTAAAACACATGATAAACGTGGAAGGACCTCCTCGTCAATTTCGTCTACTAGCAAACAACAAGAAAAACGCCTAAAAGCTGCTGTGTGGCGGGATGCACTGCCAACAATGTAAAGAACCCAGAACTAAGTTTGTATAAGCTGTCAGGGCCGAGAGAGAGAGAAAAGTTTTTAGGATGACAAAAGGGAAACTACCGCAGCTGCAGGACAGACAGAGTGTAAATATTGCGGCTCAGTGTGGAAGAAATGTCGACAGTAACACCCTGCGGTCGGGACGCCGTGTAAACACTTTAATTGACACGGGACTCTGGCGAACTTCACGACGGCAGCGACTGCAGTCGGGGCGTCTGCATGAAAGGAAATCAGCTGAAAAACAACTTTAAATATTTAACGAGCAACCCCTCAGCATCTGTCGCGCTGTTGTTGGAAAAAAAGGGAAATGTAAACACACTTGGAGTATCCTGATTGGTCACAGCTCGCTACACAGCAGGAAACAAACACGCATCAGGAGGAACATTTTGGTTTGAAATCAGCCAGACGTGAATATTTTTTAATTTAGCGCATCAAAGGCTCGATCATAGTTCAACACGGCTTTCTCACAGACAACATTATAACTTGTCAAACACGTGTATACTGCTATATATAAGTGTTAGTGACAGCTGTGACAAGTCAAAATGTCTGCTGCAGGAAATGAATAATCTGTGTTGTTTGCAAAGTGAGAATTTCAAAAAATCTGAACAGGACACTAACGGATAAGCTTTCCCGCATTTGTCAAACACAGGTGTAACTGATAACAATAATCAGTCCCCGCCAGGATTTCTTGTAATTATTGATGTATATAAAATGCAATTCAGCTGGAAAACAAAGTGCAGCTATTAGAAGAACTTGCTGATTATCATTTACCTCGCGTGGCAGCTGGATTCTGACGTTACTGGGCGAGAAGCGATCTGATGTTGTCAGACTTTAAAATCAGCGTCCGGTGAGGAGCTACTGGCAGCTACGGCTGTGGTTTAGGTGTGTGTAGTCTGGCATTGCCAGTCCTTCCTCCACAGCGCTGCGGAGGAAGGTCTGGCTTGTTGACACAGCATTCTGGGATGGGAGAAAATCGTGCTCTGGTTTATCGGCATTTCTTTTAACCAATCACAATCGTCTTGGGCGGCGCTGAGCTACGGTGCCTCTGCAAAATAGCCTCTGGAAGGAACTTGTTTTGGTGGAACATGTGTACGTTCAAAAGTAGTTTTTAGTCGTGCAACAGAAAACTCCGATTGGACGGATAGTCTAGCTAGCTGTCTGGATTTACCCTGCAGAGATCTGAGGAGCAGTTAACCAGAGTCCTCACAAATCAGCCGGAGGTTAGAACGCCAGCACAAGACTTGATCAGCGAAGTTGCAGCAACACCATCGGCCGGTTTGAGTGGTGCTGAGACGGGCCGGATCAGAAGTCTGCAACCTCTCCCTGCGGCGCTCTGAAACAGTTTCTTCTCATCACAAATTGTTGGTCTGAACTGGGCTTTAAGGAGACGCCAGCCACCCTCCTGAGAAAGCCGTTTTGGCCGCTTGTAAACATGTTCTAGTTCTTTCCGTCATGTCCCTGGCACCTGAGAGTGAAATGCAGCCATTATTCGTGATTTGTGTAACACCTGTGTGTGTGTGTGTGTGTGTGTGTGTGTGTGTGTGTGTGTGTGTGTGTGTGTGTGTGTGTGTGTGTGTGTGTGTGTGAAAAACAGTTTTTTTGTGATTGTTGCGGACAAAAATCCTTGATTATGCGGCACGTTTTCTTGAAAAATGTGATGGAATATGCGGGATATTTATGCAATTTTATGCGATGAAATTGCGGGAACTTGCAAAAACTGCGGTTTGATGAAAAAGAGAAAACAAAGTGATTCCCCCCCAACACCGTGTTCTCACTAGGCGAAATGACGTCACTTCATAACGTTCCCATGGCAACAGGGGAAAATGGCTGCTCTTGTGTGAAGTAAACGCAACATTTTTCAACTTCCTGCTGAGATATATGTGACTTTTTTGCAACGAAAATGCATTAAGGGGATTATGAAATCATGCAAGCCCCGCATATTTTGCGCGGAAATCGGCAATTTATGGAGCGAAAGTGCGGCTTATTTGAAAAAATGGGGCCCCCCCCGCCGCATAAATATGCAGACTTTGGCTGATTATGCATTGAATTATGCGATCGCATCATCACATTTTTCTGGAGGGACTGGTGGAAAATGTCTGCTGAGTGGCAGCAATTTCAAAAGATAGAATCAGTTCCTTTAAGTCATGACTGATCACCAGTCTCCGGATCGTCTTCGTGTGCTCTGGTGAACCGCGTTGTACAAAATGATGAGAAGGCCGGTGTGTGCACAAGAGATCACGCAACATCACCTCTCCTCTCAGAGTTCATCACTCAGGTGGAAAATTACAACCTCACATTATTATGATAATTATGATTGTGCAGTTTAAGGAGGTCCGGCCGCGTCGTCGTCTCAGTGCAGCGTTGTTGTAATGCATAAAGTGATGTTGGCATTAACTCAATGTTCTGCAGCTTTAAAAAAAATGCTTTCAGCACAACTGTAACGTACCAGAAATACTAATTATGAACGCATCATGCGGCTGCCAAGTGGTTGTGAAAGTCAGAGATAAGGGCGAGGGCTCAGTCTTTTAAAAAAACACTGATAACAGCTCGTAAATCTCTCCGACTCGGAGGCAAATCAGTCTGAACCTTGAGTTTACGTTTGAGAGAGATACAGATGAATTTAAATTCTTCATTACTTCCTTGCGTGGGGCTGCTGCTGCACAAATATCAATCTTAAAGTTCATCACTGAGCACAAGACACCTGGTATCTCTGGGCTTATTCGGCCTCATGCAAGAACCACTCGAGACGCACTGATGTTTACCGAATAATTTGCAAAACAGATTTGCCAAGAGGAAAAGCAGATATGAACTAAAAGGTACTGAGGTTTTTACAAAACCTAGGCTCCAATCGGCTTTAAAGGAAAAATGTGTCACAATCAAAGGTGTCAGTTTGTGGAACAGTCTTGATTGTAAAATGAAAACTCTAGAGTCCATTTATATGTTTAAGGAAGTCTGTTAAATTAGCAATGTTGCAGAAATATAATACTGCGGAGTAGCAGATCAACTTGATTTGATGTATTTTGTGTTTTGAGGTTCTAGAAAAATAGATTGCTGCATGTGACTACGTAAAGGAACTGGAAATGCAAATGATTTGTGTTGATCGGGGGCAGACAGACACAGAAGTTCTTTACTTCTTTCTGCTCCTTTTCATTCATGTTAAATGCTGTTGCATTTTTTTTTTTTAAATGAATGAAATAAAATAAACTAAACTAAACTAAATGTGAGTCATTGTGTCTCGAGTGGTTGCATGAGGTCAATTTTCTCATAACCTAACATTTAACATTAACCAAAAATATTTACGAATTATACTTTGTATAGATTTTGAAGCTTTGCAGTGAGTTCTTCTTTTTAGACTACGTTTACACGTGGCCGGCTATCTTCATAAACGGACATTTCAACCTCTCCGTTTTCAAAAATAACATCGTGCACAGCTGTCAGTTTTCAGAAAAGTGTTTGTTTACACGTACCCGTGTGTGTGTCAAGAGCACGCCAGACCTGTAGGTGGCGGTGTAACGAGAAGCTCCAGCCCACGTTAGCCAATCAGAATCACAAAAATAGCAACAACAGCGACCGATCACTTCCTGTCTCTTCTCTTCCTCGGCTGCCTAAGCCTCCGTTTGTCTCAGTCTACGTGCAAACATTACATTACATGTGATGTTGTCCAAAGCGACTTACAATTGCTATGTATATCAGAGGTCGCACGCCTCTGGAGCAACTAGTGGTTAAGTGATCTTGCTCAGGGACACATTGGTTGATGGATCATGGTGGGAATCGAACCCAGGTCTCCCACACCAAAGGCACGTGTTCTAACCACTGCGCCATCACCACCCCAAATGTGCAAACGAAGATTTCACAAATCTCCACTCTGGCCGGAGTTTTTAGAAAGTCACGTTTTCAGAGGCGAATTCTCCGTTTGCGTGTAAACGAAGGGAAATGTCTCCGTTATTCAAAATAACCACGTACGTTAGTCTTTGGTGTCGTCGTGGTGAGCGACAGGGTCTGGAACCGGCAGCCTTCATGGCCGTTTTTTGAGGGCGTGGATTTTTGCTAATTAGTTAGCTACTAATAGTTTGTCACAGAATCACAGAAAAACTCAGAAAAAAATAAGATTGGTTTTGTTAGGTTTGAGGAGTCTGGACCCAAGAGCGGACACCGACTGGATGGTTCAGAGTGTGTAACTGGTTTTTTAATTTGTGCTCAACAGAACTTTAGACTTGCGAAAACACAACAAAGGAAGGTGGCGATCCAAAAGGAGAGGAAGAGGGAGGTAGACGAGGCTGGCACAAACTCAAGGCTGGTGGTGTGGCTGGTAGCGCAGGCGGCGTAGTCTTCCAACAACTGCACGCGGAGAGTAAGGTGACACAGGAGACCGGGGCTCGTGTCCCGCGTGGCACGTTTCCTAAAGTCACTCTTTAACCCTCATATTGTCTTTCCGTCAGCCATATTTTGACAATTAGACACTTTATTGACACTTTTTTTGTCACTTTTGACTTTTATTTTGATGGTTTTAACGCTTTTGATGCTTTTCTCTGACAATTTAGGCATTTCTTGGACCCTTTTTTTTGGGCGGTTTTAACGATTTGGAGGCTTTCTTTGACACTTTCCTACGTACTCACATGCTGTCCTCCTCTGGTTTGCCTGTATGTAAAGCATAAAGTATAAATTATCACCCAATTCTGTGTTACATCTAGGCTTCTAGCCAACTTCATTCAGTTATTTTTGGGAAATTTGGTTGAAAGAAACCCAGATTTCTGATATAGAAACTTTAAAAACGGGTCACATTTGACCCAAGGTCAACAGGAGGGTTAAAATATGCCTAATTTTGAGGTAAAAACCCCCCCAAATTATGAACTTTAGCTAATTTTTCAGATTAGAGGAACGTATGTTGATGCATAATTACAGCGTGTTTCGTGTATGGAACCATGCATGTTATTTGTGGGCAATTTGGTTGAAAGAAACCCATATTTTTGATACAGATCTTTGAAAACGGGTCAGATTTGACCCGAGGGCCCCACGAGGGTTAACCGCCCCGTTATTCCCGCGTGTCACAGAAACGTAAGCCCCCCCACACGACCTTTTCCTTAACATAACAGCGTCAAAAGTGACGCCAATATTCCCGACGAAGCGCGTTTAGATAAAACGCGTCATATGACAACGACAAACGACAAAGGCGCCTGACCAAGCGTCCGTATTGTACCAGACGGGAGGGAGAACATGTTGGTAAATCACATTCATAGTTGGAAGTAGTGCAGGAAATATTTGGTCCTGAGTATTCATTTCCTGGTCTGCCATTCAACGGACACAAATTGAACGGGAACGCTTGAGAAGTGACCGAAGGAGCCAAACAGACTCTGGCCTTTTGAGCCGGGGTAGAATCGGTCGCATCTTTTCCTACAGTAGCTCCAACCGCACTTCAAAACATCCGAGCTATCCCTTTAAAACTTCAGTACGAGAATGGGGAATGTATAAAATGATGAATCACGTTGGCATGGTGGCAGGTGTGAAAGCAGCTGACTCAGAGACTGCATATCTCACCGCAGTATTAAACCACTGTGTCTGTTTTATGATTTCCTCCACAGATGGAAACAAACATATCATCTGCGTGATAGATGGAGTTCACACTCTGGGAAACGCACTCCCGTTTTCATTACTGCAGTCCAACTTACTGCACGGGCTTTATCGAATCTACACGAGATGAAACCAAATTACAAATTCAATCAGCTTTGCATATGACTCTATTTCTCTCTGTCTCGTGTGGGACTTCAGCACATCAGAGAAAGACAATAAATATTTAATGAACGAGGAGATTAATGAGAAAATCCAGAGTATTCTTGAGGGTATAAAACATGATTCAGTGGCATTTTAATGTCCTCTGTCACGCAAACGTGCTGTCATCTTTCCCCATTTACAGTGTCAATCTGTTTTGAAATGAAGTGCTTCTTTCTACGTATCTTCTGTATCTATCACATCCTCATTACAGCCCGCTACACTCCCACAGACGCGCTTCATTCTCTCCTCACAAGCCACGGTGAACGGTGATATGACACACGTCTGGGAGCTCGGGCCGCGGCGCATTGAAATTCAGCTCACAGGTGAAGCTGAAGAACGGCAGAAAGCCTCAGAGGAAGGTGCAGTTCAGGTGTTTTCACTGTTGAGAGAGAGAGAGAGAAAGAGAGAGAGAGAGAGAGAGAGAGAGAGCTTCTTCCCTGCTCTTCTCCAAACACAACAGATATGTTCAACAAAGTCACTCATGCAAACACGTTGCTCGTTAGCATGCATGCATGCAAATTTCATTTTTGTATCCGCGTTGGACAGGGCTTTAAATTCACACCCGCCAACCCGCCAAATGCGGGTAAAAATTAACTTTCTTACTAGCCAATTTGGCCGGTGACAACGCTGCGTCAGTTCAACTCATTGTCGCCAGATTGGTCTTTTTTCCAGGCAAGAATTTTGGACGTTTTTGTGTGTGTTCGGCCCACTTTGGCCACTCACCCTCATCTCTACACATTACATACTTTATCACTACAATATGCATCTTGCACACTACTTTGCACTATAACTTTTTGCACCTTACGTCCCACTCCACGTGCACTAAACGTGGGTAAGTTAGTTAGTTTCATGTGAATGGTGACAAAAACACGCGTTTCTACCCCGATGGGTGTAATCTCTGCAGCTGCACCTCTTGTTCATCACCAACGGGGATTAAGTTTGGGTGATGAAACAAACACAGTTAATAATAACGCTTCCATTCAGCAGCAAACTAAATTACTGTATTCACAATCCAATTATTGTGATCCTGAGTGTGGCGAGACCCCTTCCTCCCTCTCAGTTTGATGCCATTTGTCACGCCATCAATCCAAATAAAGAGCCGACACACTGGATGTCAACGATGAGGCAGACGCTGCATTCACACGAACAGACGGACAAATGAGCGGCGGGCGGCCGGCTCTCTCTAAGAGCCTTTGATGATTTTCCTTCCCCCCCCCCCCCCCCCCCCCCTTATCTTCACGAATTAGTCATCGGTTGTTTTCTACTCTGACAGGTATTTTAACTTTCCTCCAGCTTCAAATGAGTCCACGCTGTCATTTCAGGATCCCCACCCGGCAGCAGCAGCAGCAGCACGGTAATAAAGAAGGTTAACAAATGGAGCAGACAACCGCTGGCTTCATTTCAAGGGTGGAACAGTTGTTTTATGACTGTGAGGGATCTGATTATTGTTTGGGAGAAGAGATAGCAAACACCTCTCAGTGTAACGCCGTCCAGCACATCGAACTAAAGCTGCAAAAGAATGAACTCCTCGCTGGCAATCTCATCAAACTCATCCTGAGGGGAACATTTCATGGCAATCCATCCAATAGTTGTTAAGACATGTCACTGAGAACCCAAAAACAATCAACCTAATGAAGTTATAGAGAAAATATGTATGGCAGTGAGGGGTTTGCCCATTTCTCCGACGCTCCATTGTTCCAACCTCTCAATAACCCGAAAAATCCCCTTTGGTCCTACAGCCCGCTAGTCCGACGTCCCCCACTATGGCCACATAAGACCCGAATATCAAAATATATCTTCCTGTTTTGTTGCACTTCCATGTTGAGCTGCAAAAAAATAAATAAAGGATTACAGCGTTGCCTTTTGTGCTCCGGCTACTTCACAGCTTTAATCTGAATAAAAGGGATTCAAAGTTGACAAAAGGCTTTTCTAACAGTGCTCCTCTCATCAAACCATTGAGTCACAGAGTGGAGAGGGAAAGGCCCTTTAGGAGGAAAGATGTTTGCTCATTGGACCTGAACGAGCTGCAGCAACCTCTTTTCTCTCAACGTGACTGTTCAGGTGTTACCTGAGTCGATTTTCAGCCTGGAGAAATGCCTCCAAAAAGCCACACTGAGCGACCGGTGTGGCTTTTTGGAGGCATTTCTCTTTGGCCGTAGGTTATGAATCTGACCTTTTCCAGTTTTCCATCTTGGTGGTAAAGACGGAGTCATTTACAGTGTTCTAGTCTGTTGACCTGCTGGCCTTTCATTTCAGAGGGAAAGTTCTCCCGCTCAGATGTCAGCTGTGCCTCCTCAAACTGTCGGGCTTCAACGCGATCAAACGGGAGAGGCGACCTCCGGGGTTAGCTGCAGGAAGACAGAAAACACATAAAGAAACACCGAAGTGCTTCGAGAATCAAAGCTCCAGGACTCTATGATTGATGTTGTTCATTATATCTGTGCTGTGAGTCTAAATGTTTGCTGTGAGAAAGGTCTGTGAAGTTGCAGTGGTAGGAGCGCCTGTGGTTTCTGGTAGAAAAAGTTAATGCATGTACAAAGGACGATGTTATGTAAATCACAGTTGGAGCACTTATTCGGCTTGGATCAGCATTAAAAGACTGCGGATCATCAGCATAGCAACAACTCTTTGTACTTACGTTCTAACTTCCGACTTCCGGGCTTTTTGTAGCTAAATATATAATTAGTTTCGTCTAAATATGATAAATATGTGGACAGATTTCTAGAATCTCTGATTCACAATGAATGAATGAAATGAATGAAGTTAACTGTTGACACAACACAGTAACATGAGCTATTTAAATTAGCTGATACATGGTTAAACCTCATTGGCTCTTACCTGTGTATCTCGTCCACAGCAATCCCACCAATCAGCCCCAGAACGTCCCAGTTAGAGAGGAAATGACCTCGACATATTCTTTATAAATCTTTACAGTCATTCCCTGAAAGAACCAAGCAGACCGGCCTTGTTGCACGATGCAAATATTCTTCAAAACATGACATTTTCAGCTTTGCTAGCTCTGAGTTTCTTGTTGTTTCCTGAAGCGAACAGAGTTTAAGAACAGCAACACACACAGAGAGGAAGGTGAAGGACAAAGTCTGACATCGCAATGTGATCTCATGACTTTGCGTAAACATACACGCCACTTTATAAAGCCACGTGGGGTGTTGTGTACGCATTTTGAGCTATCCGCGTGTATGTCTATGCTGTTTACAGGGGACGGCAGTCTGCAACGTCACAGCGTAAACATACACGCCACTTTATAAAGCCACGTGGCGTGTTATCGCGAGGCTACGTGTTATCGCGAGGCTACGTGTTACCGCGAGGCTACCAGTTATCGCGAGGCTACCTGTTATCGCGAGGCTACGTGTTATCGCGAGGCTACGTGTTACCGCGAGGCTACGTGTTACCGCGAGGCTACGTGTTACCGCGAGGCTACGTGTTACCGCGAGGCTACCAGTTATCGCGAGGCTACGTGTTATCGCGAGGCTACGTGTTATCGTGAGGCTACCAGTTATCGCGAGGCTACCTGTTATCGCGAGGCTACCAGTTATCGCGAGGCTACGTGTTATTGCGAGGCTACGTGTTACCGCGAGGCTACCAGTTATTGCGAGGCTACCTGTTATCGCGAGGCTACGTGTTATCGCGAGGCTACGTGTTATCGCGAGGCTACCAGTTATCGCGAGGCTACCTGTTATCGCGAGGCTACCTGTTATCGCGAGGCTACCAGTTATCGCGAGGCTACCAGTTATCGCGAGGCTACGTTTTGTCGCTAGGCTGCCTGTTATCGCGAGGCTATGTGTTATCGCGAGGCTACGTGTTATCGCGAGGCTACGTGTTATCGCGAGGCTACCAGTTATCCCGAGGCTACCAGTTATCGCGAGGCTACGTGTTATCGCGAGGCTACGTGTTATCGCGAGGCTACCAGTTATCGCGAGGCTACGTGTTATCGCGAGGCTACGTGTTATCGCGAGGCTACGTGTTATCGCGAGGCTACGTGTTATCGCGAGGCTACCAGTTATCGCGAGGCTACCAGTTATCGCGAGGCTACGTGTTATCGTGACGCTAGCAGTTATCGCAAGGCTACGTGTTATCGTGAGGCTACCAGTTATCGCGAGGCTACGTGTTATCGCGAGGCTACGTGTTATCGCAAGGCTACGTGTTATTACGAGGCTACCAGTTATCGCAAAGCTACCAGTTATCGCGAGGCTACGTGTTATCGCGAGGCTACGTATTATCGCGAGGCTACGTATTATCGCGAGGCTACCAGTTATCGCGAGGCTACCAGTTATCGCAAAGCTACCAGTTATCGCAAAGCTACGTGTTATCGCGAGGCTACGTGTTATCGCGAGGCTACGTGTTATCGCGAGGCTACCAGTTATCGCGAGGCTACGTGTTATCGCGAGGCTACGTGTTATCGCGAGGCTACGTGTTATCGCGAGGCTACCAGTTATCGCGAGGCTACGTGTTATCGCGAGGCTACGTGTTATCGCGAGGCTACGTGTTATCGCGAGGCTACCAGTTATCGCGAGGCTACGTGTTATCGCGAGGCTACGTGTTATTACGAGGCTACCAGTTATCGAGAGGCTACGTGTTATCGCGAGGCTACCAGTTATCGCGAGGCTACGTGTTATCGCGAGGCTACCTGTTATCGCGAGGCTACCAGTTATCGCGAGGCTACCAGTTATAGCGAGGCTACCTGTTATCGCGAGGCTACCTGTTATCGCGAGGCTACCAGTTATCGCGAGGCTACGTGTTATCGCGAGGCTACGTGTTATTACGAGGCTACCAGTTATCGCGAGGCTACGTGTTATCGCGAGGCTACCAGTTATCGCGAGGCTACGTGTTATCGCGAGGCTACCTGTTATCGCGAGGCTACCAGTTATCGCGAGGCTACCAGTTATCGCGAGGCTACCTGTTATCGCGAGGCTACCAGTTATCGCGAGGCTACCAGTTATCGCGAGGCTACGTGTTATCGCGAGGCTACGTGTTATCGCGAGGCTACGTGTTATCGCGAGGCTACCAGTTATCGCGAGGCTACCAGTTATCGCGAGGCTACGTGTTATCGCGAGGCTACGTGTTATCGCGAGGCTACGTGTTATCGCGAGGCTACCTGTTATCGTGAGGCTACGTGTTATCGCGAGGCTACCAGTTATCGCGAGGCTACCAGTTATCGCGAGGCTACGTGTTATCGCGAGGCTACGGTTGGGTTTAGGAAAAGAACAAACGTGGAAAGGAAACATGACACGCGGGACCTGATCCCCGGTCTCCTGGGTGAAAGTCCTGTGTTGTTTGACCCGTCCACCCCCCCTGACCAACCTCCCTGTGCGGATTTCCGCCCTTTCATACTACTCGCTACGGCGTCAATTCACACGCAATCGCTAGGTAATGTAAGTCAATGGAGGCCAAACGGTGTTGATAAACAGGCTAAAAAGCGAGTATGCGTCTTGATAACACGCCAATAACGGCGTACGAATTGGCGTGTCGTACACACGACACTTATTGAGCTCAGTCTGGACATCGGCTTCATCCTGGAAATGTTCTTCCATCGATCCAGACTAAGCTGTACCTAACAAAGTGGCAACTGAACGTGTGCTTGTGTTTTTGTGCTGCTGCAATAACCTAATTTCCACACTAGGATCAATAAAATCAATCAACGTGTCAGTACAGTACAGTAAACAGAAGAAACGCCGTGAGGCTCAGCCTTCGGTCACTTTGAAAGAATTAAGTTGGCAAAAGGTGAAGCCTTAATTCTGATGAATTTGGCCCGACTTCCTGCTGTCACACGTTGCTTTGACCCTCTGAACTCAGACAGGGAAACTCAATCAGTCACAGACGCTGGCCTGGCGTGTTCTGCTGAGTCTGGCCGTAATTATTCTATCAAATGAGCCAAGGAGGTTACGTTTTTTGTTAGAACACATTATTGAGATGATGTACCATCTCATTTTTCAAGGGGGTCCTTTCAATCACTGTTTGAAAATAACATCCATAGCCACACATGCTCAAAACATGACATCACACAATAACACATAATCACAAGAAAGAAAAGCCAAACTAACTCAACAGGACAACATTCACAGTATGGTCCTCCCCCCAAGACCATCACCTCCCCATGTTATACAATAAATTGCATGGTTACATTGACAGTAATAAGTCCTCAAAGGCTGTTCACATAATAATAATAATAATAATAATAATAATAATAATAATAATAATAATAATAATAATAATAATATATAATAATAAAATAAAATAAATAAAAACTCAATTAAAACATGACATTTTGCCTATGATCTAAATACGCGATTTATTTATTATTCTTATTTGAACTCTTGGCTACCTCATTTCTTTTCTTTCTTTATTCCTTATGGTTGGTTATATATTCTCATCTGTTGACTATGATCAGTTCAAAAATAGATTAAAGAAATCATTACTTGACCAATTATACAGAAAAGAATAAACCGAAACACAGGAATGGAATTGTAATATAAAGGTATTGCTGTATGTTGTTGTAAGTTATTGTAAGACCTAAAAGATTGTATGCTGTATTTGCATATCTATTGTGAAGTAGAGGCGGGACCTAATAAGCTATTTGCTCTTTCTCGAACTAAACCTTTTTTATATTTGTATTTTTTGTTGGTTTTTGGTAAATTCTGATTGTTTGTGTTTTATTTTGTGGATTGAGCGTTGAGTGTCGTCTTTTCTTGTGTTTCTGCTGCTGCTGTTAATCAGGAACTGACTGAGAGTGATTAAGGACACCTGTCGTGTTTCTAAACGAGACCAATCAGCAGCCGCTGAAGAGACAAACTGCTTCTTGGTCTAGTCTATACGTGATACGCAGGTATACGCTGTGTACCCACTAAGAAAGCTCCAGGATTTCCATATACCCACTTAAAAATGCCCAATGACGCAAAAACATACTTTCCATTATATTTTTGATATATTTTGAAATGTCATCTGTGTTTTTTTTCTTCACATAGGCTAAATAAAGGTATTTCCAGCATAAATTGGTACATAAAAGTGTATCCAAATGCAGACAATGAAGCTGCTGATGCTCAAAATATACACAGTACAGGATACCCACTACAATGCATTAGAAAACACCACTGCACATAAGATAAACTAACAACATGCGATATAAATTTAGCTATAAAAATGTAGTCTTAGACACTAAATTATTTTTCGAAGCTGCTTTCAACGGGTCATTTAATGCACAAACTAACAACTGACAACAAATAAATCAAAGTTATTAATTTTCTGTTCATCTTCTAAAGGTGTGTTTGCATTTCCAATGTTTGTCAGCGAGAATATATTTGCAATACTGATCATTTGAGACTTATTTGGCGCCCATATTACACACTGTTTCATGTGAAATATACATGTATATGCTTCCATGGTTGGAAAATGAAAAATAATACTCGTTCATGTACTCTATCATGTGTAACTGCGTGTTTGTGCCTGAAAGTACTTCTAGTGTCTGCTGCCCTCTGGTGGTGTGTATTTGCAGTGCAGCCACAGAATGAGGAACTGGTTTTCTCACACTGACCTGTACGCAAAATTACGAATCCCACTATGGCCACGCCAATGGGTCTTGGCGTGGCCATAGTGGTCGATTGGTTGGGGTTGGACCTCGAGTGATTAAGGTTAGGATAGCCGATCGGTCAGGGGACAGGACCTGAACAAATGGGATTACGTTACCTCGCGTACAATATGTCTTTTAGCTGTGTGAACATCTAATGTCAGCAAAAGAGAATATTAATACATTATTTAAATATAACTTTTCATCCATCCACATTATTCTCTTCTCCATTTAGGAGCGTACCAGTGGCGCTGTGTGACTCGGGCTATCTTTAGTTATAGAGAATTTTATACCACATGCAAGAAATTAGATGTAAATAAATTATATCACATGCTGGAATAAAGCTTGAATAAAATTGAAACAGGAGGGGACTGGAGTTCTGAATGTTTAATACAATAATACAGAAAACAGCTGTACAATATACAGTGTGCACACACACACACACACACACACACACACACACACACACACACACACACGCACACACGCACACACACACACGTGCACACACACAGAGCCAAAGAGCACACAATGAATATAGCGCACATTGCATTAACGAACACAGTGCTCAGAGGATCCAAAGAGTTTTCACTGTCGGCCATGTTGGCTCCACCCTTCAGCTCGTCGGCCGTTGATCGTGACTTTATGGTCGACGCTGTCAGGAGAAGTGACAGAGACGTGGTTTTACGACCAAGTAGAACAGAAGCTGTCTGATCTCCGCGCTTCTGTCCATTTAAAGGTCGCACTTCCTGTTTCCATCGGAGTGCTCGTGTTCCTACAATGACGGTGGCGAGTACAGTACAACGTTACGCTAGCCTATATAAAGTATATCGCCCAAAAGTACAAGACGACCCATGCTGCAAAAGAAAACGTCCTTTTATAGTGGCCACGTGTAAACTGATGTGTTATTTAAAGGTCTAAAATTCACTGATTAACTGCTGCTCTGCTCTCTGTGGGTTCAAACCTTTGGCCACGCCACAATCAGTGATGTCACAGCAGGTCAGGTAATGCTGCGTTCCAGGCGACCCGTAACTCGTGTTTTCTTCTACCCGTGAAAGTGCCCTCGAACGCCAGTCAAACCCGTGACTTACTACCCGTGAACTCGTACCAGATCGTTGTTCTCCCGGTTACAGTTTTTGACGTCACACACACATAAACATCAATGGCGACCCCTGTTGATGCTGTACAGACGCCGGTGATTAACGGTGAGAAATAGAAATAAATAGACATGAATATGCAACGTAAAGTAATTCCGCACATTGTAATCAAAACATCAAAAGGTCAAACAGCCCACAGGCCTGCATAGGCCTATTTGCTATGGAATTTGGCAGTAATGGTGGTCTCAAGACTCTGAGCTAGAGTCAAAGTCAAGTCTCTAGACTCTGAACTAGAGTCCAAGTCAAGTCTCAAGACTCTGAGCTAGAGTCAAAGTCAAGTCTCTAGACTCTGAACTAGAGTCCAAGTCAAGTCTCAAGTCTCTGAGCTAGAGTCCAAGTCAAGTCTCAAGACTCTGAGATAGAGTCCAAGTCAAGTCTCAAGTCTCTGAGCTAGAGTCCAAGTCAAGTCTCAAGTCTCTGAACTAGAGTCCAAGTCAAGTCTCAAGTCTCTGAGCTAGAGTCCAAGTCAAGTCTCAAGTCTCTGAGCTAGAGTCCAAGTCAAGTCTCAAGTCTCTGAGCTAGAGTCCAAGTCAAGTCTCAAGTCTCTGAACTAGAGTCCAAGTCAAGTCTCAAGACTCTGAGCTAGAGTCCAAGTCAAGTCTCAAGTCTCTGAACTATAGTCAAAGTCAAGTCTCAAGTCTCTGAGCTAGAGTCCAAGTCAAGTCTCTGAGCTAGAGTCCAAGTCAAGTCTCAAGACTCTGAGCTAGAGTCCAAGTCAAGTCTCAAGTCTCTGAGCTAGAGTCCAAGTCTCAAGTCTCTGAGCTAGAGTCCAAGTCAAGTCTCAAGACTCTGAGCTAGAGTCCAAGTCAAGTCTCAAGTCTCTGAGCTAGAGTCCAAGTCAAGTCTCTGAGCTAGAGTCCAAGTCAAGTCTCTGAGCTAGAGTCCAAGTCAAGTCTCAAGTCTCTGAGCTAGAGTCCAAGTCAAGTCTCAAGTCTCTGAGCTAGAGTCCAAGTCAAGTCTCAAGTCTCTGAGCTAGAGTCCAAGTCAAGTCTCTGAGCTAGAGTCCAAGTCAAGTCTCAAGACTCTGAGCTAGAATCCAAGTCAAGTCTCAAGTCTCTGAGCTAGAGTCCAAGTCAAGTCTCAAGACTCTGAGCTAGAGTCCAAGTCTCAAGTCTCTGAGCTAGAGTCCAAGTCTCAAGTCTCTGAGCTAGAGTCCAAGTCAAGTCTCAAGACTCTGAGCTAGAGTCCAAGTCAAGTCTCAAGTCTCTGAGCTAGAGTCCAAGTCAAGTCTCTGAGCTAGAGTCCAAGTCAAGTCTCTGAGCTAGAGTCCAAGTCAAGTCTCAAGTCTCTGAGCTAGAGTCCAAGTCAAGTCTCAAGTCTCTGAGCTAGAGTCCAAGTCAAGTCTCAAGTCTCTGAGCTAGAGTCCAAGTCAAGTCTCTGAGCTAGAGTCCAAGTCAAGTCTCAAGACTCTGAGCTAGAATCCAAGTCAAGTCTCAAGTCTCTGAGCTAGAGTCCAAGTCAAGTCTCAAGACTCTGAGCTAGAGTCCAAGTCTCAAGTCTCTGAGCTAGAGTCCAAGTCTCAAGTCTCTGAGCTAGAGTCAAAGTAATGGTGGAAAAAATAACAGACTGTCAGGCAGACAGTCTCATAGAAAGAGGGGAATATAGACACTCTCCCCTTTATTTCAGTCTGGACCATAAACGCTATATCGTGGCTCACAACGGCTCCGATATCCTCATGGATCTATTGATTATTCTTTGACAGATCTGACATCACATATTGGGGCGTGGCCAGAAGCACAACATGCTTGATCAGTTGAACCCATAACAAAATTCACAACTGCTTCTTACCATCTCCACGTCTCATTCCTCCAGATAACAGATATTCAGCCGTGAATAGCCACTGTACGCTCCTTGGTTTCAACACATTCTCATGAACGGGTTACATGTGATATCGCACGAAAAGTTATGCACACCAATTCGTATGATACGCTACGAAATTACGACCACCGGGCCGGTCACATGACGGCTAGTCTCGCATTGCCAGACCCATCTCTACAGCACCTGGCTACACCACGGATGCATTCTGGGATAGGAGAGGAAAAAAATTTGCATATCTTTAAACCAATCACAATGGTCTTGGGCGTCTACGTGGCGACCGAAAGTTAAGTTTAGCGGTTATTACAGTTAAATTTAGCAGAGAAAAGGTTCCCTTCAGCTGGGTACAGGTCACTGCAAGGCTACGGTCCTTTCAGGGGCCGTTTTAGTTGAATTTAGGCAACAAAAGGTGACTGTCATGCGGTGCCGACGGTTAGGTTTAGGCACCAAAACAACTAGTTGAGATTAGGAAAAGAATATCTGGGTTAGGGTTAAAACACCGGTCCCCCTTGAGTTGTACTCCCGGGACACGAACACCCGTTTCCTGGGTGAAAGTCTTTGTTTATTCCTCCTAACTTCTTCCGGGACACAAACTCCACGGAATGAAAATACGCGGAATACATACGAATTACAGTGCATTACTTATCGTAGTTAATATCTACGAATAGTTCATGAGATCAGCCTGCTGGTTGTCACCTGTTTGTCTTCATTTTTTATTTAGACATTGTTCCTCTGAGCCTCTAATGCTAGTGTGGGTCCAGATAACCATGCAGTAGCACCTTGGCTTTAATATCAACACATAGCACTGGTACAACTACTAGCTTCTCTCACTGACCAGGATTCAAAGAGCTGCTGACACTGGTTGAATGACGCTAACATCACTGTACCTAGCAAAACTGTCAGATAACTGTTAGCTTTATAACAACATGTGCAAGTGTACTGTAATTCAATGCTGCAACAAAGACAACATGATGCCTTTAAAAGCAACAGGCGAACAAATCACACCTGCAAACTCAGAAGGGCTGAAAAAAGGTGAGACATTTTATACAGCTGCTAGCTAACGGTAGGCTAACGTTACCCTACCTGCTGCCAAGTGTCATGTTAACTAGCGTCACATGCGGCGATGTTTCAGTTGCCTCTAACGTCCGTTTCGGAGCATCAGAGAGAAGTGAAGGCATTTGAGTGGCACCGAAATGAGGCACCGATATCTGCGTTGCTATTAGGTCCGGTAGATGACGGTGGTTAAGGCACCGGTGCCGTATTAGCACCGGGTCTCGGTACCCAACCCTACTCATTAACGTTAAACCAGATACCAATGGGTCTTGTTTCATTACGTGTTCGTTTTCATTTCGCTCATATCTTACGACAAGCTATACATTAAAAATCAGATAACAGTACAAGTGCAGTGGAGGAGATAGCCTCGCCAAAATCCTCCACATTCAACTAACATTGTAGGCTAACGACTCAATTCGCTGATCCTGCGTTAGCCGACAAGCTTGCTTTCCATTATAGCGTTAAACATGTTAACAACAACGTTAGAGAAATCAGTTATATTGTTGGCAGGTAACAGCACTTTCCGCAAAACTAACGTCAGCGATTGTGATTGGCCAAATGACTCGCGTGACGTATCACCAAAGATGTTTTATTGTGAAGAAGAGGTTTTTTGAAACTCCCGTTTATGGGAAATTGTAAAAACTCTTCGGATCTACACGATTCACGCGGATGACGTTTTCCCATTCGAAACGGCGATTTTCGCCGAAAAGCGACCTGTTTGCAGGTATGACAAATGATGAAAATTCACTTTTAATTCCAGCTTGTTAAGTGACGGTATGTGAGCACACAGCCAGATGCACCTGAGCAGCAGACATGATAAGATCAGTCCCTCCAGAAAAACGTGATTATGCGATCGCAGAATTCAATGCATAATCAGCCAAAGTCCGCATATTTATGCGGGGGGGGGCGCATTTTTTCAAATACGTCGCACTTTCGCCGCATAAATTGCCGATTTCCACGCAAAATATGCGGGGCTTGCATGATTTCATAATCCCCGCATTTTCGTTGCACAAAAGTCACATATATCTCAGCAGAAAGTTGAAAAATGTTGCATTTACTTCACACAAGTGCAGCCATTTCCCCCTGTTGCCATGGGAACGTTATGAAGTGATGTAATTTCTCCTAGTGAGAACACGGTGTTGGGGGAATCACCTTTTTTCTCTTTTTTCATCAAACCGCAGTTTTTGCAAGTTCACGCAGTTTTTGCAAGTTCACGCAGTTTTTGCAAGTTCACGCAGTTTTTGCAAGGTTCCCGCAATTTTTGCAAGTTCCCGCAATTTTTGCAAGGTTCCCGCAATTTTTGCAAGGTTCCCGCAATTTTTGCAAGTTCCCGCAGTTTTTGCAAGTTCCCGCAATTTTTGAAAGGTTCCCGCAATTTTTGAAAGGTTCCCGCAATTTTTGCAAGTTCCCGCAATTTTTGCAAGTTCCCGCAATTTTTGCAAGGTTCCCGCAGTTTTTGCAAGTTCCCGCAGTTTTTGCAAGTTCCCGCAATTTTTGCAAGTTCCCGCAGTTTTTGCAAGTTCCCGCAATTTTTGCAAGTTCCCGCAATTTCATTGCATAAAATGGCATAAATATCCCGCATATTCCATCACATTTTTTAAGAAAACGTGCCGCATAATCAAGAATTTTTGCCCGCAACAATCACAAAAAAACTCTGCGTTTTTCTGGAGGGACAGTAATATGGTTTGTTTACCTTGCTGTGAGTAGTGAAAACACAAAATGCAGTTTAATTTAAATGGACTCTGAATGAGCCAAGTGGAACAGATGTGAGGAAGCAGTAGCGTGGATGTTTAAGGCTGTAGCACAAACGCGGAATGGAGTTTAATGTATTTTGGGCATTTGACTGATGGCGCTCTGAAAAGTAAAAGGCAAATGCGCTGAAAAGTTAGTGGGTCCGATATCATTGGTCCCAAGAAGTGGGTGTGTCTTGTCCCACCCGCATACAATGGTTCGGACGCCCATGTTGTAATGAAATCATAAAACACTTTCACCACAGTGAACGGACCGTGAAGCCGCTAAGAAGCTGTTATCTGATGAATGTCGTCACTTTGAATCTGGTATTTTCATGGTCAGTTGTAAACATAACGTCTAGCGGCCTTTTTTTTTCTTCTTTTTGGCGGCCACTGAGATGCCGTTGAGTCAGCAGCTGTGTTTAAACAGAAGAGTCTGAACCGTGTCGCCGGTCACTGCACCGTTCCACCTGTTGCCACGACGATCTGCCACAGTCAGACACAGTGGTAAGTTCGCCATGGAGCGTCATCAGGCTTTTTCAGGCACTTCCTCATCGTTGTCCTCCGTCTTCTCCTCCGCTGGTCCCGACCCTGCAACGATCAACGTGACACCGGTCAGCTCACTGAGGCTAAATTAACACTACGATGTTTTCATGTTTTCATTTGTTTTTAAGCAGCGTTTTGAGACAAAAATGATCTCTGTGCACACAAGAGTTTTAGCTCATGTAGCAGAACTAATCTGCGTCCATATTATCCAGTCCCTCCAGAGAAACGTGATTATGCGATCGCAAAATTCAATGCATAATCAACCAAAGTCCGCATATTTATGCGGGGGACCGCATTTTTTCAATTACGCTGCACTTTCGCCGCATAAATTGCAGATTTCCGCACTTGCATGATTTCATAATCCCCGCATTTTCGTTGCAAAAAAGTCACATATATCTCAGCAGAAAGTTGAAAAATGTTGCGTTTACTTCACACAAGAGCAGCCATTTTCCCCTGTTGCCATGGGAACGTTATGAAGTGACGTCATTTCGCTTTTTCATCAAACTGCAATTTTTGCATGTTCCCGCAATTTCATCGCATAAAATTGCATAAATATCCCGCATATTCCGTCGCATTTTTTAAGAAAACGTGCCTAATAATCAAGGATTTTTGCCCGCAAAAATCACAAAAAAACTCCGCGTTTTTCTGGAGGGACTGATTATCACGTCTCACTACGCATATCTACGGTGGCCTTGAAGGTCAAAAACACAAAAACATTTCGGAAAAGTGTTTTCATGAAATTCTTTCGTGTCCGTAAGCATCACGTGACCATCCACACACACTGGGCATGTGTGTGCCGGTGTAAAGAGCAGGGATTTATTAGCTTGGAGCGAGGACGAGGTGGAACTGTTACTGAAAGGTATCTAAGCTACCTAACCGCTTACACCGCCTTCACATTGGCACTTGAAATCAGCTCCGATATGGCTGCGAAACGACCGGAAGTCGTTCCGTTCCTCTGGAGATTCGCAGACTGCGTGCGAACGGATCCGAAGGAGTGCGGTGCGGAAAGAATCGCGTCCGTTTGTCATCCGGATGCGTTCAAAAAATTGAACTCTTGCGACAAGCAACGGACGGTTCCTATCCGACAATTTGAGCGGAAGTTAGCGTTGCTATGGTAATGATAAACAAATCTGAATTCTTAACTTATAATAAAATAAATAATGATTTCATAACGATATTGTTGTCATGTAATTTTTTTATTTTCATGATTTCCTAGCTAACGTTATTAGGGCAGTTATTACAATTGCTTGTGTTAGCTTATCAACGCTAACTAGCTAGCTAGTTGATGTCATGTCATGTTCGTACCGTTCCAGTTCAGGTGGACAGGTGACTTGTCGTTGTGCGTTTCATCAGGAGGAGAGCCCTCTGAGTTCTGTGATTGGTCAGAGGTGAGTCCATCAGGGGCACTGTGACTGGGCGAGGCATGTGATTGGATGTCTGAGTTGACAGACTCCACCTTCTCTTGTTCTTCTTGCTCCTTATTGGCCAGCTCTGTGCACAAACAAAGGAGCATTTAAGTTACAGAACACTAGATAAAGAAGTGCATTTCTTCCATACCTATAAATGATGTACAGGTACAGAAAACATCACAAGACAAAATGTCTGAAGCCAGATGTGAGGTTGTACAGTTGTGCCTCTAAAACAAAAACTACAGAATGGAACACATGCTTCATCAGGGATTTAATCTGAAATTGGTGCGAAATTAACACTCTAAAATCTGAGGTTTTTGGTCACACGGATTACTTTAATACTGCATTTGAAGCTTTATAAATAGCCTTCTTGTCTATCTCGGCCCCCGCCTTGCTCGTGGCAGCGGCGAGCTCGTCGCTTCTCGCCATCTTGTCGCTGGCAAACGGGCGCTCCCGTTGAAAATGAATGGCAGCCTGTCGCTCTCTTTTTGTAGCATGTGTGACTGTAGGGTAAGTGAGAAAGATATTTGAGACATGCAACAATACAGTCAAAGATATTTGACTCTTTTGACTATATAAAAGCATGTCAATAAACTCTACATGTCCGGCCCCTGAGTGAAATAGAGTTGGCATCCCTGCTTTAGGGTCTCCGTATCAACCTCCGGGTGGCGCTAGGGGAACATAACTAGTTCTACTAAATGTTTGGGGCAATCCATCCAACAGTTGTTGTTAAATTTGACTTGCTGAGACCTGTAGAAACCCTGTTGTACCGTGCACGGACAGCTCTTTCCATCTGTCCTTGTTGCTGCTGATGACGCTGGATAGGTGGAGCTTCAGAGCCGGCTGGTCGATGGCCGTCAGGGAAAAGTCCATCTGTCCCTCATCGCTGTTACCATAGCGCCCGCTACTGTGTCTCTGCACCGACTCCACGGTAACGGAACCGCTTCCTGTTAGACTGGAACAGAGCAGAGTAGGGTTATAACGATTATCACATCGTTGTTTTCACATCATCGCCGTCTCTTTGTTTAACCGCAATAAATTGCTAACATTAGCCAAGATGCTAAGAGGTATGAATGTCGATGGTAATTGGTGATTTTATGTTCATTTAAGAACTTGTTGAAGAAGTCACGCACAAAGACATGCAGGAAATCATCACAGGTCAGACTCAAACCCTGGACCTCTGCGTCGAGGCATAAGCCTCTCAGTATATGTGCGCCTGCTCTACCCACTGAGCCAACCCGGCCACGTTTTGTTTTCTTCTTAACACACACCTTGCCTCTCTTCCGGGGCAGGTGCATTGGAAAAGGAAAAGGTTACCAGCAACACTTGTTGAAGAAGTCCCGCACGCTGTCCATTACGCACGCAAATACTTTATTTCACAACGTTTCGGTCACACGGACCAACCTGAGGATGATTTTCTGCATGTCTTCCCCCTCTCTCTCTCTCTCCCCCCCCTGTTTCTCACCTAACTGTCCTGTCCATTAAAGGCGGAAAAGCCCAAATAAATAATCTTAAAAGTAAAAGTATTCTTATAACAAAGAGGCGTAGTTTACTTCATACACTGTGTACCTGTGTTATTACATTATCTGGGTGACATAACAGTGATATATAAACAAAAGATGTATCTGGGATTTATCAAAACTTTAAAACATCAATAAATATTTATTTTTTAAAAATGTGACTGAAAGAGACAATTATTATTGTTAATCCCAGTTATTTCTGAGACTGAGACTATCTATGAACCAGGGGCGCTTGAACAAAGGTCAGAACCAAAGGAGCCACACAGAAGTGTGACAGAACCAATCACAGTGTTTGTTTACAATTTCGGAGAAAGTATTTGGTCTGGAAGTGGCACTGTGATTACTTTTGTGTTGTGTTCAATTCACTTTTATTTATAGTATCAAATCATAACAGGAGTTATCTCGAGACACTTTACAGATAGAGTAGGTCTAGACCACACTCTATAATTTACAAAGACCCAACAATTCTAGTAATTCCCTCAAGAGCATTTAGTGCGACAGTGGCGAGGAAAAACTCCCTTTTAGGAAGAGACCTGGGACAGACCCAGGCTCTTGGTAGGTGGTGTCTGACGGAGCCGGTTGGGGGGGGGGTGATGAACAGCGGCAATAACAGTCACAGTAAAGATAACGGATCAGTGACTAGAAAAAGTAGTCGTAGTAGTTCATGTCACATCAGGGCACTGCAGGGCGTTACAGGATGTAGCGTGGCACAGCAGAGCATAGCTGGACACAGCAGGACACTGCAGTGTTGTAGTAATAGTAGTAGTAGTAGTAGTAGTAGTAGTAGTAGTAGTAGTAGTTGCAGTGGTACCTGGACTTCCTGTTTCCAGACTCTCTGGCCTTCCTGTCCTCTTCTATCAGCGGACCAATCAGTTTCTCCGTCGTGTCGATCAGAACGCTGAAAGTCGGCTCCACGATGAAGTCGATGAAACCTGCAACCGGCGAGCGAGACAGGATGGAGGGACGAGGGGCGGAGGGAAGGTAGGAGGATGGAGGAGTAAAAAGACAGTACAAATGATAAACATAACTTTTTATAATTTCATAATCAGACCTCAGAGATCAGAGAATTAGAGCAGTTCACCAGCAGGTGTCACCGTTGACCCGAAGTTAATTGACACTGATACGGTTTGGTGCTGGTATCTGTTCCCGGCTAGTCTCGCACTGCCAGACCTTCCTCCACAGCGCCGCGGAGGAAGGTCTGGCTATAGTCCACACAGCATTCTGGGATGGGAGAGAAATGTGCTCTGGTTTATTGGAATCTCTTTAAACCAATCACAATCGTCTTGGGCCACGGTGCCTCTGCAAAATAGCCTCTGGAAGGAACTTGTTTTGGTGGAACATGTGTACGTTCAAAAGTAGTTTTTTGTCGTGCAACAGAAAACTCAGATTGGACAGATAGTCTAGCTAGCTGTCTGGATTTACCCTGCAGAGATCTGAGGAGCAGTTAACCAGAGTCCTCACAAATCAGCCGGAGGTTAGAACGCCAACTCAGAGACAGAGGAAGGGGACGGATTTTCCGGCAGATTTTCAGGCAGCATCGGAGCAAACATGGAAGTAAAACGTCTTCAATATAGACTAGTTCCCAGTTAAAGGAACATGCCGACTTATTGGGACTTTGTCTTATTCCCCGTATCCCCCAGAGTTAGATAAGTCCAGACATACCCTTCTCATCTCCGTGCGTGTCCTCTGTCTGACGCACCCACCGTTAGCATACTGGGAACTATATTCTCAGAAGGCAAAGCACTGCTACTCTCTGCTACTTGGGCGGAGTGATTAGCGCAACACCTGAAAAGCTCCGTTGTTCCTCTCTGCTCCTCACCACGGGGCTTCTCAGGTGCTGTGAGCAAATCACTCCGCCCAAGTAGCAGAAGTAGCAGTGCTTCGCCTTCTGAGAATATAGTTCCCAGTATGTATACGGTTAGAAGATGGCTGTGTGTCATGTGACCTTGTTATTTGTACACGCTGTGACTATACAAATCACAACATGTAAATAGGAACATGTTGGTGTGATTTTGTCACTTATTGGGAGCAGTAGGCTAGTTGGAGCCGGTTACCTCCAGGATCTGTGCTAAGCTAGGCTAGATGGAGCCGGTTACCTCCAGGATGTGTGCTAAGCTAGGCTAGATGGAGCCGGTTACCTCCAGGATCTGTGCTAAGCTAGGCTAGATGGAGCCGGTTACCTCCAGGATCTGTGCTAAGCTAGGCTAGAGGGAGTTGGTTACCTCCAGGATCTGTGCTAAGCTAGGCTAGATGGAGCCGGTTACCTCCAGGATGTGTGCTAAGCTAGGCTAGATGGAGCCGGTTACCTCCAGGATCTGTGCTAAGCTAGGCTAGATGGAGCCGGTTACCTACAGGATGTGTGCTAAGCTAGGCTAGTTGGAGCCGGTTACCTCCAGGATCTGTGCTAAGCTAGGCTAGATGGAGCCGGTTACCTCCAGGATCTGTGCTAAGCTAGGCTAGTTGGAGCCGGTTACCTCCAGGATCTGTGCTAAACTAGGCTAGATGGAGCCGGTTACCTCCAGGATCTGTGCTAAGCTAGGCTAGATGGAGCCGGTTACCTCCAGGATCTGTGCTAAGCTAGGCTAACGGTGGGTGCGTCAGACAGAGTTACGACACGCACGGAGATGAGAAGGGTATGTAGGGACTTATCTAACTCTGGGGGATACGGGGAATAAGACAAAGTCCCAATAACTCGCCGTGTTCCCAGTTAATGGTCCTCCTCACCTGCCTGTGGTTGAGTAAAGGCTAGGTTGTAGCCTATTGGTTGAAAGTTGTTCTTACCTATCTGCGATTGGGCGATCATGGTGGCTTTGCGGTCACAGAGAGGAGAGAAAGGGAGGCCGAGTTCCACCTCTTTATCTCCCTGGAAGAGACACAGTCACCAAGGCAACATGAACATCAGGGTGCATGGTATTTACAGACATGTTTTGCCACCTTGAGCATGATAAACACAGAAAAGCAACAGAAAGAAATCTGACGAAGCAACACATATCTTTTATCCTTCCCAGTCCTGTAAGAGATGTACACGCTGCACTGATAGGACAGCCAACATAACTATATTATGAACACATGAGATCTCATTTAATCATCACATTTGAGAAACTGGAACCAATGTTTGGTATTTTTGCTTAAAGGAGAACTATGCAGTCATTGTGATGGTTATATGACATTTTTCAGGCTGAATGGTGGTCGTCTCGCTCCCCTATAGCGCCTGTGAGCGGGAAAACCACCCTTGCGACTTTGGGCCGGCGAGTCGGCGGCCTCAGCGTCAGGAAGTACGGCGTGATATCAGGTCTCGCCATGTAACGAATCGCTTCACGGCGCCGCACACATACGTCCGTTCAGGAACCGGCTAACGAGGTAGAGATGGAGTTTTTCACACTATCGTCACGGCTGAGCCGGCAAAAAAGAAGCAGGAAGCTAGGAAAGCATTGTGGGAGGAAGAGAGGAAGAGGAAACGGCAGACTGACCGAGAGAGGAGTCAGACACGAGGAAACATAGCTGCTGTAGGGGGGGGGGGGGGGGGGGGTCTATAGAGAAACCTGCCAGCAGCAAGAGAGACAACAGACAAGACCTGGACTACACTGCATAGAGACGCTTTAAATGACTGAAACGATTGTCAAAATAGTTGCATAGTTAATTGTCTGTCATTCGGCAACTTAATTAATCGACTTATCATTTCAGCTGTATAAACTTGTATAAACTGTTGGGTAGTTTTATGTATAAAAAAACATATTTTATAAGTTGTTCATATGTTTATTATGCAGAAATCGTATTGTAATGATCAAATAAAGTAAAAGAAATGTAACGACGCACGGCGAGTTAAAAGTCGATATAAATCGATTGAGATTAAAACAAAAATGAATCGCAATGCAGTTTCTAGACGGCCTGGGGCGTAATCTACTTTAATTTCACTTGTTTGACTTCAGACGTCACTGCGTGTTTTTAGTTTATTTATTCAAAGAGATTTCTTTCTATTTATTTAGTTATTTTGACGTGGTTTTAATGGGTGGATTATTTAACCCTTGTGTTGTCCTCGGGTCAAATTTGACCCATTTTTATATCAGAATTATGGGTTTCTTTGAACCAAATTGCCCCCGAAATAGCATGAATGTGTGGATGTACGTTGTGTGGAAGCCGTGTAACATTCTTGGCAGGTAAAGTTAATGATTAGTTGCATTGAATTGTGGGTGTTTTTTTTCTCAATTTTATAGCATTTGAAATATACTGTGATCCACTCAACATGCTCTGATCTTA
>CM042434.1:2591629-2619129 GCA_023631565.1 Gymnocephalus cernua | reverse complement strand
TCAGCAGGTCGTAGACCAGGAACTTGAGGGCGTGGTCTCCAGTGGCCTCGTGGAAGGAGAAAACATCAAACGACCAGTGATCCACTTTCTGGAAAACAGCAGACACATTCATGACATATAACATCTGGGACAGATACAGCATTCAGGATGGACATGCAACAACATCTGGGACAGATACAGCATTCAAGATGGACATGCAACAACATCTGGGACAGATACAGCATTCAAGATGGACATAGAACAACATCTGGGACAGATACAGCATTCAGGATGGACATGGAACAACATCTGGGACAGATACAGCATTCAGGATGGACATGGAACAACATCTGGGACAGATACAGCATTCAGGATGGACATGCAACAACATCTGGGACAGATACAGCATTCAGGATAATCATGCAACAACATCTGGGACAGATACAGCATTCAGGATAATCATGCAACAACATCTGGGACAGATACAGCATTCAGGATGGACATGCAACAACATCTGGGACAGATACAGCATTCAGGATAAACATGCAACAACATCTGGGACAGATACAGCATTCAGGATGGACATGCAACAACATCTGGGACAGATACAGCATTCAGGATGGACATGCAACAACATCTGGGACCATAGAGATACAGCATTCAGGATGGACATGCAACAACATCTGGGACAGATACAGCATTCAGGATGGACATGGAACAACATCTGGGACAGATACAGCATTCAGGATGGACATGCAACAACATCTGGGACAGATACAGCATTCAGGATAATCATGCAACAACATCTGGGACAGATACAGCATTCAGGATAATCATGCAACAACATCTGGGACAGATATAGCATTCAGGATAGACATGCAACAACATCTGGGACAGATACAGCATTCAGGATGGACATGGAACAACATCTGGGATAGATACAGCATTCAGGATGGACATGCAACAACATCTGGGACCGTAGAGATACAGCAGGCTGTCTGCGCAGGCCACAGTGTAATGTAAGGGTTCTGCCAGTAGGGGGCAGTGTGATTATAATGTTAATGCTCACATGGGAGGAGGTCAAACAGCATGTCCAATTAAAGTGATGTATATAATTATTCATTAGGTCATAATTACATTTTAAGTTGAAGATTATGATTTGTTGTCTTCCAAAAATTCTATTCTTACTATTTCCGCTTGTGTTTTACGTCATTATAGAAGCATACGTGACAAACGGCTGCAGAATAATTTAATTTAAATTGTTTCTGAGTTTGTACAGGAAGCCCTGAGGGGGAACCATATCATCCATTACACTCACACACACACACACACACACACACACACACACACACCACCTCCTACTCTCCTTCCTTACCCCCTCATTTCCTTCCAGTGCTCCTCCTTTCCTACTCCACCTCTTCCTTTTCCTCTCCTCTTTCTTCATTCTGTCCTCCTGTCATCTCCTTCTTTCTTTCCATTGCTCCACCTTTTCTCTTCTAGACCTCCTACTTTTTAGCTCTATGTTTTTAGGGTCCTCCTATCTCCCCCTTTTCTTGCTTTATCCCCCTCGTTATTCTTCCCTATACCTCCTATGTTCCCTCCTTGCCACCTCCTAACCTACTTCCTATACTTTCCTTCTTTACGACCTATGTTCCTTCCTATCTATCACCGCCTATCGTGAGTCTCATTCTTTCCCCCAATACTTAGTTTCCTTGCCTTCTTCCTCAATTGGTCTCCTACTTTCCTTCTCTTTCACCTCTTCCTTTCATTCTCTACCTCCTCCGTTTCTTCTCTACTTTATTTCCCTTTCCAGCTTTCTTTCCTCTTCTGATTCCTTAATTCTTTCCAAGATTTCTTTCCCTATACCTCCTCACATTTCCTTCCATAACTCCAACTTTCCTTCTTTTCCTCCTATGTTCCTTTACTACCTCTGCTTACTTTCCTTCCCTACCTCCTCCTTTCCTATTCCACCTCTTCATTATCCTCTCTGCCTCTTCCTTTCATTCTCCACCTCCTCCGTTTCTTCCTTACTTTATTTCCCTTTCCACCTTTCTGCTCTTCTCCCTTCTTATTTCTTTCCTAGATTTATTTATCTACCTCCTCACTTTCCTTCCATACGTCGGTTCCCTCGCTACCGCTGCCATACCTCCTCCCCCCTTTCTTTACTCCTTTTTTTCCGGTCTTCTTTCATTCTTATACCTTATATTTTTCTTGTCTGCCTCCTCCTTTCCTTTCAAGTGTCTGGAGAAAACAATACTGCACAACTATCTGTCAGAGGAGAAACTAACTGAATAAATAAATAATAAAATGATTTTTACCTTCAGAGCTGTCAGAGCCGTGGGAGGGTAGGTCAGACCGGCCATGTTGGACGTCCGTCTGTACATCCTGATATCACACACACACACACGCACACACACACACACACATGCATGCACACACACATGCATGCACAAACACACAGAGAACACACACACACACACACGCACACACACACGCATGCACACACACGTATACGCACGCACAAACACACAGAGAACGCACACAGGCACACACACACAGTCACAGACACACACACACACACACAGACAAACACACACACACAGAGATGCACACACACACACACACACACATACAGTCAAAGACACACACACACACAGACACACACACACACACACACACAGAAAAACACACACACAGACAAACACACATAGTCAAAGACACACACACACAGACACACACACAAACACACACACACAAACACACACAGACACACGCGCGCACACACACACACAAACACACACACAAACAAACACACACACACACACACACACACACACACACACACACACACACACACACACACAGTAAGATCAAAATATATTGCACAAATCTCACACTTGGATACAGACAGTTTGAATGCAGATATAAACCCTCTCCTCGCCCTCCTCCACAGTTTGTGACCACGATGGATTGCCCGCCGTCATGGTAACCGTGTTCCAAACACACACACACACACACACACACACACACAGCGAGCGCAGCAGATCTTTTTTGATTTCATGCGTCATTAAGCCGCAGCAGATGAGCTGATACTGGTTCTGTCACGGCGAGTCGTTTACACTCTAATGATATAGTTTCTCTATACGATCTCCAGGCACGCTAACATCATTACACATCATGTTCCAACGCATAATCACATCCGCGGGCGACGCCAGGCCGGACGCCACGCCGGACGCTTTCTGATGGTTATTTGGAAGAAGTTGCTGATTGTTTTTCTATTTCCTTCTTCAGGTGCTCCAGATTGCAGCTGATGACAAAAATAACTCTGAACATTTCAAAGTGCCGCTGTTTAGTTTGAGACGATCTGATCTTTGCTATTAATATAATCAGTGGTGGAATGTAACTAAGTACATTTACTCAAGCACTGTACTTTACTGCGCAACTCAAATGTTGAGGTACTTGTACTTTACTTGAGTCTTTTCTTTTCGTGCCACTTTCTACTTCTACTCCGCTACATTTCAGAGAGAAATATAGTACTTTTTACTCCACTACATTCATCTGTTACAGCTTTAGTTACTAGTTACTTTACACATTAAGATTCCTGCACACAAAAAACACGTGTAGTTTATAACATCTGATGTTTTATTATAAAGTAAACTAGCCGACAATATAACGGCCTACAGGTCCAGCTGTTTCTGTAATTCATCTCACGATGCACTCAGACACATGAGAGATGTTTCCCAGAGTCATCGGATGTTTCGGGTCTCGTCACATCAACGTGTGTGTGTGTGTGTGTGTATGTGTGTGTGTGTGTGTGTGTATGTGTGTGTGTGTGTGTGTGTGTGTGTGTGTGTGTGTGTGTGTGTGTGTGTGTGTGCATGCAAGTGTGTGTGCATGCGGGTGTGTGTGCGTGTGTGTGTGTGTGTGTGTGCGTGCGTGCGATTTTGTGTGTGTGCGTTCGAGTGTGTGTGTGTATGCAAGTGTGTGTGTGCATGCACGTGTGTGCGTGTGTGTGCGTGCGTGCGCGTGTGTGTGTGTGTGTGTGTGTGTGTGTGTGTGTGCGTGTGTGTGTGTGTGTGTCTCTCGGTCGTCGCTGTTCATGTTCCATGGTGTTGAAAAGTACATTTCACAAAGTACGACTTTTCAGAAATCACAACCTCTTCTTTAAACGTTTGCTGTTGTGTTTTTCCTTCAGGGCCACCGTAGAAATTTGTGCCTTTGAAAACATTTTCCTAATCCGTATGGCAACGAGTCACGCGGGCTACGGCTGCCGCAGAAGGTTTATCTTGGGCGTGGGGGCGGGGCAGTCAACAGATTTGAGCGCCCACCAGGCAGAAGCATTAACCGGCGCCTGTGTGTCGAGGTGTTAGTTCAGTTCTGTGGAGGTTGGATGTGTGAGCTGCATGTTGTTCACACAGAAAATGGCTGTTCAAGACTCCTACTTCATGCATTACGTAAGTATTTAGACAATTATTCATGAAAAATCATGTTGCGAGGCCCCGATATACGTCGTTTTGCGTGAGTCGTACTTTTGCCAAACGCACGTGGTGATGTTCGCACCAGTGGTGTAGTCTAAGTATTGTAGTGGGTATACTGTACTGTATATATATATATATATATATACCTTTTGGGGTAGAGAGAGGGGGGCATATCATAGTGGGGGATCCTGGGAAGTTTTGAGCATCAACGACTTCATTTCCTGTATTCGGATACACTGTTATGCACCAATTTATAGTGGAAAGAAATACCTTTATTTAGCTTATTTGAAGAAGAAAAAACAGGTGACAATTCAAAAGATATCAAAAATATATTCTTCCCTATACCTCCTATGTTCCCTCCTTACCACCTCCTAACCTACTTCCTACTTTCCTTCTTTACGACCTATGTTCCTTTATCTATCACCGCCTATCTTGAATCTCATTCTTTCCCCCAATACTTCGTAGTTTCCTTGCCTTCTTCCTCAATTGGTCTCCTACTTTCCTTCTCTTTCACCTCTTCCTTTCATTCTCTACCTCCTCCGTTTCTTCTCTACTTTATTTCCCTTTCCAGCTTTCTTTCCTCTTCTGATTCCTTCATTCTTTCCAAGATTTCTTTCCCTATACCTCCTCACATTTCCTTCCATAACTCCAACTTTCCTTCTTTGCCTCCTATGTTCCTTTACTACCTCTGCTTACTTTCCTTCCCTACCTCCTCCTTTCCTATTCCACCTCTTCATTATCCTCTCTGCCTCTTTCTTTTCAACCTCCTCCGTTTCTTCCTTTAAAAAACAGATGACAATTCAAAAAGATATCAAAAATATAATGGAAAGTATGTTGTTTGCGTGTCATTGGGTATTTGTAAGCGGATATATGGAAATCCTGGAGATTTCTTAGTATATTAGTGGGTATACTGCGTATACCTGCATATCACGTATAGACTACACCGCTGATTTGCACGACCCATACAGTCACAAAATACACATTTCACTTAATAAATAACTTGGATATAAGTGTTTATGTTGTAACTTACTGATAAGTTTGAATATTTTCATACTTTTGAATATACTTTATATTTATTACTCAGTGAGCAGAGTTGATTGAGTAGTGTGAGTTGTATCTGGTTTGTTGTATTTTGGTGCCCAGCCTGTGCCTCTAGTGATTGTTTGGCGTTTACGACCCCTGACGATTGCGATTGGTTTAAAGAAATGCAAACAATCTAGAGCAGTTTTTTTCTTCTTCTCCTATCCCAGAATGCATCTGTGGTGTAGCCACACCTGACTCAAACTAACCTTTCTACAAATATCCCAGCTTGCACCGCATGGACGATGCTCCTGAATCGCGGCTTCTCCTCGGGACGACGCTTGGCCACACCCATCTTCCTGGTGAAGGTACACGCCAGCCAATCACGTACTTCGCTGGGCACCGACTCCGCCTGCAGGTCGCTGAGCTCGTCCTCGGTGTCCAACAGACGCCTGCAGGACAGAAAGAAACACCCGTCAGTCACGGCGGGACAACCGGGGGACAACCGGGGATTTATTTTGCCGCACACCCATTCGTCCATCTATCTGTCCGTCAGTCCTACTTGGTCTCATCGGTGTAAACGCTGTCCAGCATGGCAGCAGCGAGCTCCAGGTTCCTGCGGAGGTCCTGCAGGTCCACGACACCCCGGTCCATCTGCTCCAGGACCCCCTTCAGCCTGACGACACAAACACACACGAGGAGGACAGATCAACTCACACAGTAGAAGCAAACAACGCAAATTATCTTAATTAAGTGTTAAAAACTCATCAGCTATAGAGGCACAAGAACGTCTCCGTTATTTGTGATTTGTGTCATTTGGTACAGCTGGAGAAGAATGTCTTGGCTGGTATGATCACAAAATATCATGCAAAGTGTGTAATTACTCATCAGTTACACACTGTTAGAAAAGTCCGTAGAAATACCTAATATACTCTGTTATGAAGGAATTCTCTGTATTGATTTTTCACAGGCGTTTTTCCGTATTTTGATCCACACACACCACATACAATGTTCAACCCGTTTGTCACCTCAACCTGGCGCCCTATAACCCTCAACCTGGCGCCCTATAACCCTCAACCTGGCGCCCTATAACCCTCAACCTGGCAACCTATAACCCTCAACCTGGCAACCTATAACCCTCAACCTGGCGTCCTATAACCCTCAACCTGGCGTCCTATAACCCTCAACCTGGCGCCCTATAACCCTCAACCTGGCGCCCTATAACCCTCAACCTGGCGCCCTATAACCCTCAACCTGGCGCCCTATAACCCTCAACCTGGCAACCTATAACCCTCAACCTGGCAACCTATAACCCTCAACCTGGCAACCTATAACCCTCAACCTGGCGCCCTATAACCCTCAACCTGGCGCCCTATAACCCTCAACCTGGCGCCCTATAACCCTCAACCTGGCGCCCTATAACCCTCAACCTGGCAACCTATAACCCTCAACCTGACGCCCTATAACCCTCAACCTGGCGCCCTATAACCCTCAACCTGGCAACCTATAACCCTCAACCTGGCAACCTATAACCCTCAACCTGGCGCCCTATAACCCTCAACCTGGCGCCCTATAACCCTCAACCTGGCGCCCTATAACCCTCAACCTGGCGCCCTATAACCCTCAACCTGGCGCCCTATAACCCTCAACCTGGCAACCTATAACCCTCAACCTGGCACCCTATAACCCTCAACCTGGCGCCCTATAACCCTCAACCTGGCAAACTATAACACTCAACCTGGCGCCCTATAACCCTCAACCTGGCAACCTATAACCCTCAACCTGGCGCCCTATAACCCTCAACCTGGCGCCCTATAACCCTCAACCTGGCGCCCTATAACCCTCAACCTGGCGCCCTATAACCCTCAACCTAGCACCCTTTAACCCTCAACCTGGCAACCTATAACCCTCAACCTGGCGCCCTATAACCCTCAACCTGGCAACCTATAACCCTCAACATGGCGCCCTATAACCCTCAACCTGGCGCCCTATAACCCTCAACCTGGCAACCTATAACCCTCAACCTGGCGCCCTATAACCCTCAACCTGGCAACCTATAACCCTCAACCTGGCAACCTATAACCCTCAACCTGGCGCCCTATAACCCTCAACCTGGCGCCCTATAACCCTCAACCTGGTGCCCTTTAACCCTCAACCTGGCGCCCTATAACCCTCAACCTGGCGCCCTATAACCCTCAACCTGGCAACCTATAACCCTCAACCTGGCGCCCTATAACCCTCAACCTGGCGCCCTATAACCCTCAACCTGGCACCCTATAACCCTCAACCTGGCAACCTATAACCCTCAACCTGGCGCCCTATAACCCTCAACCTGGCAACCTATAACCCTCGACCTGGCGCCCTATAACCCTCAACCTGGCGCCCTATAACCCTCAACCTGGTGCCCTTTAACCCTCAACCTGGCGCCCTATAACCCTCAACCTGGCGCCCTATAACCCTCAACCTGGCGCCCTATAACCCTCAACCTGGCGCCCTATAACCCTCAACCTGGCAACCTATAACCCTCAACCTGGCGCCCTATAACCCTCAACCTGGCGCCCTATAACCCTCAACCTGGCGTCCTATAACCCTCAACCTGGCGTCCTATAACCCTCAACCTGGCGCCCTATAACCCTCAACCTGGCAACCTATAACCCTCAACCTGGCGCCCTATAACCCTCAACCTGGCAACCTATAACCCTCAACCTGGCAACCTATAACCCTCAACCTGGCAACCTATAACCCTCAACCTGGCAACCTATAACCCTCAACCTGGCGCCCTATAACCCTCAACCTGGCAACCTATAACCCTCAACCTGGCAACCTATAACCCTCAACCTGGCGTCCTATAACCCTCAACCTGGCGTCCTATAACCCTCAACCTGGCGCCCTATAACCCTCAACCTGGCGCCCTATAACCCTCAACCTGGCGCCCTATAACCCTCAACCTGGCAACCTATAACCCTCAACCTGGCGCCCTATAACCCTCAACCTGGCGCCCTATAACCCTCAACCTGGCGCCCTATAACCCTCAACCTGGCGCCCTATAACCCTCAACCTGGCAACCTATAACCCTCAACCTGGCAACCTATAACCCTCAACCTGGCACCCTATAACCCTCAACCTGGCGCCCTATAACCCTCAACCTGGCGCCCTATAACCCTCAACCTGGCGCCCTATAACCCTCAACCTGGCGCCCTATAACCCTCAACCTGGCGCCCTATAACCCTCAACCTGGCGCCCTATAACCCTCAACCTGGCGCCCTATAACCCTCAACCTGGCAACCTATAACCCTCAACCTGGCGCCCTATAACCCTCAACCTGGCGCCCTATAACCCTCAACCTAGCACCCTTTAACCCTCAACCTGGCAACCTATAACCCTCAACCTGGCGCCCTATAACCCTCAACCTGGCAACCTATAACCCTCAACATGGCGCCCTATAACCCTCAACCTGGCGCCCTATAACCCTCAACCTGGCAACCTATAACCCTCAACCTGGCGCCCTATAACCCTCAACCTGGCAACCTATAACCCTCAACCTGGCGCCCTATAACCCTCAACCTGGCGCCCTATAACCCTCAACCTGGCGCCTTATAACCCTCAACCTGGCGCCCTATAACCCTCAACCTGGCAACCTATAACCCAGTTGATCTCTGTGCAAGCTTCGCATAAAGTTCAGAGTCAGACCCGAAAGCGAGACGATAAAACTGGCCGGTGAAGACGGTGTACCCGCAAAGAAATCGAAATATAGCTGTAAACAGTGTTGGCCGCAACAATTTACACGCATCTTACCGAGTCATATCGACCACCTCCACGCTTTTTGTAAGCCGTGTCGCATTGATTTTAATGTAGCGCACGGCGGGAAAAATGACATTACCCAGTACATTAAAAACACAGCGGCACCATCGCGCAGAAGAGGCACATAAGGGCAATTTCATCCTTCATCACGAATGGACAGACGTGACAAAACGTGATGCAAGCTTAACAGTACACAGTACACTTAACAGTACCCCCCTCCCCTCCCCGGTTGCTCCGCCATGCCCCCGCACAAATCTCCCGGATGTTGAAAACCAAATGTTGGCAGGTATGGTCAGCGGGAGTATCGGACTTTAAATAAAAGGTCACCTCCACGCCGGCCCTGGCCTCTCTCCTGGAAAGATTAAATAAATGCCCTCGTGTCACAATATCAAACGTGTACAAAATTGTTAGGGTTAGGGTGGCGGTATATTGCATGGTGAGCAATCTTGATGAAATTAGTATTAAAAATTGCAGAAAAATTGGACGAATTCATCGGCGTATAAAAAAACCTTAAGCCTGCCCAGGGACTGCTGATGAAATGTAGCTATTGAGAAATCTGTGACAGCCGGTGACTGTCCTTTGTCCCTGTTAATCACAACAAATAAATTAAATAAATATACCCAGATTCAGACTCTGGACTCCTGTCTCTCTCAGCTTAACTCCAGCATCACATGGTGACGTAACGTTAGATGATTGTTTTTTTCCGGCTCTGTGGCTCTCCGTGTCCTCAAAGGTCAGCGCTGACAGGACGGCTTGTTATTGGTCAGCTAAGAGTTCTCATTTCACTGTTTGACATTAGAAACGGGAATACATTTGGGTGCATTATGTGCAGATAAAATAGCAGTCATGAGTTCACGGCCGTGAACTCGCCCACCCAAAGCTATTTTTTACCTGCCCACTTATAAATGAAAAGTAACACTAATGTCTGAGCTGCTGTTTTGGGCTCAGAGTGCTGAGAGCTCAGCACACAAAAGAAATTATGCAGACACTATTTCTGGAAACTCAAATGCTTTCTTTATGCTTGAGCTCCTTTAGCTGAAATTTGACAGGACACACAAATACACAAATCATGCGAGCTGCGAGTGCAGCAGCGAGCTACATAACATCTGCAACTGAGGGTTTGTGGCCAGAAGGGGATACAGCTATGGCGTGTAGCCGCGACGACAGTTAATTAGGCACCAAAACAACTAGTTAGGTTTAGGAAAAAGATCGTGATTTGGATTCAAACACTTCCGAGGAACGAACACATGTTTTACTGGCTGAAAGTACTCAAATTATAATGTAGCTCAGCGTAAATTCAGTCAGGGAGACGTCACGATGGTACACACTATATCAGCTGTTCATACTGATCAGCTGTGTGCGGTTAGTTACTTACGTCACTTAACTACTAAGAATCAGAATCGGGCACGTTTGTTTCAAGCCAATCATAGCACAACAATCATGTTTTAAATCTGCTCTCTCTCCCCTGCTTCTGTCAGTTGTCTTTTCAGACGAACGTGCGGCCCACCTCCTCCCCTTCCACCTCCTCCCCTCCCACCTCCAGGCATCTTTGATCTCGGGGTTCTTGGACTTCGTTGGTTCACGGACTCCTGTGTGGTCGTTTACTAACTTTTCTTTTTAGTAAACTCTGGGTCCACAAACAATGTTCTCAATGCTGAGTTAATGTGTAGAGCTCCTGGAGATACTCGGAGCAAAGTCTCATGTTGTGTCGAGTCTTCTTAGTGGTTAAAAATAGATATTTTGAGGCTAGCATAAAAGTGCCCCTAGCTCTCCCATTCAAAAGCCCATTTGACCCAAAAACAAGAATAGGGTCAATCTTAAAAGTGGAGCTTCCGTCCTAAATATGCTTTTAAACTAAAGTTTGACTCACGTACATTCACAAAAACACCCTCGGTTGTATTTTGGTGAGAGTTACGCTTTAACATAGTTTATTTATGTGTTTTTTTTCCCGTTATGACTCGCTGTCAAACTGGATAATAAAATAAAGTTCTGTATCATATCACATCCATTCAGGGATAGTAGTGTACAGCTGTTAAAACATAATAAAATATGTGACACACTGGTATCTGATTGGTACTCGGTATCGGCCGATACGCAAGTTCAGGTATCGGAATCGGAATCGGGAAAGAAAAAATGGTTTCAGACGCTAGAGGGTGATTTTTGCATCGGTATCTGGCGTTTGAGAGACACTGACACAAGCGCCAGTATTTGACGAGCTGGTGGTGAGAACGGGTTGTTCTCTGCTGAATTCCCCTGCACTGTCCTCCGTTGTGATGTGCAGATTTCATCACCTCAAAAAAGAAGGAGCATCAGCAGGCCGCGGAGATTCTCTCTGCAGACTCCGTGCACCTGCTAACCGACAGGAGGAAGCACGATCTTCATGCTTTCGCTCCCACACAGCTGCTGTCCCGTTCACAGCACACAACCAGAACACGGAAACATGTTTTCCTCCAGACGGGAACGCCTCGCACCCAGCCGCCTGTCAATCAGCCGCCGCCGCCTGTGGTGAACGTGTCGCCTCGCAGAGCTGTATCTGTCACTTCATGCTGGCTGCGTCGCCTGTCAGCCAAAGAGGAGGAGGTCCAGGGCGAGAAGACGCAAGGTGCTAGGGCAAGACAGGCTTTAATCAGCGAGTCATTCGGCAGCAGCGGCAGAAGTTATCCAGGTACAGGGAGATAGGATTATCACTGACCGTGGGAAAGTTATTCACGTCTTTAGTTTTTTAATGTTCAAGAGCGATGGTCTAGAAGTGAAGCAGGAGACCGCAACAGATTGAAGAACTCAGGTGATCTTGGATTCAAGTGAAGCTTTATTCACAATGAACAACTCTTTCGTGACAATGACACAACCCGTGCAGCCACAGATCGTGAGCAGAAGATGTCCAAATTCATTCCTGCAGCTAGAGTCCTTTTATCCTGATGTTTTTGCTTACACCCTAAGAACTTGAGTCGACTGTCATCTCATAGCCTTCGAACTCTGCCTTTTAGGGCACATTCCTGTGAATGGATTTGCCATAGGAAGATGTTTTGTCTGGTAGACTCAGTCACCTGATGCTTAGGCATCTTCTCAAAATAGCTGGAAGAGCTTTAAACCCAACCCATATATCCTATCGAAGAGCATTCTTACAACTAGCTAACAGAAAGCAGTTTGTTCAAATAGAAAATACTAGTGAAACATGAAGTAAGCTATCCTAATGAAATAAATGCAACAACGAGTAGCTTTCCCGAGAGCTCCCACACAGCCGCTGTCCCGATCACAGCACACAACCAGAACATGGAAACATGTTTTCCTCCAGACGGGAACGCCTCGCACCCAGCCGCCTGTCAATCAGCCGCCGCCGCCTGTGGTGAACGCGTCGCCTCGCAGAGCTGTATCCGTCACTTCATGCTGGCTGCGTCGCCTGTCAGCCAAAGACGTTCGTTTCAGTCAGGAGAGACTTTGTTTGCAGATATGCAAAAGAACAATATTTATTATACAACTGCATGACAAAATGTACGAGTCTTTTGGAGATTAGACTCCATCAAATTCATATTTTTTAAAGGGGTAGAGAATAGGAAACATAACCCCCGATGGAGTCTAGACACTGGTGGCGGCGGAGAAGGAGACCGGGGACCAGATCAGGGACCAGACCGGCGAGGCAACGGAGCGGCCAGCCGGGAGAAACATGACGACCGGAGGCGGCGGGGGAGGTGGAGGATTGAGCGCTTTGCCTGTAACGACAGCTGAACAGCACAGGGAGAACATATTTAAAGCAGAGCTGTAGTGCTGTGATTGGTCCTTGAATTTCGAGGTCATGTCTGATTGGTTTAAGTGAAAGTATCGCTTCTAAACAGCTGATTTGATTTGCGGAGAAAGAGTAGTGATCGGGTTAATGATGTCGTCCTGAAAGAATTTGCACTGTGCTTCATTTCAGTTGGAAACAAGGTTATTACAGTTTTATTTTAGCTTACCTCTGACTTCTCAATTTCACTTTAGTTGAGATTTAGTTATTTTTCAGTGTGCTGAATACTCCATCATCAGAGCTGCTGCTCTGCCCGGTGCGTCCCGTACAGACGCTAAAGGGAGGTTTTTGCGTCAACACAGAGACACTGAACAAGCGTCAGTATTTTACAAGTTAGGAGCGAAAACGGGTTGGAATAACTCTAGTTTAACACCCAAATTTTAGTTTTTCTAAAGGATATAAAACGTTTTTTTCCACTGAAATGTTCCTTGCATTTTAAGTAGGGCTGTCAAAATAAATAAAAAAATAATGCAGATTAATCCATTCCATATTGACCTTTCACCCGGAGCCGTTCAGCTGTAAAATGAAGGAGGGAGACGAGAATGCGTTGCCACAGGCAACAGAAACATGGCTGCACGTGACGCTAGTTAACACTACACTCAACAGCAGGTAACGTTAGCCTTCCGCTAGCTAGCAGCTGGATTAAACACGGTTAAAATGCTAACAGCTAACGCTAAACGCTGTAAAGTTTGACTGAGTTTCTGCCGTTGTCGGAAAAACACAGACGGAGACGGTGCGTTCAATGAAACTGGTAATCTACAGCATCGCGGTGCATTCAGAATTATTGTAAAATACCCTTTTGAATTTATTTCCTCAGCATATTAGGTCATATTGTTGATTGTTATGGTCATTATTTGAACAGTGAAAATAATAATAAAAATAGTTTTTTTTAACTTTAATGTCACTAATGCTGATTATTCATTGATTCATTTGAATTGAAATATTTAAAATACTTTCACAGCAAAAATGACGTATGTGATTAATTTAGATTAATTAATCACAGAGTCTGTAATTAATTCGATTACATTTTTTAATCAATTGACAGCCCTAATATATATACACATATACACGTATATATATATATATATATATATATATATATATATATATATATATATATATATATATATATATATATCCCAACATGTTATTTCTCTCTGAGCATGTTTTCCTGCTCAGGATAGTGAGAGGGTTAGGGTGCAAATCTTTGCAACGGAGGAGACTGACGACAGCGGAGACACATAAGGTCTCCGCCGCGGCCAGGCATCGTGCCGTCGTCATGGCGACAAAAACATCTTCCTGTAAGCTGGATGAAATCTGTTTCAGTTGCCATAGTTACAGCTGGAATCAGACAGGGAGACGGAGCGAGGGAGAAATAAAGGCATTCAGGCCTTTTGTTTTTTATTTTTTTATTCATTTCTGTTTTTTTTCTAAAGGAAAAATCAACAAAACCTTTGGCTTCACTTGTTGTTATTATCATGAGTAGCAGCTGTAGTAATATTGGTGTAAATATTCTGTAAAAACGCTGAACAAAGTTTCTGGTATCATATCATTCATAATTTCAAACATGCATGGAGTCAGAAGAGATGCAAAGTTTGAAAAGATTGTGCAACAGGTTGACCAATGATCTTAAATTTATGCACAACAATTCATATGGTTTGGGTTAAAGCACCGGTCCCCTTCAGTACTACTCCCAGGACAGGAACACCTGTTTCCTGGGTGAAAGTCTTGTGTTTTCTCCTTAACTTCTTCAGGACATGACCACCTGTTTCCTGGGTGAAAGTCTTGTGTTTTCTCCTTAACTTCTTCCAGGACATGAACACCTGTTACCTGGGTGAAAGTCTTGTGTTTTCTCCTTAACGTCTTCAGGACATGAACACCTGTTTCCTGGGTGAAAGTCTTCTGTTTTCTCCTTAACTTCTTCCAGGACATGAACACCTGTTTCCTGGGTGAAAGTCTTGTGTTTTCTCCTTAACTTCGTCAGGACATGAACACCTGTTTCCTGGGTGAAAGTCTTGTGTTTTCTCCTTAACTTCTTCAGGACATGAACACCTGTTTCCTGGGTGAAAGTCTTGTGTTTTCACCTTAACTTCTTCAGGACATGAACACCTGTTTCCTGGGTGAAAGTCTTGTGTTTTCTCCTTAACTTCTTCAGGACATGAACACCTGTTTCCTGGGTGAAAGTCTTGTGTTTTCTCCTTAACTTCGTCAGGACATGAACACCTGTTACCTGGGTGAAAGTCTTGTGTTTTCTCCTTAACGTCTTCAGGACATGAACACCTGTTTCCTGGGTGAAAGTCTTGTGTTTTCTCCTTAACTTCTTCAGGACATGATCACCTGTTTCCTGGGTGAAAGTCTTGTGTTTTCTCCTTAACTTCTTCAGGACATGAACACCTGTTACCTGGGTGAAAGTCTTGTGTTTTCTCCTTAACTTCTTCAGGACATGAACACCTGTTTCCTGGGTGAAAGTCTTGTGTTTTCTCCTTAACTTCTTCAGGACATGAAGACCTGTTTCCTGGGTGAAAGTCTTGTGTTTTCTCCTTAACTTCTTCAGGACATGAACACCTGTTTCCTGGGTGAAAGTCTTCTGTTTTCTCCTTAACTTCTTCCAGGACATGAACACCTGTTTCCTGGGTGAAAGTCTTGTGTTTTCTCCTTAACTTCTTCAGGACATGACCACCTGTTTCCTGGGTGAAAGTCTTGTGTTTTCTCCTTAACTTCGTCAGGACATGAACACCTGTTTCCTGGGTGAAAGTCTTGTGTTTTCTCCTTAACTTCTTCAGGACATGAACACCTGTTTCCTGGGTGAAAGTCTTGTGTTTTCTCCTTAACTTTTTCAGGACATGAACACCTGTTTCCTGGGTGAAAGTCTTGTGTTTTCACCTTAACTTCTTCAGGACATGAACACCTGTTTCCTGGGTGAAAGTCTTGTGTTTTCTCCTTAACTTCTTCAGGACATGAACACCTGTTTCCTGGGTGAAAGTCTTGTGTTTTCTCCTTAACTTCTTCAGGACATGAACACCTGTTTCCTGGGTGAAAGTCTTGTGTTTTCACCTTAACTTCTTCAGGACATGAACACCTGTTTCCTGGGTGAAAGTCTTGTGTTTTCTCCTTAACTTCTTCAGGACATGAACACCTGTTTCCTGGGTGAAAGTCTTGTGTTTTCTCCTTAACTTCGTCAGGACATGAACACCTGTTACCTGGGTGAAAGTCTTGTGTTTTCTCCTTAACGTCTTCAGGACATGAACACCTGTTTCCTGGGTGAAAGTCTTGTGTTTTCTCCTTAACTTCTTCAGGACATGATCACCTGTTTCCTGGGTGAAAGTCTTGTGTTTTCTCCTTAACTTCGTCAGGACATGAACACCTGTTACCTGGGTGAAAGTCTTGTGTTTTCTCCTTAACTTCTTCAGGACATGAACACCTGTTTCCTGGGTGAAAGTCTTGTGTTTTCTCCTTAACTTCTTCAGGACATGAAGACCTGTTTCCTGGGTGAAAGTCTTCTGTTTTCTCCTTAACTTCTTCCAGGACATGAACACCTGTTTCCTGGGTGAAAGTCTTGTGTTTTCTCCTTAACTTCTTCAGGACATGACCACCTGTTTCCTGGGTGAAAGTCTTGTGTTTTCTCCTTAACTTCTTCAGGACATGACCACCTGTTTCCTGGGTGAAAGTCTTGTGTTTTCTCCTTAACTTCGTCAGGACATGAACACCTGTTTCCTGGGTGAAAGTCTTGTGTTTTCTCCTTAACTTCTTCAGGACATGAACACCTGTTTCCTGGGTGAAAGTCTTGTGTTTTCTCCTTAACTTCTTCAGGACATGAACACCTGTTTCCTGGGTGAAAGTCTTGTGTTTTCTCCTTAACTTCGTCAGGACATGAACACCTGTTACCTGGGTGAAAGTCTTGTGTTTTCTCCTTAACGTCTTCAGGACATGAACACCTGTTTCCTGGGTGAAAGTCTTGTGTTTTCTCCTTAACTTCTTCAGGACATGATCACCTGTTTCCTGGGTGAAAGTCTTGTGTTTTCTCCTTAACTTCTTCAGGACATGAACACCTGTTTCCTGGGTGAAAGTCTTCTGTTTTCTCCTTAAATTCTTCCAGGACATGAACACCTGTTTCCTGGGTTAGAGTCTTGTGTTTTCTCCTTAACTTCTTCAGGACATGACCACCTGTTTCCTGGGTGAAAGTCTTGTGTTTTCTCCTTAACTTCGTCAGGATATGAACACCTGTTACCTGGGTGAAAGTCTTGTGTTTTCTCCTTAACTTCTTCAGGACATGAACACCTGTTTCCTGGGTGAAAGTCTTGTGTTTTCTCCTCAACTTCTTCCAGGACATGAACACCTGTTTCCTGGGTGAAAGTCTTGTGTTTTCTCCTTAACTTCTTCAGGACATGAACACCTGTTTCCTGGGTAAAAGTCTTGTGTTTTCTCCTTAACTTCTTCAGGACATGAACACCTGTTTCCTGGGTGAAAGTCTTGTGTTTTCTCCTTAACTTCTTCAGGACATGAACACCTGTTTCCTGGGTGAAAGTCTTGTGTTTTCTCCTTAACGTCTTCAGGACATGAACACCTGTTTCCTGGGTGAAAGTCTTCTGTTTTCTCCTTAACTTCTTCCAGGACATGAACACCTGTTTCCTAGGTGAAAGTCTTTTGTTTTCTCCTTAACTTCTTCAGGACAGGAACACCTGTTTCCTGGGTGAAAGTCTTGTGTTTTCTCCTTAACTTCTTCAGGACATGAACACCTGTTTCCTGGGTGAAAGTCTTGTGTTTTCTCCTTAACTTCTTCAGGACATGAACACCTGTCTCCTGGGTGAAAGTCTTGTGTTTTCTCCTTAACTTCTTCAGGACATGAACACCTGTTTCCTGGGTGAAGGTCTTGTGTTTTCTCCTTAACGTCTTCCAGGACATGAACACCTGTTTCCTAGGTGAAAGTCTTGTGTTTTCTCCTTAACTTCTTCAGGATATGAACACCTGTTTCCTGGGTGAAAGTCTTGTGTTTTCTCCTTAACTTCTTCAGGATATGAACACCTGTTTCCTGGGTGAAAGTCTTGTGTTTTCTCCTGAATTCTTCAGGACATGAACACCTGTTTCCTGGGTGAAAGTCTTGCGTTTTCTCCTTAACTTCTTCAGGACATGAACACCTGTTTCCTGGGTGAAAGTCTTGTGTTTTCTCCTTAACTTCTTCAGGACATGAACACCTGTTTCCTGGGTGAAAGCCTTGTGTTTTCTCCTTAACATCTTCAGGACATGAACACCTGTCTCCTGGGTGAAAGTCTTGTGTTTTCTCCTTAACTTCTTCCAGGACATGAACACCTGTTTCCTGGGTGAAAGTCTTGTGTTTTCTCCTTAACTTCTTCCAGGACATGAACACCTGTTTCCTGGGTGAAAGCCTTGTGTTTTCTCCTTAACATCTTCAGGACATGAACACCTGTCTCCTGGGTGAAAGTCTTGTGTTTTCTCCTTAACTTCTTCCAGGACATGAACACCTGTTTCCTGGGTGAAAGCCTTGTGTTTTCTCCTTAACGTCTTCAGGACATGAACACCTGTTTCCTGGGTGAAAGTCTTGTGTTTTCTCCTTAACGTCTTCAGGACATGAACACCTGTCTCCTGGGTGAAAGTCTTGTGTTTTCTCCTTAACTTCTTCCAGGACATGAACACCTGTTTCCTGGGTGAAAGCCTTGTGTTTTCTCCTTAACGTCTTCAGGACATGAACACCTGTCTCCTGGGTGAAAGTCTTGTGTTTTCTCCTTAACTTCTTCAGGACATGAACACCTGTTTCCTGGGTGAAAGTCTTGTGTTTTCTCCTTAACTTCTTCCAGGACATGAACACCTGTTTCCTGGGTGAAAGTCTTGTGTTTTCTCCTTAACTTCTTCCAGGACATGAGCACTTGTTGCAAACCGTAACAAACAGTGTTCCAGCCAATAACCTTCTGCTAATTCTGCGTCATGTCCGGCCTCCTGCACGCACTAGCAAAGCGCCAATCCTCCCCTTAACCAAAACGGAAGATTTCCATAAAGCGAGAACGCGTACGACACGGACAATCACCTGTAGTGGGCTACGTCTATCACAGGGAAAACTCTGGACAATGTCCTGTTTCACATGAGAAAACAGCTTTAGACAGCCTTTTCTGTGTGTGTGTGTGTGTGTGTGTGTGTGTGTGTGTGTGTGTGTGTGTGTGTGTGTGTGTGTATGTGTGTGTGTGTGTGTGTGTGTGTGTGTGTGTGTGTGTATGTGTGTGTGTGTGTGTGTGTGTGTGTGTGTGTGTGTGTGTGTGTGTGTGTGTGTGTGTGTGTGTGTATGTGTGTGTGTGTGTGTGTGTGTGTGTGTGTGTGTGTGTGTGTGTGTGTGTGTGTCTTACCTCTGCGATGTACTCTTGTATTTCTGCCTGTAAACAAAGACAGAAACAGAACGGTCACTCAAATGTACCAGAACCAAACAGTCCTCATCATAAACGGACTGTGTTTAGGTGTGTGTGTGTGTATGCGTGTGTGTGTGTGTATGCGTGTGTGTGTGCATGTTCAGGTGGCCACAGTCGGGTAGTGACTGGCCCAAAATAGCCTTTTCCCCCCGCAAGCACAATCGATTCGGAACGATGACCATCAGAGCGTCTCGAACAGCATGAAACGACTTTTTCTATCACCTTCTGTCATCATCCATTCGATCCAATTAAAATTCTGGAAAAGTCATGTCATTAAGTCAGCCGGAGAAGACTTTAATGTTCCGAGTCGTGACGATGCTTAACGGTAATTTCTGTTTCGTTTCATCTCCTCACCTTCATTAACGTGCAGCCCAGTCTGTGGCAGAGTGAAGCACTTTAATACGTGTCCACAAACTGGGATTAAATGAGGTCAGAAGAAGAGAATATTGAAGGAAAAGGTTGGTTGCAATTGTTATTTTTACACGTACAGCAACGCATTCTCATGAACGGGTAGCTCTCGATCTACCGGTCAGTTTTCGTTCCTACCCTCACCTGTGGTCATGGAGGTTGGGTCATGACCGAAAGAACGAGATCCAGGGTACAAGCGGCCGAAATGGGTTTCCTCAGGAGGGGGGCTGGCGTCTCCCTTAGAGATGATGAGGGTGAGAAGCTCAGTCATGCGTGAGGAGCTCGGAGTAGAGCCGCTGCTCCTTCACGTCGAAAGGAGCCAGTTGAGGTGGTTCGGGCATCTGGTAAGGATGCCCCCTGGGCGCCTCCCTAGGGAGGTGGTCCAGGCACGTCCAGCTGGGAGGAGGCCTCGGGGAAGACCCAGGACTAGGTGGAGGCACATCCAGCTGGGAGGAGGCCTCGGGGGAAGACCCAGGACTAGGTGGAGGGACGTCCAGCTGGGAGGAGGCCTCGGGGAAGACCCAGGACTAGGTGGAGGCACGTCCAGCTGGGAGGAGGCCTCGGGGAAGACCCTGGACTAGGTGGAGGGATTACATCTCCAACCTGGCCTGGGAACGCCTCGGGATCCCCCAGTCAGAGCTGGTTAATGTGGCTCGGGAAAGGGAAGTTTGGGGTCCCCCTGCTGGAGCTGCTCCCCCCGCGACCCGACCACGGATAAGCGGACGACGATGGATGGATGGATGGATGGATGGGTTTGTATTATACCGTACGAAAACGTATGCACAACAATTCGTATGATATCTTATCATTAGGGGAACTGCCAGCTGATCACGTGACCGTCTGTATTGTTAAATTTAGCCAAGAAAAGGTGATTGAGAGCCGGAAACAGAGCACCGTGAAGCGACGGTCGATTCAGCAGCTGTTGAGTTGATCCGACAAAAAGTAACCGGTAAGATTAGCGGTCTGTGGAGGCAAAGCCCAAGCTTTAGTGCTGTGCCACGGGTTGAATAACTAATAGGGATCGGCCAATAAAAGCTTAAAATGACCATCATCGGCATCGGCAGATATGAATATTTCACGAGAGAGCGTGCACGAGCCTAGTTCTCCTCGTGCACGTTGCTGTCGGCGTGGCTCTACAAGCCGACTTTCCAAAAGAAGATTTGCACTTTTTCCACTACGTCAGACTCGCCACCGGTAAGTGGAAATCTATTTAGGACAAGCATCTCTATAGCTAACGTTAGCACGCTACAGGCCAACAAACAAGCTATCGGCGAGAGCGGGGGGGGCAGCGGTCGGAGGCCGTGGCCGTCTGCTCGCTGACCTGTCAAGGCACGTAAACATATCCCAGAATGATTGACAACTAGGAGGACCAATAGTCTTGATGATCCACCTGGGAAAAGAAAATCCTCCACTATACCTTTAAGTTTAGGCACCAAAACGACTAGTTAAGATTAGAAAAAAAAAGATTGATGTTTGGGTTAAAACAGCGGTCCCTTTAACTAGTACTCCCAGGACCATGAGAACAGTCTGCGTACAGCAGAGCCCAAACAACGAGGAAGAAAAGCCAATGTCAACAAAACACCAGTGTGGCCGGGTTGGCTCAGCGGGTAGAGCAGGCGCACATATACTGAGAGGTTTATACCTCGAAGCAGAGGGCAAGGGTTCGAGTCCGACCTGTGACGATTTCCTGCATGTCTTCCCTGTGTCTCCCTCCTCTTTCTCACCGAGCTGTCCAGTCCATTAAAGGCGGAAAAAAGAAAAGAAAATCACCAGATTTACCACGTCCGCCACGGCCACGGCTCGCTGGTGAATCCATTACATGAAGCGAGGTAATGAAAAAGCCCGTCTGGTGTGTAAATATGTCTGAGCACTCCATTTGGTCGGAAATGAGCCAATCACAGCCCTGGAGTCTGACCCTACGAGATAATCACAGCTGTGACACAGCTCAGCTCTGAAATGTGACAGCAGGAACCTGATATTTCACGGTCGGCGGGTAATTGTACGCCGGCCTGCGTGGGCGGAACGGCACCGAGTTACAAAGCGCGGTGCGGCGGTGTGAGCGAGCGCCGATTGTGTGCATTGTGTCTTTGTTCAAAAACACAAAAACAAAACGCACGCTGCAGCTCCGACTGTGACAGGTGAGGACAGGTGATACTGTATTTCTGGGGAATGACTCATCAATCTGTCATGACTTTTCCAGGCCGATGCCTTCAGCGAGAGATGTGTTTTTTTTTTGCTCATGTGTTTTTCTCTTCCTCTACTTTCCTCCTCAGCCGATATGTTTGGTACTTTCGCCTCAAACACTCTCTTCCCTTCGTCCTTGAGCTTTATTAGTCCTGAGTAATGAAGAGTATTCTTAGATGCAGTACTTCTCTGCATGAGTGTTGTTGCACCGACGCAAGCAGGGTGCGAGTCGCAAATTTTCACTGGTTGACTCCATCTACACGCCTACATCAAGAGACCAGGCGCCCCGGCGTTAAAATGCAGCAGTCTGGTAATAAATCAACAGCAGCACACACACACACACACACACACACACACACAGGGACAAACACACATACACACACAGACACACAGAGAGACACACACACACAAACACACACACACACACACAGGGACAAACACACATACACACACAGACACACAGAGAGACACACACACACACAGAGACACACACACACAAACACACACACACACACACACAGGGACAAACACACACACACAGACACACAGAGAGACACACACACACAAACACACACACACACACACACACACACAGGGACAAACACACACACACACACAGACACACAGAGAGACACACACACACAAACACACACACACACACACACACACACACACACACACAGGGACAAACACACACACACACAGAGACACACAGAGAGACACACACACACACACACACACACACACACACAGACACAAATAAATATACATAAATACATGAAAACAACTTGTATTCCTTTGTTAAATAGTGTAGATGCATTAAAGGAGACACAAGAAGCAGAGTCAGAATAACATCCTACAGGTTTCTCCTGTTGCTACGGCGATAACTGAACTAGACAGCATGGGCCGATGTCTCCAGGTCGCTCGGTTTGGTCTCGTACGACTACATTCTCATTGGCCAGGCAATCGCTGGTGTTACTTTCATAAGGCCGCCTGTCCAACATAAAGCGTTTTACCCAGCCGAAAACTGCAGGCGCTCTTCTGAAAACACCCAGCGGGGAGCGCGAGAGCGCCTCGGAGGCGTAGCGGGTTTTTCTGGAATATCCACGTAGGTGAGCTGATTTTGGCACCTAAAATGTGACATAGGCTACACCTCAGACCCAAAAAAATGTCTAAAATTGAGTTTTTTATGAAAAAAATCGCAGATTTCTTTATGGAAAAAAATCACCCAGCTCTACTACAGCCACAAATGCACACACACATTAAAACACACACATAAAAAGTTAGTTATTAGGGATGCACGATATTGCATTTTGGCCGATATTCGATATGCCGATATTTTCAAACTCATTTTGGCCGATGCCGATACCGATATATACACATTTTCCCCCTGATGTATATACACTTTAATTTTACTGGAGAAATCGAAATCAGACCCAAAAAAAGTCTTTGACTTTGAATAAACAAACGACAGACAGAGTGTGATGCCACTTACAGGCAGACTATCTATCTTATAAAGCGAGACGTATCTGTATATGCAGTATGTGTGTCCCTGTTTGGGGGCGTGTTTGTGGGGGGGGGGGGGTAACCTGCACATCAGCAGACGCCACATGCAGAATGCTTTAGAACAGCAGGTGTGTGTGTGTGTGTGTGTGTGGGGGGGGGCTCTTTTCCTGCTATTGTATTAAATTGCTGTAAGCTGGCAGAACATGACGTAATCTCTGAGATTATTCCTTCAGAGCTGAACCGGGCAGATGCATCAGTTTTCATCAGACTCACCCTGCGTCGGGTTAATTAAGTCGCCAAAATACCCCCGTGAATCAAATCCCCTACTTCACCGTTAACCGCCAAGCCACTAAACCTGCATGGAAGTGAACACGTCAACGAGCCGACACGAGGCAACCTCTCAATACATCCACGGAGACAACACAACACCGTCTGCATGAAATTAAATGTCCTGCTGTCATTAGACTCCTTTAAAGACATGCATGTTGTCAGTGTGTGCTGATAATGTAATGAGGTTGAAGAGACAGCGTCTCTCTCTCTCTCTCTCTCTCTCTCTCTGCATGCACACACACACACACACACACACACACACACACACACACACACATGCACACGGTCCGGGTCTGGTGGTTGATGAACGCAGATATGTGCTGATTAGCTCTCATAACGGGCCGGATGGGTAGCGCACTGCCATGAGTCCATGAGGCTGATGTCTGATTACTCCACATTGTCACTGTGAATCTGCAGCGTTCTCTGTCAGGTAAATACAGTAGTAATGTCTTCTTCTTATGCTACTGTAGACGTAGCCTACACTGTAAGTCAGTAGCAGGCTATACAGTCGAGTTGCAAGTGGTTTGGGGTCCTCCTGTAAGTCATTTTGGAGTACAGTCATAGACAGTTAAAGAAATGGACCGACAGATCCCGTTGCTCTGGACGGAGACCAGTGAAGTCTATTAGAAGTCACTTTCCCGGTGATGGCTGAGCGTTACTGCGCAGCCTCAAACTGAGCTTCCCGCCGCCGATGTGACGTGAGCAACGTGTCTGAACGTTGTAAGTCTTCTGGTAGCTGTGCCAAGAGAAATCTCAATCATTCCCAATCTATCAGAGACGGAGAGCGTAGGTATATGTAAGGAGATAACATAGGCACAGGCTAGTTATTGATCACTAAATGCTAGTTAAATGTTAAAAAGGCTTGCCATACGTGTGACGTTTCCTAAACTCAACCGTAGCCTCGCGATATAACACGCCACGTGGCTTCAGAAGGCGGCGTGTGTGTTTACGCTGTGGCGTTGCAGACTGCCGTCCGCTGTATACGTCGTAGACGTTCACTGTGGCAAACCAGGGGAAACAGGACAGCCTATCCAGCACAGGGGCTGCAGCACCTGCACAGGCAGATAAACTCCGTCTATCACCTCCCCCAAGCTGAGCCTATGTACCCGCCCATAGGCTCAGACTGGGGGAGGTGATAGAGGGAGTTTATCTGCCTGTGCAGGTGCTGCAGCCACTTGGCACATGCATGGCACTGGTCACACCTGCAGCCCATCAGGTAATCAGAGGGAAGGTGTTAAGAGCGCCAGCCCAAGGCTGCCAAGGGGGAGGACAGTGAGTAGCAAAGCCCCAGAGGAGCAACATTTGAGGAGCGGATGGTTAGCAAAGGCTATGGGCCAGGACGAAGCCTAACCTCTCCCTCTGCTTAATTCCTCCCAGGACAACACCTTCTGAAGACCCCGGATGGGAAGAAACCTGAGTCGCGGTTTGTACCATTACCCCTTTTTCCGAGCTACTTCATTAACCCTCATATTGTCTTTCCGTCGGCCATATTTTGACAATTAGACACTTCATTGACACTTTTTTTGTCACTTTTGACTTTTATTTTGATGGTTTTAACGCTTTTGATGCTTTTCTCTGACAATTTAGGCATTTCTTGGACCCTTTTTTTGGGCGGTTTTAACGATTTGGAGGCTTTCTTTGACACTTTCCTACGTACTCACATGCTGTCCTGTATGTAAAGCATAAAGTATAAATTATCACCCAATTCTGTGTTACATCTAGGCTTCTAGCCAACTTCATTCAGTTATTTTTGGGAAATGTGGTTGAAAGAAACCCAGATTTCTGATATAGAAACTTTAAAAACGGGTCACATTTGACCCGAGGACAACAGGAGGGTTAAAGAACTCTTTTTGTTTGAACCGACTGTCTCTGTGTGACCTATGTTCATTGTGAATCTGGCGTTCAAGTCCCCTGGGTTGCCACGACACGCGGATAGCTCAAAATGCGTACAGATAACAACGCCACTTGGCGGCGTGTATGTTTATGCTAAGCCATGATGTCACGTTGACTTGCCACTTGTTTATTACGGAAATTAAACAACAACTTCTGCTGGTAAATCTTTCGCTCTGTCGCCAACTACAAACTAGATGCATGTACAGCAAGTTGGGCCTGACAACAATCGCCAAGGGGCATAATTTGTGTGTGTGTGTGTGTGTGTGTGTGTGTATTTTATGGAAATGATAACATGCACATTTCATTTCACTGTAGCCGCTGATGCGAGACGCCTTCATTAAATCAACGCTGCTGGTGATAATGTGAAGAATGACGCATTACGACTATACTATACATACGTTTTTGATTGAGTTACAGAAGAATGATACACGACAGGACGCAGCATTGCAGCACTGTGCTGAGAAAATCCGTTTGTTTTCATTCATGTGATGTTCAGGATCTTCATAAGAGAAACATCTGATGCTTGAGATGTGAAGAGCGGTCAGCCTGCGGACCGATGAGTCACGGTTCAGCTGACGATGGCGAGGACGAGGGCCCTCCATGTGGTCGAGGGCTTCACATTTTCCAAATCTCTGCCAAAGCCCAAAAAAGGCCCAGTGTTACAAACACAGTAGTCTCGCATCGCCAGACCCTCCTCCACAGCGCCGCGGAGGAAGGTCTGGCTAGAAACACACACACACACACACAGCATTCCTGGTTTATTGGCATTTCTTTAAACCAATCACAGTCGTCTTAGCTAGCAAAATGGCAACTTTTATTATGCATCAAGGCACGCCTGCTCGGTTCTTTCAGGGAATGATTGTGACGTTTTATAAAGAATATGTCGAGGTCATTTCCTCTCTAACTGGGACGTTTTATAAAGAATATGTCGAGGTCATTTCCTCTAACTGGGACGTTTTATAAAGAATATGTTGAGGTCATTTCCTCTCTTAATGGGACGTTTTATAAAGAATATGTCGAGGTCATTTCCTCTCTAACTGGGACGTTTTATAAAGAATATGTCAAGGTCATTTCCTCTCTAACTGGGACGTTTTATAAAGAATATGTCGAGGTCATTTCCTCTCTAACTGGGACGTTTTATAAAGAATATGTCGAGGTCATTTCCTCTCTAACTGGGACGTTTTATAAAGAATATGTCGAGGTCATTTCCTCTCTAACTGGGACGTTTTATAAAGAATACGTCGAGGTCATTTCCTCTCTAACTGGGACGTTTTATAAAGAATACGTCGAGGTCATTTCCTCTCTAACTGGGACGTTTTATAAAGAATATGTCGAGGTCATTTCCTCTCTAACTGGGACGTTTTATAAAGAATATGTCGAGGTCATTTCCTCTCTAACTGGGACGTTTTATAAAGAACACGTCGAGGTCATTTCCTCTCTAACTGGGACATTTTATAAAGAATATGTCGGTCATTTCCTCTCTAACTGGGACGTTTTATAAAGAATACGTCGAGGTCATTTCCTCTCTAACTGGGACGTTTTATAAAGAATATGTCGAGGTCATTTCCTCTCTAACTGGGACGTTTTATAAAGAATATGTCGAGGTCATTTCCTCTCTAACTGGGACGTTTTATAAAGAATATGTCGAGGTCATTTCCTCTCTAACTGGGACGTTTTATAAAGACTATGTCGATGTCATTTCCTCTC
>CM042434.1:2566629-2586629 GCA_023631565.1 Gymnocephalus cernua | reverse complement strand
GCCCTTCCCCGGGCAGCTGTGTCTCCTCTCCCTCTTTCTCCTCTTCCTCTTCTTGCTCTCCCTCTTTCTCCTCTTTCTCTTCTTGCTCTCCCTCTTTCTCCTCTCCCTCCTCCTCAGCCTCGAGCCCTTCCCCGGGCAGCTGTGTCTCCTCCGCCTCCTCGTTCATCTCTGCGTGGTGAAAAGAGGAGAAGGAGGTGAAGTTGTTCTTCTTTTCTTGAGAGTTTCTACAAGTGTTTCACGGAGCAGAGTCCGGACGTCTCTCAGAGTTGTGACGGAGTTGTGAAAACATCAACGCCGCCGATCACAGCCGAGAGCGTTTGGCTTTGATGGAACATCCAACTTCCTGTGATGTCACCTGTTGGCCCGGCGACCTCAAAACGATGATCTCTGGGAGCGTTAGAGGAGCCGCGGAGACACAGAAGTGACAGCAGCGGCAGCAGGAGGAGCAGACTATCAAACAACACGTAAACAATCAGCGATCAGCTGCAAAATGATCCGGCTCAGCCGTCCCAGAGCAACGCCGCGGAGACAGGATGGAGAGAGAGGAGAGAGAGAGAGAGAGAGAGGAGGAGAGAGAGAGAGAGTCAGAGAGAGAGGAGAGAGAGAGAGTCAGAGAGAGAGAGAGAGAGACAGAGAGAGACAGAGAGAGAAGAGAGAGAGAGGAGAGAGAGAGAGTCAGAGAGAGAGGAGAGAGAGAGAGTCAGAGAGAGAGGAGAAAGAGAGGAGAGAGAGAGAGTCAGAGAGAGAGAGTCAGAGAGAGAGGAGAGAGAGAGAAGAGAGAGAGAGGAGAGAGAGAGAGGAGAGAGGAGAGAGAGAAACAAAGGAGAAGCAGAGAGAGAGAGAGAGAGGAGAGAGGAGAGAGAGAGAGAGAGAGGAGAGAGGAGAGAGAGAGAGAAACAAAGGAGAAGCAGAGAGCATCGCCGAGTGTTTCCCTGGTAACCCAACAACGGTTGCTAAGAGTGATGGAATCCTGCAGCCGACACTCGTCCCTCCTCCCCCTCCTCCCCCTCCTCCCCCTCCTCACCCGCTCCTTCAAATTCAAAAGCACGTAACTTTACGCTCCATTCAGATGCAACAACAGCAAACAGGCATCTCAATCTGTCCTCCCCCTCTCTCACCTGCTGGGCGTGCGTGCGTGCGTGTGTGTGTGATCATGTAATGGTCCTAAGGAGTCACAAAGCTCTTCAGTCAAGAGGCGCGAGCAGACAGTCCTTTCAGTCCTCCTGGCGTGCGTCCTCTAGCGGCCGCGGCCGCCGTTACCCTCACATCGTTTGATGTAACTTGTAACACGTCTGCTGTTTGTTCTTTCATGTGAAACGTGTTAAGCAGACCGGGGCCTGAAGCCACTGTGGCAGGGGAATTTTAAAATCTACTAGCCTCACAGGCTTATTTTACCAGGCGAAATACAGGAAATCATCATTCTTGAACTTGTAAAATCACTTTTTTCTGGGATTTGGTGTGTTATTTTGTGTCTCTGGTGCTTCCACACGCTACAAACTTGGAGAAAAAACACCATCCATGTGGTTCTGAGTGAGATACGGTTTCTGAATGATTCCTGCCTTCAGTCTCTGGGTGAACTACTACGCCACTACTATACTATTTTACTACTTTACTATCGCTCTCCAGTGGTTACCTCTGTTAGAGTTGATACCCTTAAATGGGACTAAATGAAATCTATCTTAAGCATCGGACATTTATCCCTAACATTTACATTTACATTTATGTATGCAGGAAGGAACAATGTACAAGCGGCCGAAATGGGTTTCCTCAGGAGGGTGGCTGATGATGAGGGTGAGAAGCTCAGTCATCCGCGAGGAGCTCGGAGTAGAGCCGCTGCTCCTTCACGTCGAAAGGAGCCAGTTGAGATGGTTCGGGCATCTGGTAAGGATGCCCCCTGGGCGCCTCATAGGGAGGTGGTCCAGGCACGTCCAGCTGGGAGGAGACCTCGAGGAAGACCCAGGACTAGGTGGAGGCACGTCCAGCCGGGAGGAGACCTTGAGGAAGACCCAGGACTAGGTGGAGGCACGTCCAGCTGGGAGGAGACCTCGAGGAAGACCCAGGACTAGGTGGAGGCACGTCCAGCCGGGAGGAGACCTTGAGGAAGACCCAGGACTAGGTGGAGGCACGTCCAGCTGGGAGGAGACCTCGAGGAAGACCCAGGACTAGGTGGAGGCACGTCCAGCTGGGAGGAGACCTCGAGGAAGACCCAGGACTAGGTGGAGGCACGTCCAGCTGGGAGGAGGCCTTGGGGAAGACCCAGGACTAGGTGGAGGCACGTCCAGCCGGGAGGAGACCTCGGGGGAGACCCAGGACTAGGTGGAGGCACGTCCAGCTGGGAGGAGACCTCGAGGAAGACCCAGGACTAGGTGGAGGCACGTCCAGCTGGGAGGAGGCCTTGGGGAAGACCCAGGACTAGGTGGAGGCACGTCCAGCTGGGAGGAGGCCTTGGGGAAGACCCAGGACTAGGTGGAGGCACGTCCAGCCGGGAGGAGACCTCGGGGGAGACCCAGGACTAGGTGGAGGCACGTCCAGCTGGGAGGAGGCCTTGGGGAAGACCCAGGACTAGGTGGAGGCACGTCCAGCCGGGAGGAGACCTCGAGGAAGACCCAGGACTAGGTGGAGGCACGTCCAGCTGGGAGGAGGCCTTGGGGAAGACCCAGGACTAGGTGGAGGCACGTCCAGCCGGGAGGAGACCTCGGGGGAGACCCAGGACTAGGTGGAGGCACGTCCAGCTGGGAGGAGACCTCGAGGAAGACCCAGGACTAGGTGGAGGCACGTCCAGCTGGGAGGAGACCTCGAGGAAGACCCAGGACTAGGTGGAGGCACGTCCAGCTGGGAGGAGGCCTCGGGGAAGACCCAGGATTAGGTGGAGGCACGTCCAGCCGGGAGGAGACCTCGAGGAAGACCCAGGACTAGGTGGAGGCACGTCCAGCTGGGAGGAGGCCTTGGGGAAGACCCAGGACTAGGTGGAGGCACGTCCAGCCGGGAGGAGACCTCGGGGGAGACCCAGGACTAGGTGGAGGCACGTCCAGCTGGGAGGAGACCTCGAGGAAGACCCAGGACTAGGTGGAGGCACGTCCAGCCGGGAGGAGACCTCGAGGAAGACCCAGGACTAGGTGGAGGCACGTCCAGCTGGGAGGAGGCCTCGGGGAAGACCCAGGACTAGGTGGAGGCACGTCCAGCCAGGAGGAGACCTCGGGGAAGACCCAGGACTAGGTGGAGGGATTACATCTCCAACCTGGCCTGGGAACGCCTCGGGATCCCCCAGTCAGAGCTGGTTAATGTGGCTCGGGAAAGGGAGGTTTGGGGTCCCCTGCTGGAGCTGCTCCCCCGCGACCCGACCACGGATAAGCGGACGACGATGGATGGATGCATTTATGTATGCATACGTGTTTACTGGTGTCTAGATGCGTGTTTCGGTACATACATATTTCATATTTCATGTGTTTACTTTGTTGAGGGATGAGTGAGCAATCTTTGGAGAGTCTTGTATGAGTGAATGTCTTGTTATGTCTTAATTTTTGTATTTTTATTTTTGCATTTTTATTTTCTTGACTACCGCTATAAGGTCAATGTCAATTTCTGTGTCCGGATTCGAGGATCCCCTCGAAAACGAGATGGTTCATCTCAAGGGGGTTATTCCTCATTATAAATAAATGTCAAATAAGCTGGTCAAAATCTGCACGGCTTTCTACGTCACTAGCCGAGACGAGGTGCTAGCGCTAGCATGCTAGTGGTTAGCCCCCCTCGTTCTCAATGGCAAATCACTGCTACAACACACCATAATCACCATAATCTCCAAAAGAACTACTTCCTGTCCCTGTTCTGCAGGTATTCCACGCTAAGGTGGAAGTTTTCCCTATTTAGAAGAAGTCTCCCTGATAATGCTGCCTTGAAGTTAGAGAAACAAAGCTAGCTAGCTGATGTGATCTTCACAGACAGTATATAAAATGGACCGACAGATCCCGCTGCTCTGGACGGAGACCAGTGAAGTCTATTAGAAGGTGATGGCTGAGCGTTACTGCAGCATCAACCATGCGGATGTATTACGTCGCGACACCACGCTTCAGTCGTGTCGCCAAGGTGGATCTGCACTGACTAACCAGCCTGGTGGAGTGCAAAATAATAATAATATAATAATAATACATTTTAGTACTTTTAAGTACTTTGCATAAGAGAATCTCAAAGTGCTACAGAGCAAGCGATAAAATACATACAGAAAATACGCATAAAAAAAACAGCTAAAAGAGCAGTTTACTGCAAATTAAAATCCGCAAAGCCTATGAACAACTTAAGAACGCCTGCCTGAACAAAACAGTTTTAAGCTCTTTTTTAAAAGTGTCCACAGACTGAGGTTGTCTCAGATGTTCGGGGAGGGAGTTCCAGATGCGAGGAGCAGCGATGGAGAAAGCTCGATCTCCCGTGGTGCGGAGACTTGAGCGGGGCTGAGTGCAACGCTTTTCCTACTTCTGGAGGGGTCTGCGTGTCACTGAAGGCTCAGATATACTAGCGCTTTCAACAGTGCGTGCGGAAATCGGGACGTCACGGGACTGCCGTGAGTATTTATACTCGCGCGTGGTGGTCGCGGCACTAGTTGCAGTCTTCTCCTGGACAGCGGTGGCGCTAAGGAGCAAAGGCTACCGATGTTTTTCTCTCTAAGGACTAGAAGAAGAAGAAGAAAAGGATAAACAACGGCAGAACAGGCAGCAGCAGTGCCGTCAATGCTTCGATTTGATTGGATGAGCTACTTGGTGGGATCAAGTCTTTCATTCACAAAAAAAGAACTCATCTTAACCCGGTAAGTTTACTTGAGAGACTTGCAGTCACTCGGCGAGTCCTGGCATCCGGTTTCCCAGGAGCTCGTTCAGGCTTCCTGTTTCCGGTTTGTCGGGCGCCGCTGAAAAAAATAGACTGGTGCGCGCCCGTGCTCACGCGCTGAAAATCGGACGCGCCGGCCGGAAATTACGTCATTTTGATGTCAAAACGGCCTTGACTCACCTCAGGCTCTGCATAGTTCGCGCTCGGGAGACGACGACTGCCTCGGGGAGCGCTCCGGTGCTCTGGTGCTCCGGTGCGCCGGTGCTCAATCGGCTCTGTTCCTTCGACATCCTTGCTCGGCCAGCCCTTCTCCTCCTTTTGTCGCAGTAGTTTAGATATTTAAAAGGGTGTGTTTCCAAAAGTTTGTGGTGCGGGGTAATAAAAAGTCTTCGGGTCCTTTTCGTCTCCCGTCGTGTTCTTCGGCTACAGTGACACGTGCTCTCCAGGTGGAAGCAACCTTCTCCAAAATCACAATCACCTCACACACCTGTGACTGTCCAAGGTAAAGGTAAAGGTAAAGCAGCACACAACCACTCCCCCCCCCCCCCCCGTCATGTCATGTCATGTCAGTCTGACCCTGCCCACTACCTGAAGGACCCAAACATGACCTTTGTCCTAGATTGGTATCTTTATTTCTCTTGCTGATAACCCATGGACTCTAGTCTTGTTATATAAAGTTGTTTGGACTGATGAGTGCGTACAGGAAGGAGAGTGCTAGTGGTAACAGACATGGCATGATAGGAATAACTGACCATATTAGGACATGTGTATTGCTTAATGACATCCACGTGGTGCAAAGATCAGATGAGGTAATGCCTTGGTATACTGCAGCGATCCAGACACAACTTTTAGCCCGTAAGTGACGACTTCAAGTCACGACTCACGACTTGGTAGCGTTCCAGGCAAAGTCACCACAAACCCTTCTAGATAGCGGCTGACGTTAGCTAGCGCTAGCTGATACTAGCGATTTCTAGTCGCCGACATATTTTGGGCTTCATTTAATAAACATAGCCTGTAGTAGTAAACAATCGTATGTGTATTGTTTTGATTACAATGTGCAGAATTACTTTACGTTGCCTATTTAAGATTGTACCAGAATAGGTTTACGTGGTTTAATTTTCACAAAACACCATATTTTTTGTTGTACTGCACATTGCTGCAGCTCCTCTTGTCACCCTGTGTGTTGAGCTCTCTGTTTTAGCTACAGAGTGAGACATCTCACCTTTATACCATCTTTGTAGTGAGTCGCACATGCTCAGTAGCTCGGTAAGATCACATCAGCTAGCTGTTTGTTTCTCTAACTTCAAGGCAGGATCAGCAGGGAGACTTCTTCTAAACAGGGAACACTTCCACCTTAGCGTGGAATACCTGCAGAACAGGGACAGGAAGTAGTTCTTCTGGAGATTATGGTGAACTAGTGTGTGTTGTAGCAGTGTTTTGCCATTGAGAATGAGCAAGCATGCTACGGTTAGCCCGTTGTTTCAGCTACTGACGTAGAAAGCCCTGCAGATTTTGACCAGCTCACCTGGAGACTGAAGGCAGGAATCATTCAGAAACCGTATCTCACTCAGAACAGCATGAAAGTTTTTATACCAAGTATATATGTGTGTGGAAGCACCAGAGACACAAAATAACACCCCAAATCACAGAAAAAAGTGATTTCTTTTCATAATATGGGCACTTTAAAGACGAGGGTTAAAGATCTGAGTGAGTCACGACTCAAACAGGTTTAATCTTCAGCATGCAATCTGTTACAAAGTACAACCGTCTATCCTACAGTTGATGCGTCATAAGTTTTTTACAAGGGGCGTGAAACACACTAACATTAAACCCAGTTTGAGCTGTGCTGCTGCTCACGATGCCCTCCAGTGAGACACTTCGCCAGCTTGTGTTTGTTCACCTCCAGGACATCCTTGACTTTAACCAGTAACAGATGCTGCTGGAGCTGGAAAACACACCAAAAGATGCTCATCAAGATCCACTGAACACAAGTGGTGTTAAATAAATAAAAAAACTTCAAACTTTGTCTGTAGTCACTTTAACTTTTGGTTAAAGAGGATCTGTTGGAGCTTTATTTTGAAAGCCAGACCCTGCTCTCCCCAGCTTTAAACTTGAACTTGTGTGCGATCGTGAGATGAGATCGTTTTTGGCTCAAAACCAAATGTGAATATAGCCTTAGACAGACAGACCTGGAACACAACACCTGCAGAGAATAGCATAACAAATAATAGAAAAGAAAAGGGACGGACCTCCCACCTCTGCAGGACAACTACCATGAGAGAAGGATGGCTCATAACGTCATGAAAGATTTTTCACACTCATGCAGGCGGTTCTGCAGGGGGACGCGTAAGACGTCTGTAGACGTCAGTCCCAGAGATTCATTATACGACTCGGGCAACTTGTTCTCTGTGCATGTGGCAAGAAAGCATTGAAATCTTAAAAAAAAGAAGACGTTTTTTTTACCAGGTCTTGGGGTTTTTCACAGCGCAGTGAGTGTTGGGTTTACGGACACACTTCCTGATGCTGCACCTGGTCCTGATAGGATGCTGCAGCTGACGCACTGCCTTCATTGGCTGTAGAGAGTCTCCTGATGGAGGAAGAGGAAGGAAAACGTTGTTTTGAAAAGTGGAACCACGGGCACGTTCAATCCCAAAACAGTGTGCACCGTTTTGCTGTTTGTTTTCCTAGCGGGACGACATGTTTCCGTGGAACGGCGTGAACGGGCTTTGAGGTATGTGTCACTGCGCGATGTGAGTCGAGACGCGATTTGAGTCGCGCATGCTCAGATTTACGGCATAACGTGTCTTAATGAAATTTATATAAACTTATCTCTTTACAAACAATAAGAGAAGATGGAAATCCTTTCAAAAACGTTTTAGCTACCTATGATTGTTTGATTCATCCAAGTGACGGCCTTCGTTGTGTTTGATTGCTAACTTGTAGCCGGCGGTCATTTCAAAAAACGTTTTAGCACGCCGTTAGCATCTTGTAGGCTACTCGTCGCAAAGTGACGCACGCGCGACTCAAATCGCGTCTCGACTCACATCGCGCGGTGACAATAGGCTCGTTCGAGATGAACTGCGCCTCGCCTGTAAAGTGGACGAGAGCAGGCGGCAGCAGCGGGGGGGGCGGTGACAAAAATCTGCTGTGAAGTCGGACAGTTTCCAGCCGCATCCAGCAGCCTGCAGGCTGGACAGGAAGTCACAGAAACACTGTGGTCCGATTCTGATTTAATAAAATGTTATCAGACCCATATATGATATATCAGCTTGTACACAGTCTCCAGTTGTTCTTATTATGACAGAGTAGCTCTCAATATGCTCTGTTGCTGATTTTGATTAACAACAGACTGTAGATGATCTGTAATCTGAACAGATTTAGTCTCTCTGACTTCCAAACATAACTGTCAGCCACACAACATGTGTTCTGCACAGAATAAGCCTTTAAATCAGACACATAGCAGTTAAAATCCCTCAGATTCAAAATCAATAAAAAAAGTTTATATAAAAGGTCATCATGTTGTCGATTCTGAACCAATCATCTGTTAGATCAGCTGAGAGGCCGGCGTTTCCCAGCATGCCTTGTTTCCGCCTGGGTCTTGCAGTCGGTGGAAAGCAACTGCGCCGCCTGCGTCTCAAACCTGCGGCCGCCTCGCTCTCGTGAGATCATCGTTGCCTACGTGTGCATGACGTCAGAGCGAGTCGGACACAAATCTAACCGGCGTGCAACGGGCGGCGATCGCCGGTGATCGATTCTGCGCAGATCTGGCTCATCTCGAACGAGCCTAGTATGTTTTCTCTTGTTTGGTAGGCGTGTCAGTGGTGTTACCAAAGCCCGTCTACAGAAAGCCGCACCACTCCCCATTCAGCCCCATTGTACCTACTCTGCTTTTTCTTGTGTGGCCGCTCGTCAGTGGAATATGTCGCCTATACAGAGCTGATAAAAAGCACCAATTTTTACACATTCACACGCCAGGCAAAGAAACGGCTTTTATCAAATCAAATTTGTCCCCACATGTGACCAGATATATGTATGTGTGTGTGTGTGTGTAAGTGTGTGTTCGAAGGTCTAAGTGTATGAAAGGTGTGTTTTTTCTTCTTCTTTGTATTCATTGTAAATCTTATTACTCATGTATGTTTTATGTATTTTAGCTTAACATCAGCCTGCCCAGGGACTACGGGATGAAAATTAGCTCTTGAGCTAAAACCCGGTACAATGCATCTCTCCCTTTGAGGTTAATGTTTATTGTACGCTGTCCCCGTTTCTCTAAATAAATGAATAAATAAATATTACATATTGCAGCTTTAACGATGACGATCCTGTATGTCAGGCAGGATTTTCCTCAGGTTTATTTTTTGCTATGTTTAGAACAAAGAAGGCTAGTGGCTACAAATAAAGACAGCTCATTTTATTTCTCCATAAATATTTTGGGGCTGAACGGGCTGAACTTGCAGCTTGGGGACCCCCTAGTGGCTGCAGGGGCCCCATGCATCTGCACAGTCCTCCTATAGGAAGAAACAGCTCTGCACCTGTGGCACAGCCAATAAACGAGAGGAAACATATTTCAAAGCGGGTTAACCTTAAGGGTTAAGGTTAGGCATGTAGCTGTGATGGTTAAGGTGAGGGTAAGGGTTAAGGTTAGGCATTTAGTTGTGATGGTTAAGGTGAGGGCAAGGGGCTAGGGAATGCATTATTGTCCCCACAAACGTGTGTGTGTGTGTGTGTGTGTGTGTGTGTGTGTGTGTGTGTGTGTGTGTGTGTGTGTGTGTGTGTGTGTGTGTGTGTGTGTGTGTGTGTGTGTGTGCAGGATAGGGCCCATGATGTTTGCCAATTTAAAAGATGATTTTGCAAGTCAAGAAAGTCTGTCGTAAAACTGTCAAAGGATAAGAGAGTGAAAATGAGAAAGATTAATCACCCCAATGTGTTTTGTGTGTAAAAAATCTTAATTTGTAAAGTAACTAAAGCTGGCGGATAAATGTAGTGGAGTAGAAGTAGAAAGCGACATGAAAAGTACAAGTACCTTTTATTTTTTTACTCGGTGCAGTACTTGAGTAGATGTACTTGGGCGGATGACTTTATATTTTTTGCTCTCAGACCACGACCTGCCTTCTGTGTTTTACTCCACTTGCTCTTCAGAGGAATTTTCCACCATAAACTGACCCTCGCTAACTGCACGAGACGTCAGAGCTAAAAATAGACGAGGCTGAAAAAAGACTGAAATTAAAAAAAGGATCCTCAGCAGCAGCAGCAGCAGCGTCTGGAACCGCCTGAAAACTGGCAACTTTACTTTAATGTGACATAAGAATGATGTCCCTTTCTATTTTTACTGCGTATGATTACAGTTTCAGCATTTATATGTCGTCTCTGTTTCAGTGCATTGTGTTACTTCCTGTCCATATATGGTCGTTAGGACGACACAGGTACTGTAAAACGAGATTATACACAATCACAACACTCAGGACCTGCAGCTCGTGACTTTGCCTGGAACGCTACCAAGTCGTGACTTGAAGTCGTAACTTACGGCCTAAAAATTGTGTCTGGAACGCAGCGGTACATTGGAACAGATGGAGGGGGGGACAATAAACATTATATTTCTTAAGAGCAATTACTGAAGGGGACAAATACATACAGGATTGTACTTGTATAGGATATGTGTGTAGTTGTGGACTCGCCAGGTGAGTGTGTTCGGCTCATTTTCGATAACCAGCGTGTAGCATGAAAGCATATAACTGCTTAACATAGAGGACGCATAGAAAAATACACACTTTTTTGTCATGACTAATTTATTAATGACTCAGTATCATCTGTATTAGAGACAATAATCACTTCATCTGATGTTTAAAGTGAATAAAACAGCCTTGCCAGCCTACTTACTGCCAAAATTTGATCTCTACCACGATTCCCACCCATAGACATTTAAAGAAATGGACCAATAGATCACACGATTATGCGATCGCAGAATTCAACGCATAATCAGCCAAAGTCTGCATATTTATGCGGCGGGGGCCGCATTTTTTCAAATACGCCGCACTTGATGTTTTTTGTTCTGTGAAGCAGATGCTTGCATGTAAGGTGCTATATGAATAAAGTTTAGTTAATGTGTGTTTGTGTATTTTACAGACTCTGTGTGTGTGTGTGTGTGTGTGTGTATGTGTGTGTGTGTGTTACAGTCTCTGTGTGTGTGTGTGTGTGTGTGTGTGTGTGTGTGTGTGTGTGTGTGTGTGTGTGTGTGTTACAGTCCATGGGGGGTGTGTGTGTGTGTGTGTGTGTGTGTGTATGTGTGTGTGTGTGTGTGTGTGTGTGTGTGTGTGTGTGTGTGTGTGTGTGTGTGTGTGTGTGTGTTACAGTCCGTGGGGGTTGTGCATGCGTGTGTGTGTGTGTGTGTGAGCGTGTGTGTGTGTGTGTGCGTGCGTGTGTCTCTGTGTGTTTGTGTGTGTGTGTGTGTGTGTGTTACAGTCCGTGGGGGTTGTGCATGCGTGTGTGTGTGTGTGTGTGTGTGTGTGTGTGTGTGTGTGTGCGCGTGTCCCGGTTGTCCAACAGAGCAGCTCTTACGGTTGTAAACGAACCCTCATGGCAACAGCAGACTGTGTGATTGGTTAGCTGGCTAATTGACTGTTAATTGGTTCTTCATCAGCAGCAGCAACACTGGAGAGACAATTAAAGTCCACGTGAGCGGCTGGAGAGTGTGTGTGTGTGTGTGTGTGTGCGCGTGCATGCATGCGCGTGTGTGTGTGTGTGTGTGTGTGTGTGTGTGTGTGTGTGTGTGTGTGTGTGTGTGTGTGTGTGTGTGTGTGTGTGTGTGTGTGTGTGTGTGTGTGTGTGTGTGTGTGTGTGTGTGTTTCAGTAATATATTCAGGCCTTTGTTTGTCAAACGGCTTTCGAGGCAACAAGTACAACAACATGGCAGAGCTGAGAGATTTATTTTTAGACGTTCATCTGACAGACGCTATAAAACACACTATTTTTCATTCATTTTAGTTTTATTAAGCATGTCGTAAAGCTCCCCACCAGACATGTTTCAGGAAAATAAAAATGAATCTGCATTGAAAAGTGTCTCACGTGTTTATTCCACAAAAAAGTTCAAGTAACTAGTTAAAAATGATGTTAAAATCACATTCTTTATTGGAAAAATAGGAAACAAAGTCCTGCAGAAAAAAAAAAAACTGGCAAGTGTCTGAACTTTCACCCATTTTACTTAATTTTACCTTTTTTTTAACTGAGTTTTTTGAGATTCTTTATGTTTATTTTCTTTTTTTTAAGCACAGTACACACTGCTCACATGATGTCAAAACTACCCCATGGATAACTGCACTAATATAAGAATAAGGAGCACGAAGGACATTTTCTAAAAGACCAGTTAGCTTTTCATAATTGAGACAGAACTTCGCGGAACTGAGATCTAGAGAGGTAGAAAGTGTCTGACCTGTCACTGTCTGAACCGGAGACTCTTCGCGTGGCGTCACCGTTACTGCCACCATCTTCCTGTCCAGAGCGGAGCAGGAGGAGCCCATCGTCAGCAGGAGCCAGAGGAGGAGAAGGATGCTCTGTGTCTTCCTCCTGCGTCCGTCCACATGCTGCTCCGCGCAGCTCCGTCTCTCCGAGTGCTGCTTCACTGCAGACTCACGAGTCTTCAGGGGTCGCTTGCCCTTTCAAGCTGAAGGGTCAGTGTCAGAGTGTGTGTGTGTGTGTGTGTGTGTGTGTGTGTGTGTGTGTGTGCGTGTGTGTGCAGATTATAACCGGGGCTCTGAGGGTCGCCCCCTAGAAAAGTCCCTGCATGTTAAAGTGCTCATATTATGCTCATTTTCAGGTTCATAATTGTATTTAGAGGTTATATCAGAATAGGTTTATGTGGTTAAATTCTCAAAAAACACCATATTTTTTGTTGTACTGCACATTGCTGCAACTCCCTTTTCACCCTGTGTGTTGAGCTCTCTGTTTTAGCTACAGAGTGAGACATCTCACTTCTGTTCCATCTTTGTTGGGAGTCGCACATGCTCAGTAGCTAGGTAAGGACTACTAGCCAGTCAGAAGCAGAGTATGAGGGCGTGTCCTGACAGTACCTAGGTAAGGACTACTAGCCAGTCAGAAGCAGAGTATGAGGGCGTGTCCTGACAGTACCTAGGTAAGGACTACTAGCCAGTCAGAAGCAGAGTATGAGGGCGTGTCCTGACAGTAGCTAGGTAAGGACTACTAGCCAGTCAGAAGCAGAGTATGAGGGCGTGTCCTGACAGTAGCTAGGTAAGGACTACTAGCCAGTCAGAAGCAGAGTATGAGGGCGTGTCCTGACAGTACCTAGGTAAGGACTACTAGCCAGTCAGAAGCAGAGTATGAGGGCGTGTCCTGACAGTACCTAGGTAAGGACTACTAGCCAGTCAGAAGCAGAGTATGAGGGCGTGTCCTGACAGTACCTAGGTAAGGACTACTAGCCAGTCAGAAGCAGAGTATGAGGGCGTGTCCTGACAGTACCTAGGTAAGGACTACTAGCCAGTCAGAAGCAGAGTATGAGGGCGTGCCCTGACAGTACCTAGGTAAGGACTACTAGCCAGTCAGAAGCAGAGTATGAGGGCGTGTCCTGACAGTACCTAGGTAAGGACTACTAGCCAGTCAGAAGCAGAGTATGAGGGCGTGCCCTGACAGTACCTAGGTAAGGACTACTAGCCAGTCAGAAGCAGAGTATGAGGGCGTGCCATGCTAGCAGCTAGGCGAGCATTATAACGTGTGTTCCAAAGTGACCACGTGTGTCTCTGAAGTAAAGGCTGGACTACAACAGAGCTGTTTGGAGCAGTTGGTGAACAGTGTTTTCTGGTGGAGATGGTAAGTCCCTTTGGGGGGGACTTTGGGCTTTTTCACTTTGTAAACCTATAACGTGCACAAAAAAAAGATATACAACACAATAAAGGAAAGGGGGGAAAGCCAAAAATCATAATATGAGCACTTTAACGGTCGGTTTATGCATAAATGATGTCCGACCACATCGTAAGCCAAACGTGTTTAAGGCCAAAGTATTGTACTTTCTAACATATGACACTAAATCCTACACATTTGTCCTTTAAAATCACAAAAATATTTATTTTCAAATATCCAACGTGACATAATGTCCATGCTCTAATGCAGCCTGCTTGTTTTTTTTTCTCTTACTTACAACAAATCCCTCAAAAGACCAAAAACAACCGTGTGTTAATCTGTCTTTGTACTTAATAATGTCTGACTATTTGTGACTCTCTATACCTCAAGCCCTTGGTTCCCTACTTTAAGATGTACATCTTTAAATAATGACGTGTTAAATAAGTCTCAGTTTTTAGACTCAAACAGGAGGAAACGGTGCATTTGTTAGTTTTTTTAATGGGATTTATTTATTTATTTATTGACAAATATATAGCCTAGATTAGAGCTGAAGATCTTTGCCTTTGTCTTAATTTCTATCATTTTACACGGGCTCCTCGGGCTCGGGCTCGGGCTCGCGCTGCGGGTTGCGCGGTGAATGAGCGGTCAGGTGATGCGTTTCGATTAGCGTATAAATGGAGGCTGAGGAGATGAAACGGAGGCCGGAGCCTCTGGAGGACTTATTTTATTTCTTTGTTCCAACTTCCAAGTGGCCGATAGCCGACGTTAGTCATGAATAAATGATGCTAAAACATGTATAAATTACTCATTCTTGACAAAAGACAAAAGGCAAAAGAGCTGCGTGCGTGCGTGCGTGCGTGCGTGCGTGCGTGCGTGCGTGCGTGCGTGCGTGCGTGCGAGTAATGTCAGTGTTAGTCCTCCAGACAGCGATCGTCTCTTTTTTCTTTCTCTTCCTTTTCCGCCGAGTGGCGTGCGTGCCCGCGCTATTCTCTAACGATCTCTGCTGACGGACGGCCTTTCGTACAGTCGGGCTGTAAACGGTTCAGGCTTTTTTTTTTAAAAGCTGTCAATCAAAATGTACTAGCTCTATCCTAGACACCGGCTGTAAGAGCCAGGTATAGTTCTATTATTTTGAAAGGACATTTTTTGGTAATCAAAGCACCTGGTGGGGGCGGAGGAAGCAAGGTAATATTATCTGTTCACCTGTTCTGGTTTTTGGACTCATGCTGCCACCCGTAACCCGTGTTTTCACCACCTTCTACCCGTGAAAGCGCCCTGGAACGCCGGTCCGACCCGTAACTTACTACCCGTGAACTCGTACCAGATCGTTGTTCTCCCGGTTACAGTTTTTGACGTCACACAGACATAAACAACAATGGCGACCCCTGTTGATGCTGTATAGACACCGGTGGTTAACGCTGAGAAATAGACATAAATAGACATAAACAGGCAACGTAAAGTAATTCCGCACATTGTAATCAAAACAATATACATGTGATTGTGTACTACTACAGGTTATGTTTATTAAATGAATCCCAAAATATGTTGCTGAGTAGAAATCACTAGTATTAGCTAGCGCTAGCTAACATCAACATTAGGTAGCCGCTAGCTAACGTTGATGTTAGCTAGCCTAACCTGAACCCTGCCAACTGCACAATGTTTAGCTCGCCAGCTCGTGACTTTGCCCGGAACGCTACCAAGTCGTGAGTCGTGACTTGAAGTCGTAACTTACGGGCTAAAAATTGTGCCTGGAACGCAGCATCAGAGAGGGGGTGAAAGGGTGAAAAGTTTCGCTTTTTGCTGACCGCTGTTTCACGCTGTTTTTTTTACGCCTTTTCTATGCGGTTCATAACTTTGGGAACAATGCCGTATGCCGGTAACACAATTATGGGATGCATTGGAAGCAGAACCTTGTTTGTGTTGGTGCAAAATAAATGGTGAACATTAAGCGCGTCTGGCAAGTTATTCCCCTGCTCAGTCTCTCGGCGGATAAAATCAAGTTTCAAATAGCCGCCCACACCGGCCGTATCTTTTCAACATGGTTTCATACGCGGAGCAATGAAGCTCAGAGAAAATTCTACCAGGAATACTTAATCAGTTCCCTCCCTAATTGAATAAATGTTGGACGCGGCACCTGTTCGATAAGCCAATCAGAATTGGCGTGGATTCCTCAGGCCAATCACAGCGTTACAACTTCTGCTTAAAAGTGTTCTCTCCCTGCGTAACAGCCGTCATTGCAGACGAGGCGTTCTCCTCCTCCTCCCCTTCCACCTCCCGTCATAGGACTTGTCCGGCTGTTGCTCTGGTTCCTCCTTCGGCCTGGTCTTCGAAACCTTTAACTTTCTTATATTAAATAAAGAAAAAACTGAGGTGGTTGTTTTTGGAGCAAAAGAGGAACGATTAAAAGTCAGCGCTCAGCTTCAAACGACAATGTTAAAAACAACATCGAAAGCCAGAAATCTTGGTGTAATTATGGACTCAGACCTGAATTTCAACAGCCACATTAAGGCAATTACAAAGTCATCCTATTACCACCTTAAGAATATATCGAGGGTAAAGGGACTTATGTCTCAGCAGGACTTGGAAAAACTTGTCCATGCTTTTATCTTCAGTAGACTGGACTACTGTAACGGTGTCTTTACAGGTCTCCCTAAAAAATCAATCAGACAGCTGCAGCTGATCCAGAACGCTGCTGCTCGAGTCCTCACTAAGACCAAGAAAGTGGATCACATCACTCCAGTTCTGAAGTCTTTACACTGGCTTCCTGTGCCTCAGAGAGTTGATTTCAAAATACTTTTGCTGGTTTATAAATCATTAAACGGTTTAGGTCCAAAATACATTTCTGACCTGCTAGTAAACTACGAACCACCCAGACCTCTTAGGTGGTCTGGGACAGGTCTGCTAGTAAACTACGAACCACCCAGACCTCTCAGGTCGTCTGGGACAGGTCTGCTACTACACTACGAACCACCCAGACCTCTCAGGTGGTCTGGGACAGGTCTGCTAGTAAACTACGACCCACCCAGACCTCTCAGGTGGTCTGGGACAGGTCTGCTAGTAAACCACCCAGACCTCTCAGGTGGTCTGGGACAGGTCTGCTACTACACTACGAACCACCGAGACCTCTCAGGTGGTCTGGGACCAGGTCTACTTTCTGTCCCCAGGGTCAGAACTAAACAGGGAGAAGCAGCATTTAGTTTCTATGCTCCACACATCTGGAACCAACTTCCAGAGTATTGCAGGTCCGCTGCAACTCTCAGTTCTTTAAATCAAGGCTGAAGACCTTTCTTTTTTTTTTATGCTGCCTTTCGTTAAATAACTATCCATTTCTTATACTTTCGTTGCTTATTTTATCTGCTTTTATATAACTGTGTTTAACTGCTCTTTAATGTTTAATTTCTTACACTGCACTGTAACTTTTATTCTTGTATTTTAATTGTCTTCATGTAAAGCACTTTGAATCGCCCTGTTGCTGAAAAGTGCTCTACAAATAAAGCTGCCTTGCCTTCGCCACCACCGGTGTCTGGATTCCATCGGGGGGGGGGGGGGGGGTTATATCTTGGTTCACTACCCCTATATACATCTTTAAATGTATTAATTTTGCGATGGAGTCCAATCGCATCGGGAGACAGAGGAGGGAGAGGGATGGAGGGAGGGGAGACAGAGGAGGGAGAGGGATGGAGGGAGGGGAGGCACTTCAAGTGACATAAGCGCTTATTGAGCTGGTTGAGATGCTGTTAGAGCCTCATTTCACTCAGGGGGAAAATGTCAAAAAGACAACAAAGTTTGCTGAACTCTTTCAAATATGCTGGCCAGTCGGATCCAAAACAAGCAAAAATGATAGTATAGTAATAATAACAGTGAGCTGCAAACATTTCTGCTTCTGTCATTGAAGTTTTTATTCATTTTCATGTTTAGAAATTAAACATCCTGGAGTTCGTGGCTGCCCACCGCTCCGAAATCTAATTTAACAAAACACAGAGATGACTCAAAGAACGACAGCACCAAAACACGAAGAAGACATCGTCAATAATAACACGCAAGCAAGAAAATAATGTCTTTTTGTCTCATAACTAAAGACTATTTTAAAGGGTTAAAAGGCCATGGTGCAGGCTAACCACCACTGTTGATAAATGGGTACATAAAGCACTCAACATATGTATATCATTATTAAAAATGTCTCCAAATAGTGTTAAAGGCCAGTTTTTGTCGTTTTTGGTATACATACACAATTCGGTGATGACGTCATGTTGGGGAGACGTGCAGCAGCCTAGTACTAGACTACAGTACTACTACAGTACTAGATCTATGGCGACAGACTGGGATCATTGACATAGGAAGAGGAGGAAGAGGTGTTTTTACTGTCACTGAATAGCCCCGAGTGAAAGTTAATGTTTTCTTTATATCTCAGTCCCTCCAGAAAAACGTGGAATTTTTTTTGTGATTGTTGCGGGCAAAAATCCTTGATTATGCGGCACGTTTTTCTTAAAAAATGTGATGGAATATGCGGGATATTTATGCAATTTTATGCGATAAAATTGCGGGAACTTGCAAAAATTGCGGGAACTTGCAAAAAATTGCGGGAACTTGCAAAAATTGCGGGAATTTGTTTCCTCTCACTGCTCACACACACACACACACACACACACACACACACACACACACACACACACACACACACACACACAGTGCGTTTCACTATCTTTGTGGGGACCCATCATTGACATAATGCATTCCCTAGCCCCCTTACCCTAACTAGTTTTTTTGTGATTGTTGCGGGAAAAAATCCTTGATTATGCGGATTATTTTCTTAAAAAATGCGATGGAATATGCGGGATATTTATGCAATTTTATGCGATGAAATAGCGGGAACTTGCAAAATTGCGGTTTGATGAAAAAGAGAAAACAAAGTGATTCCCCCCCAACACCGTGTTCTCACTAGGAGAAATTACATCAATTCATAACGTTCCCATGGCAACACTGGAAAATGGCTGCTCTTGTGTGAAGTAAACAACATTTTTCATCTTTCTGCTGAGATATATGTGACTTTTTTTCAACGAAAATGCGGGGATGATGAAATCATGCAAGCCCTGCATATTTTGCGCGGAAATCGGCAATTTATGCAGCGAAAGTGCGGCGTATTTGAAAAAAAAATGCGGCCCCCGTATAAATATGCGTACTTCGGCTGATTATGCGTTGAATTATGCGATCGCATAATCACGTTTTTTCTGGAGGGACTGATATCTAGTGACAGTGATCGTGTCGTTAGTTCAGATAAGTACCGGTAAACTTATCTAGCTAGATCTAGAAAATAGAAGGCATCATGCTAGCTGTGGGCTAACTTGCATCATGCTAGCTGTGGGCTAACTGGCATCATGCTAGCTGTGGGCTAACTTGCATCATGCTAGCTGTGGGCTAACTGGCATCATGCTAGCTGTGGGCTAACTTGCATCATGCTAGCTGTGGGCTAACTTGCATCATGCTAGCTGTGGGCTAACTTATTCATGCTAGCTGTGGGCTAACTTGCATCATGCTAGCTGTGGGCTAACTGGCATCATGCTAGCTGTGGGCTAACTTGCCAGTCCCACCTATGAAATCCCCCCCGACGTTGTAAACACATTTTTTGATTAAATATCTCACGTTTTGATGATAGCCTACTAGCTCCAGTAACAGCATATTTGACTAGTGTTTATTACTTGAACGGGGATGCTGTTCGGCTTTTCACAAGTTTAGACAGCTAGCTAACGCTACGCCAACGTTTTTCTAACGTTAGCGCAACAACTTTATGTGGCGTGCAGTATTTTCTATCAACCTGTCGAGTCACCTGGTCTGATTATTCTGGAGCTGGAGAAAAAAAAAAGATCTGTAAAAATCCTAAAAATTATTGCTGGGTCTTTGTAAATTACAGAGTGTGGTCTAGACCTACTCTATCTGTAAAGTGTCCTGAGCTAACTGTTGTTATGATTTGATACTATAAATGAAATTGAACTGAAACATTTCTCATTAAAATCAAACTATTGTCGGTTCTTAAGCTGTCTGACCGCGCCGAGCATTTCTTTTGCTGCCTCAGTGTTTGGATCCGTTGATCGTCGGCGTTTTGTAGCTCCGCAGTTGTTCCAGGAAGCCGGGGTTGGGGGACGAGGCGCCCCGAGCCGATTTGACCAATGTGAGGGCGGCGTCGAACGTCTGCCCTTCGCATGATATCAGGTAGCCCATGACCACGGCCGGAGCCCGGGACACACCGGAGTTACAGTGGACCAACACCACGCCTTTCTGGAGGAGACACAGAAGCAAACGTTGATATTAATTAATGGATTATCAGTTGATTTCAGCCACTT
>CM042434.1:2514129-2561629 GCA_023631565.1 Gymnocephalus cernua | reverse complement strand
GTGTGTGTGTGTGTGTGTGTGTGTGTGTGTGTGTGCGTGCGTGCATGTATGTGTGTGTGTGACTTACTTTTAGTCATTATTTGGGTAGAACACATATTCTGAATGCCTTCGGCAGAATTCAAATGAGCCATTTTAATCTAGATTAATTCCAAGATTACAGTGAGATTAATCTAGATTAAAAAAATGTATCTATGCCCACCACTAATATATATATATATATATATATATATATATATATATATATATATATATATATATATATATATATATATATATATATATATATATATATATATATATTAGGGCTGTCAAATGATTAAAATTTTTAATCAAATTAATCAGAATTTTCAGTGGATTAATCATGATTAATCACTATTTGCAATTTCACCTGAATCCTAACCATTTTTTTTCTGAAATGCATACCAAAAGATACTAGTGCTGTCAAGCAATTAAAATATTTAATCGCATTAATGTCATAGTTAACTCGCGATTAATCGCACATTTTTATCTATTCTAAATGTCCCTTGATTTCTTTTTGTCCCATTATATTTTCTCATTTTAATTCTCTTATCAGCATGGAAAAGTAGATCGGCTGCTTTGTGACAATGTTTTTATATTGAAAACAACATTGTCATATACGTTATGTTCAGTTTCACACTAACATTCACACTTGAATCTAATAATCTGTCACATAATGTAACGCTGTTACCTCGATGTTCCATTGCAAGTAGTACTGCAGATAGTCCTGCAGATAGTACTACAGGTAGTACTGCCTCATTTGTTTCTCTCACTGACTGTAGAGTCACTACTCGCTCGCTCTGAAGATAATCGCCGTCACGAGCCTACAAGCTACGCGGCTAGCAAGCTAAAACCGGCCGAGGCTTGTGTCTGTTTTGTTTGCGGTCTGCGAAATTACAAGACCCGCCCTTCAATCACTACTATTGGCCAGGCGTCGAAGGTAACGTAACTCCATTTGTTCAGGTCCTATCCCCTGACCAATCCACTATCCTCACCACTGGCGGTGAAATGCCTAAACCAAACCAATCAGCTGCTTCGTAGGGCGGGACATGGTGTGGCCATAGACAGTTAAAGAAGTGGACTAACAGATCCCGTTGCTCTCTCTATGCGTTACTCGTGTGTTAAAAAAATTATCGGCATTAAAATGGGTTTGCGTTAACGCCGTTAATAACGCGTTAAACTGACAGCCCTAATATATATATATATATATATATATATATATATATATATATATATGTATCACTCTTTGAGTTTTAGGACTGTCGGTATTCATGGTCTGTAGTGAAGAGAGCGACGTGTGAGTTACCTCACTGCGAGCCTGCTGGATGAAGTCACAGCAGTCCTGCATGTGAAGCAGCACGTCCGCGTCGGGATGATCCAGAATACTGACGGTTTTATAGATGAACAGGTCGGGGAACACGTTCTCCACCCCGAAGGCCACGTTCAGGATGTGAGACACCTGAAGAGGAGGAAGAAGAAGAGGAGGAGACTTTATCTCGATAACCCAAGAGTGAAAGGTGAGGTACGGCCACACAATCACATTTTCACTTTTTTACATTTTATTTACTTAACCAGGTCGGCCGTTGAGAACAGGTTCTCATTTGCAACGGCCAAGAAAAGCGTAAGCGTACAAGACAACATACAGTTACACATTCAATACAGTACAAGAAAATATTTGGCCTTTCAGAACCTTAGGAAATGGACAGCGGCCGACACAAACACACACGCCTATTAACTCGATAATAAAGACGTAAAGTAGGAGACGATTGGAGATGAGAAGTTTAACCGCCATCAGCTTTGTGGAAAATTAAGAATCAGTGGCACCGACCTAACCGATCACACTATGACACACGCTCCACTTAGCACCAACTGCAATGTTTAATTTTAAATGAACGTCTGGCACACGTGCGTGCTCGGTATTTTCGGCGCCTACGTGTGCTTCTACCAAGATCTGATGATCGATTGCGATTGGCTGTCTAAAACGTTACACGTCGTTTAAGAAGTTCAGAAGGAAAAGACTCTCACCTTGTGTTTTTTCAGAGTGCCAAAGTCATGTGCAGCATCTTGAGAACCTGCACACACACACACACACACACACACACACACACACACACACACACACGCGCACACACACACACACACACACACACACACACACACACACAGAGTTAGTTGGCTGTCCAGGGTCACAGGGTCATTTATGTTCCACCTGTGAGCCCTGATGGATCACCACGTCCCCCCCCCGTCCTCCCCCACGCCTGGGCTCATCTTACCCTCTGCTCTGAGCTGGGGCAGTTAAACGTGACTTCCAGGACAGGGGGAAGTCACGTTGTGTGTAACAGCTTTCAAACAGAAAGGTTACAGGTCCTGATCAAAATATATATCTCTCCCCTTCCAATGCTTCATACAAAACTTGTTTTTTTGAATCAAACATGACTGAAAGTGGAAGTCCATTTCTGTTTGTTCTCACAGGATTTGAGGTTATGGTTTACTGTGTTTATTCATCCTTAAAGTGCTCATATTCTGCTCATTTTCAGGTTCATAATTATATTTTGATGTTATATCAGAATATGTTTACATGGTTTAATTCTCAAAAAAAAACACCATATTTATTGTTGTACTGCACATTGCTGCAGCTCCTCTTTTCAGCTCTGATCAGGTCTCTGTTTTAGCTACAGAGTGAGACATCTCACCTCTATACCATCTTTGTTATGATTCACAAATGCTCAGTAGCTCGGTAAGATCACATCAGCTCTAACTTCAAGTCAGGATCAGCAGGGAGACTTCTTCTAAACAGGGCGCACTTCCACCTTAGCGTGGAATACCTGCAGAACAGGGACAGGAAGTAGTTCTTCTGGAGATTATGGTGGACTAGTGTGTGTTGTAGGAGCGTTTTGCCATTGAGAACGAGGGGGCTAACCACTAGCATGCTAGCGCTAGTACCTTGCTAGCACCTCGCTAGCACCTCGTCTCGGCTAGTGACGTAGAAAGCTGTGCAGAACAATGTGGATGGATTTTTTCTCCAAGTTTGTATGCTTGTGGAAGCACCAGAGACACAAAATAACACCCCAAATCCCAGAAAAAAGTGATTTTTTTTCATAATATGGGCACTTCTTTTATTTAATTTAACAGACAAACGGTGATTGCGAGCAGTCGGCCCTTTCAGCGGCCGTGGCGGTTAAGTTTAGCCGACAAAACGAATGTCTCCGGTTTAGGGGCTCTGAAACGCCAGAGCAGCGTGAATGCGAGGTTTTTAAACCAAAACTTAGCAACGTAAACGTAGCCTGACGGTCGGGTTCCACACAGCGGAAAACCTCGCGAAATTTTACCTCTGGGGGCGTGGTCGCGAAAACAACACGCAAGACTGCGTGCTAGCTCAGAGACTTGAGACTTGACTTGGACTCTAGCTCAGAGACTTGAGACTTGACTTGGACTGTAGCTCAGAGACTTGACTTTGACTCAAGCTTAAAGACTTGAGACTTGACTTGGACTGTAGCTCAAAGACTTGAGACTTGGACTCTAGCTCAGAGACTTGAGACTTGACTTGGACTTTAGCTCAAAGACTTGAGACTTGACTTGGACTCTAGCTCAGAGACTTGACTTGGATGCTAGCTCAAAGACTTGAGACTTGGACTCAAGCTCAGAGACTTGAGACTTGACTTGGACTCTAGCTCAGAGACTTGAGACTTGACTTGGACTCTAGCTCAAAGACTTGAGACTTGACTTGGACTCTAGCTCAGAGACTTGACTTGGACTCTAGTTCAGAGACTTGAGACTTGACTTGGACTCTAGCTCAGAGACTTGACTTGGACTCTAGCTCAAAGACTTGAGACTTGACTTGGACTCTAGCTCAGAGACTTGACTTAGACTCTAGTTCAGAGACTTGAGACTTGACTTGGACTCTAGCTCAGAGACTTGACTTGGACTCTAGCTCAAAGACTTGACTTGGACTCTAGCTCAGAGACTTGAGACTTGACTTGGACTCTAGCTCAGAGACTTGAGACTTGACTTGGACTCTAGCTCAGAGACTTGACTTGGACTCTAGCTCAGAGACTTGACTTGGACTCTAGCTCAAAGACTTGAGACTTGACTTGGACTCTAGCTCAGAGACTTGACTTGGACTCTAGCTCAAAGACTTGAGACTTGACTTGGACTCTAGCTCAGAGACTTGAGACTTGACTTGGACTCTAGCTCAGAGACTTGAGACTTGACTTGGACTCTAGCTCAGAGACTTGACTTGGACTCTAGCTCAGAGACTTGACTTTGACTCAAGCTTAAAGACTTGAGACTTGACTTGGACTGTAGCTCAAAGACTTGAGACTTGGACTCTAGCTCAGAGACTTGAGACTTGACTTGGACTTTAGCTCAAAGACTTGAGACTTGACTTGGACTCTAGCTCAGAGACTTGACTTGGATGCTAGCTCAAAGACTTGAGACTTGGACTCAAGCTCAGAGACTTGAGACTTGACTTGGACTCTAGCTCAGAGACTTGAGACTTGACTTGGACTCTAGCTCAAAGACTTGAGACTTGACTTGGACTCTAGCTCAGAGACTTGACTTGGACTCTAGTTCAGAGACTTGAGACTTGACTTGGACTCTAGCTCAGAGACTTGACTTGGACTCTAGCTCAAAGACTTGAGACTTGACTTGGACTCTAGCTCAGAGACTTGACTTAGACTCTAGTTCAGAGACTTGAGACTTGACTTAGACTCTAGCTCAGAGACTTGACTTGGACTCTAGCTCAAAGACTTGACTTGGACTCTAGCTCAAAGACTTGACTTGGACTCTAGCTCAGAGACTTGAGACTTGACTTGGACTCTAGCTCAGAGACTTGAGACTTGACTTGGACTCTAGCTCAGAGACTTGACTTGGACTCTAGCTCAGAGACTTGACTTGGACTCTAGCTCAAAGACTTGAGACTTGACTTGGACTCTAGCTCAGAGACTTGACTTGGACTCTAGCTCAAAGACTTGAGACTTGACTTGGACTCTAGCTCAGAGACTTGAGACTTGACTTGGACTCTAGCTCAGAGACTTGAGACTTGACTTGGACTCTAGCTCAGAGACTTGACTTGGACTCTAGCTCAGAGACTTGACTTTGACTCAAGCTTAAAGACTTGAGACTTGACTTGGACTGTAGCTCAAAGACTTGACACTTGGACTCTAGCTCAGAGACTTGAGACTTGACTTGGACTTTAGCTCAAAGACTTGAGACTTGACTTGGACTCTAGCTCAGAGACTTGACTTGGATGCTAGCTCAAAGACTTGAGACTTGGACTCAAGCTCAGAGACTTGAGACTTGACTTGGACTCTAGCTCAGAGACTTGAGACTTGACTTGGACTCTAGCTCAAAGACTTGACTTGGACTCTAGCTCAGAGACTTGACTTGGACTCTAGTTCAGAGACTTGAGACTTGACTTGGACTCTAGCTCAGAGACTTGACTTGGACTCTAGCTCAAAGACTTGAGACTTGACTTGGACTCTAGCTCAGAGACTTGACTTAGACTCTAGTTCAGAGACTTGAGACTTGACTTGGACTCTAGCTCAGAGACTTGACTTGGACTCTAGCTCAAAGACTTGACTTGGACTCTAGCTCAGAGACTTGAGACTTGACTTGGACTCTAGCTCAGAGACTTGAGACTTGACTTGGACTCTAGCTCAGAGACTTGACTTGGACTCTAGCTCAGAGACTTGACTTGGACTCTAGCTCAAAGACTTGAGACTTGACTTGGACTCTAGCTCAGAGACTTGACTTGGACTCTAGCTCAAAGACTTGAGACTTGACTTGGACTCTAGCTCAGAGACTTGAGACTTGACTTGGACTCTAGCTCAGAGACTTGAGACTTGACTTGGACTCTAGCTCAGAGACTTGACTTGGACTCTAGCTCAGAGACTTGACTTGGACTCTAGCTCAAAGACTTGAGACTTGACTTGGACTCTAACTCAGAGACTTGACTTGGACTCTAGTTCAGAGACTTGCGACTTGACTTGGACTCTAGCTCAGAGACTTGACTTGGACTCTAGCTCAGAGACTTTTTCGAGAAATTTCGCTGTGTGGAAACGTACCGCGAGTCATTACGCGGGACTTTCACTTACCCAGCAGCAGGTAGGGCTTGACGATGCCGACCTGCAGGTCCCAGGAAGTGTCGGGGACGTATCCCAGGATCTTCTCCGGGGTGACGGGGTCTTCCACCACCGTGATCGTAGAACCCTTCCAGGTCTCGATGATGCGGCGGCCGCTTAGCGACGTCACGCGGGTGCACTGCTTCCTCAGCCGCGTCCGAGAGAAACTCTGGATCTCTGCGGTCAGGGACTGCATGACCGCACCGGACTGGAGTGGACCGGAAAGATGAATGAAAGAGTAGTTGGACGATATTTAGATATATATACACGTTAAGCCTCTTTTGCACGTAGTTCTCTGTAACTTTCTAGGATGAACTTAAATGCACCACTTGTGATTTTCACTATCCACGCATGCACTACATTCATGTTGCGCCGTTTCATACATGCCGTGGCAATGCCAGAACAAATCGGGCGGGCAACACGATCACAGTAGAAGAACTGGATGGGGTAAATCAGGAAGACGTCTAATTATTTAGGAACATGGCGGGCAATGAGATGTCTTTGTAAAGACACGATGTAAGTCCCCTACACTATGTGAGTCCCCTACACAATGTGAGTCACCCACAATGTGAGTCACCTACACTGTGAGTCCTTACACTATGTGAGTCACCTACACAATGTGAGTCCCTACACAATGTGAGTCCCCTACACAATGTGAGTCACCCACAATGTGAGTCACCCACAATGTGAGTCCCCTACACTGTGAGTCCCTACACTATGTGAGTAACCTACACAATGTGAGTCCCTACACAATGTGAGTCCCCTACACAATTTGAGTCCCCTGCGCAATGTGAGTCTCTACACTATGTGAGTCCCTACACAATGTGAGTCCCCTACACTGTCAGTCCCCTACGCAATGTGAGTCCCCTACACAATGTGAGTCCCCTACACAATGTGAGTCCCCTACACAATGTGAGTCCCCTGCACAATGTGAGTCTCTATACAATGTGAGTCTCTATACAATGTGAGTCCCTACACTATGTGAGTCCCCTACACTATGTGAGTCCCTACACAATGTGAGTCTACGCAAAAAGTCAAATATCTTTGACCGTATTATTGTGTCTTATACAGTCTGAAAAAAGTCAGAAAATGTGAGTCCCCAACGCAATGTGAGTCCCCTACACTGTCAGTCCCCTACGCAATGTGAGTCAGAAAATGTTTCCTTAGTAACTTAGTAACTTAGTACATTTACTCCAGTACTGTACTTAAGTACAAATGTTGAGGTACTTGTACTTTGAGTCGAGGGGAATCAATACGGCATAGTATCGTAAAGACACGATGCAAGTCCCCTACACAATGTGAGTCCCCTGCACAATGTGAGTCTACGCAAAAAGTCAAATATCTTAGCATAGTATCGTGATATTTTAAAAAATAAAGAGAGACAAACAAAGAGATATTTATATTTGTACATGTTGACAAAGTTTTCCTTTGAGGACATAATTTAAAGTTGGAAAAGGTAATAACTTGCAATATAATGCAGAATATCACAAATAGTATCGTATGGTGGAGCCTCTGCTGATTCCCACCCCTAAAGTCTATACATGAAGACATAAAGTATATACTACGTGTACACTTGCGTACAAACCTGTTTCTTCAGATGTTCCGCGCTGGTCCGGCTCGGTTCAGAATGGCTCTGGTTCAGCTGATAGTCCAGAAATAAAACCCAGAGCGAGAGCAGTGATCCGGTTCAGTTTGCAGAAAAGAAACACTCTTCTTCCCTCATCATCATCTGTCTGTTCCAGGTCCAACTAAACCTGGTCCCCCTTAGACCAGGTCCTGAACTAATCCAGTCTAACTATCTGTAGTCCCATCTGCCCCAACTGAGTCAAACTGTGAACTGGACCAACTCTGCTGGAGGTGAGACTGAAAACTGCTGCTGTGTAACATGAAGCTCTCTCTCTCTCTCTCTCTCCCCCTCTCTCTCTCTCTCTCTCTCTCTCTCTCTCTCCCCCTTTCTCTCTCCTCTTTCTTTCTCTCTCTCTCTCTGTCTCTCTCTCTCCCCCCCCCCCCTCTCTCTCCTCTCTCTCTCTCTCTCTCCTCTCTCTCTCTCTCTCTCTCCCTCCTCTCTCTCTCTCCCTCCTCTCTCTCTCTCTCCTCTCTCTCTCTCTCTCTCCCCCCCTCTCTCTCTCTCCCCTCTCTCTCTCTCTCTCCTCTTTCTCTCTCTCTCTCTGTCTCTCTCTCTCTCCCCCCCCCCTCTCTCTCTCCTCTCTCTCTCTCTCCTCTCTCTCTCTCTCTCTCTCTCTCCCTCCTCTCTCTCTCTCCCTCCCTCTCCCTCCTCTCTCTCTCTCCTCTTTCTCTCTCTCTCCCTCCTCTCTCTCTCTCCCCCCCTCTCTCTCTCCTCTCTCCTCTCTCTCTCTCTCTCTCCCTCCTCTCTCTCTCTCTCTCCTCTCTCTCTCTCTCCCCCCCTCTCTCTCTCCTCTCTCTCTCTCTCTCTCTCTCTCTCTCTCTCCCCCCCTCTCTCTCTCCTCTCTCTCTCCTCTGTCTCTCTCTCTCTGAGTCTCTCTCTCTCTCTCTCTTCACTTAACTTCATATTTATATGAAAATATACCACATCGTATGTTCTGTCAGTGTCTCGGATCTCATTTTGAGAGAATAAATAGCTAAAAAAAAAAAACTAGAAAGAATACAGGAAACCTATTTTTAACATGATGACATTAGAAAATAATAACAACAACATCATCAGGCTGAAAAGAGTTAAAACACGGCCGGGCATATCTGTGGAGGCTGCTGGTCGGTGTGTAGTCCACCAGAGGGAGCCCCGTCCCTGCTTAATCATAAAACAGCATTCGTTTTACACACCTATGTATTTGTAATATGTTATATTTATATTTGTGTTGCACTTATCAAAACCAACTGTCTTCCATTTATAATCACAGGTGTAATTATAACACCTGATAACAATGTTCATCAGAGACAGACAGACAGACAGACAGACAGACAGACAGACAGACAGACAGACAGACAGATAGATAGATAGATAGGTAGGGAGACAGTTTCTTGCAAAATGCTAATTTAAAAATTAAACACAATTCATTCATTATTATAGTATAATTACTCATAAAATAATTATACTATAATGAATACATTGCGTTGTACCAGACCATTCTACCTCTTTATAGTGTTTCTATCAAAAATGTGACGTTTTTATCACCTTGATTGGACCAATCATTGTATTACTTCCTTCAGTCTTTTCAAAGTCTTTGTCGCTGTTTTTTGAAGTTATTGTCACTTTTTTCGACCTATTCTTGCCTTCCTTCTTTTTCGACTCTTTTTTTTCAAGTTTGTCGCTTTGTTTTTTTCCACCTTTTTCAAGATTTTTGTCATTTTTTTTGTGACTGTTGCCTTACTTCCTTCTTTCTACTGTCTTTTTTTCCCCAAAGTTATTGTCAATTTTTCTGACATATATTCTTGCTTCATTCTACCGTCTTTTTCGAAGTTTTTGTCGCATTTTTTCGAAGTTTTGTCATTTTTTTTTAAGTTGTCGTCACTTTTTTCATCAGCATTTCAATGTTTTTCAGTGACATCGCTTGTCAGGCACTGGGCTTAAAAAAACTATTCAACTATTAGTTGAATTGTGTTTTTACATCACATTACATGTCATTTAGCTGATGCTTGTTATCCAAAGCGACTCACAACTGCTCTATATGTCAGAGGTCGCACGCCTCTGCAGCAACTAGTGGTGAAGTGCCTTGCTCAGGGACACACTGGTTGATGTATCGCAGGGGGAATCGAACGCTGATCTCCCACACCAAAGGCATGCGTGTCACATCCACTGCACCATCACCGCCCCTTTTTAAGCCAAGCACCCCCTGACCAGCGATAGATTTACCAAACCAAACAGACATGTCACTGGAAAACATTTCAATGCTGATGGAAAAAAAGGCAACAAAAACTTTTTTTTTTTTTTTTTTTTTTTAAAAGTGACAAAAACCTTGAAAAAAGTGGAATTGTTTTTTGAAAAAAGCGACAAAAACTTCGAGAAACTTGGAGAAAAAAATAAGACAGTAGAAAAAAGGAAGGAAGGAAGGAAGGAAGGAAGGCAAGAACAGGTTGAAAATAGTAACAAAAAGCGACAAAAACTTCAAAAACAGCGACAAAAACTTAGAAAAAAACGCTCACGTACCCGCTGCAGTCCTCCAAAGTACCCTTTGGGGTACACGTACCCACATTACACTGCCTTAGAGTATGTAACATGGTATCATGTATATGTGTGTGTGTGTGTGTGTGTGTGTGTGTGTGTGTGTGTGTGTGTGTGTGTGTGTGTGTGTGTGTGTGTGTGTGTGTGTGTGTGAGGATTATCTGCAGGCGGGATGTTCCAGGCTACATTAGCCGCCACTAGCATAACGCCATAAAACCATGAACCATGAACAGCGTTACAGGTCCTCTTCTAACGCTCCTCTGACCTGAACTCATCTGTCAATCTGTAATTGTTGTAGATTACTTTCAGTCCTGTGTGTGTGTGTGTGTGTGTGTGTGTGTGTGTGTGTGTGTGTACAGCTGCAGTCTTATTTATATTGGAAAAGATTCAGGTAGTTTCCAAGAATATTTCCACAGAGAGAGGGAAACCGTTTTCTGGCTGAAATCTGACCTTTTTATTCCCCACAACACACACACACACACACACACACACACACACACACACACACACACACACACACACACACACACACACACACACACACACACACAGGTCAAGTTACAGAAGATGTTTTACATCTCAGAAAGAAAAGAGGAGACGAGAGAAAATGACAAAGGAAACAAAGAATAAAGAGGAGCATGTGTGAGAGTGTGTGTGCATGCATGTGTGTGTGTGTGTGTGTGTGTGTGTGTGTGTGTGTGTGTGCATTCCACTGATAAGATTTTCCTGCCAAATGTGAGCACCTTTTACGTCAGAAACACAAACACACTCGCAGCAATGAAATCATGAGAACCGACAACAAAAAACGAAAAAAGGAAAGAAAGGAAAGAAGGAAGGAGTGAGGGAGGGAGGGAGGGAAGGAAAAGTGCTGACTCAGTTGTCTGCATGTTGATTCATGAGTCAGAAAACCCGGAGAGACCGTGTGTGTGTGTGTGTGTGTGTGTGTGTGTGTGTGTGTGTGTGTTGGCTGTAACTCAACCCAAACATGGGAAGCTCCTCCAACATCTGACAACTATTACTGCTATCACACACACACACACACACACACACACACACACACACACACACACACACACACACACACACACACTTTAATGGACCAATAACAGAGCTGTTAATGCAGGAAGCCTGCCGGGGTCAAAGGTCAGCACCAGCCGGTCAAACAGTTACGTCACTGGTCAACAGTAGTCAAATGTAACCCGTTGGTACTCCATTACTTAACTGTGTGTTAATGGCAGGGGTTGCCCTAGTAACAGGACAGCAGGATTCCTGCAGGGCATGCTGGGAGATGGAGTCTTTCTTCACAAGCAGCTAACTGGGCCTCAGTCTGAAGCAGTGGTGCAGGAAGTACGTTGTAACCACGTGAAAAGTTTAGTCTATATTACTTTAAGTGGACGCTATATTTAGAGTATTTCCGGCGCTTCACCTCGCTGTCAGACGGCCCTTTACGACGGGGAACTGACGCCGTTATCTCTGCTCTCTTCAACGCCACCAGACTCCTTTTGACAAAAACAGACATTTTACCTCGCAGAACACGGGAGTTGCTGCTCTACCGCTGCCTCCGTCGGTTAGTTAGTCAGTTTAGTTAGTTCCTAATTCTAGGGACATCCAAGGAAGCAAAGAAACTGACACGGCCTTAAAGCTACATTGTGTACGAATTACTTCCATCTAGCGTTGAGATCATGTATCGCAATCAACTCTCTCTCGCCACGCAGCTGAAAGTACGTGTTACAGCTACGGTAGCCGTCACGCTTCAAAAAGCGAAAGTGTACAAAAGGCCGTCTATCAGCCGCGGTTGAGTGCATGTCGGACAGTGGCGCGGACGCGCGCTTCACACCACGAGCGGGCACGCACGCCACCCGACGGAAAGGAGAGAGAGAGAAAAAGAGAGACTGCAGCGGTCCGGAGGATAATTAACTAGTTGGGATCTGGTGTGTGCGTCCAAAGCAGCTCCAATGTTCACGCTTTTCTCTGATGACGCCGGTCTCTTGCTCTTTTCAATCTCTGTTTTCTTATTCTGGGCAAAGAAGAAGAAGAAGAAGAAGAAGAAGAAGAAGAAGAAGAAGACTACTGAGTCAGAAATTTGGATTTTGAATACGTGTGGTCCTCCATGTTTCCTTCTTCAAACTTGTCGGGGCCGGGAAGCTACGAGCAGCTGTGAGTCGAAAAACGTGAAAGGTGGAGCAGTATGTCCTGTATGTCCCTCACCGGCTACCGTATTTCAAGATGGAGCATGAATATGGAGCGTCTACACCAGTTCATGTATGAATATGGAGCGTCTACACCGGTTCATGTATGAATATGGAGCGTCTACACCAGTTCATGTATGAATATGGAGCGTCTACACCAGTTCATGTATGAATATGGAGCGTCTACACCAGTTCATGTATGAATATGGAGCATCTACACCAGTTCATGTATGAATATGGAGCGTCTACACCGGTTCATGTATGAATATGGAGCATCTACACCAATTCATGTATGAATATGGAGCATCTACACCAGTTCATGTATGAATATGGAGCATCTACACCGGTTCATGTATGAATATGGAGCGTCTACACCAGTTCATGTATGAATATGGAGCGTCTACACCAGTTCATGTATGAATATGGAGCGTCTACACCGGTTCATGTATGAATATGGAGCGTCTCCTCCAGTTCATGCATGAATATGGAGCGTCTACACCAGTTCATGTATGAATATGGAGCGTCTACACCAGTTCATGTATGAATATGGAGCGTCTACACCAGTTCATGTATGAATATGGAGCGTCTACACCAGTTCATGTATGAATATGGAGCGTCTACTCCAGTTCATGTATGAATATGGAGCGTCTACACCGGTTCATGTATGAATATGGAGCGTCTCCTCCAGTTCATGCATGAATATGGAGCGTCTACACCAGTTCATGTATGAATATGGAGCGTCTACCCCAGTTCATGTATGAATATGGAGCGTCTACACCAGTTCATGTATGAATATGGAGCGTCTGCACCAGTTCATGCATGTGTATGTATGTATGTATGTATGTATGTATGTATGATGTGTATGTGTGTGTGTGTGTGTGTGTGTGTGTGTGTGTGTGTGTGTGTGTATGTGTATGCGCACGTGTGTGTGTGTGTGTGTGTGTGTGTGTGTGTGTGTGTGTATGTAGGCTACAGTATGTAGGCTATGTGTGTGTGTAATAAATGTATGTATTTAACTAAAGTACAAAAATAGAAAAAGGGGGTCGGACTAGAAAAGTTCTTTTTAACTTCTTCCTACTCCTTTTGAACATGATGGACTAACATATTTTAGAGCTTTGAACGGATTTACTGGTGTTGACTTTTCATCTAAAAGGAATCTATCTTTTAGCATGGAGGATAAGAGAAGAGGAGGAGGGAAGAGGAGAGGAGAAGAAAGCAGAGGAGGGGAGATGTGGAGAAGGAGGGATAGAGGAGGAGGAGGAGGAGGTGAAAGTCTGAATAAGAAAGCAGCTCCTCCCGCTTCCTCGAGCTGCCTGCAGACCGGACCGCAGCAGCGGCACAAAAAGCACCAATCAGCAGCAAAATCACGTCCTTATTTGGATTTAACTCACCGTGAGTGGCCGAGACTTTTCCCGGAGCACCGACGGCGCTGCCGTGACTCCACTGTACCCCTCTCTGAACCGACCGACCGACCGACCGACCGACATGCTCTCCCCGGGACTCTCCGTGTCTCTGCTGGCCGTGTCCTGCGCTCTGTGGCCGGCTGCGGCGGTCCGGGCGGCGTCCTGTGAGTCGGTGCGTATCCCGCTGTGCCGGTCCATGCCGTGGAACATGACCAAGATGCCGAACCACCTCCACCACAGCACGCAGGACAACGCGGTGCTGGCCATCGAGCAGTTTGAAGGGCTGCTGGGTGAGTTAGGCTGGAAGTCTGCTCACTAATTATCCCACCAATTAACTCTTTAGTGCACTAATTAACTGACTGACACCTACACAGGCAACTCAAACGCGTTGCTGCACTTAATGTGAGTTCAGTAGCCTACGGAAGAGGATTTGGGCCAATGTGAAAAATATATTCGAGTTCTGAGAATAAAGTCAGAATTATGACTTTAATCCTCTGAAGTTTGAGGGCATTTCCTCGGTTTTTACATATCTTCTTAACACCTTTTTTTAAAGGGTATTTGCTAGATGTCTGGCCACTAATTAGCTGACTGACACCTACACAGCCAACTCAAACATTAATGTGACTTTAGTACGGAAGAGGATTTGGGCCAATGTGAAAAACGTATTTGATTTCTGAAAATAAAATCAAACATTTAATCTCACGATTCTCACTTTAACACTCTGAGGTCTAAGAGTATCTTCTCTATTTTTACATATCTTCCTAACACCCTTTTTAAGGGTATTCGCTAGAAGTCTGGTCACTAATTATCCCGCCAATTAACTCTTTAGTGCACTAATTAACTGACCTACACCTACACCGACAACTCAAACGCTTTGTTGCACTGTATGTGAGTTTAGTACGGCAGAGGATTTGGGCCAATGTGGACAAATATATTTGAGTTCTGAAAATAAATCTCAGAATTAAGACGTCAAACTCAGAACTCAAATATCTTTTTTTCACATTTGGCCCTAATCCCCTTCCGTAGAATTTAGCATTCAGATTATGTGAATTTATTTGACCATTTAATTGCAGACGTTTATATTTAAGGATAAACTCTTTTTTTTGTTTGGTTGACATTTGTGTTTTAACTCTTGTGTTGTCTTCCCATCAACCATGCAACTTTTTTTTTCTGGGTACAAATTTCAAATTAAAAACTTTTTTTGGTGATATTTTTGTCACTTTTTTTCCCAATTTATTTGTCACAAATTTCCGATGTTATTGTGATGTTTTTTTCCCAACATTTATTGTCAGTTCTTTTTTCCAACTTTCTTTTGATCTTTTCTTTATTTCAAATGCTATAAAATTGAATAACACACCCAAATTCAATACAAGTAGTATAGTGAACTGATCATTTATTGAACTTGTAAAGAGTAATGGCTGTATGGAACCATCCACATGATGGTTTTTGGACAATTTGATGAAAGAAACCCAAATTTCTGATATAGAAACTTTATGAAAATGGGTCAGATTTGACCCGAGGAAAAAAAAAAAATCTTTATCATGACAACCGTATAGCCTATTCATGATGTATTGGTGATATTTGTTTAACACTCCTTTAATAGCCTAATTAACGGACTAATTAACTGACTGACACCTACACAGACAACTTAATTTAGTACGGAAGAGGGTTAGGATCAGTCTGGGGAGTCTGCTCTGCATTTTCTCTGCACAAGAGGCGTGACCAACGGGCATAGTTCAAATTAGATTAGATTTGATTAGATTCAACTTTATTGTCATTGTGCAGAGTACAAGTACAGAGACAACGAAATGCAGTTTGCGTCCAACCAGAAGTGCAAAAAAGCAGAAAAGTGCGATTATATGAATGTGATATTCAAGTGTATACAGGTTGTTCATATACAGGACAATGACATATATTGTGTTATAAGAGCAGAATAAATATGGCGATGTAATATGAACAATGTACAGATATGTGCAATGTAGTAGCAGTGACATTGTAATAGTAGTTGGGGGATTTGTTGGTTTTTTTAGTAAATTATAGTGTGGTCTAGACCTACTCTATGTGTAAAGTGTCTTGAGATAACTACTGTTATGATTTGATACTATGAATAAAATTGAATTGAAATTGAATAGTACGAATAATACAGATATATGCAGTGTATTAGCAGAATATATGATAGGAAAAAGAATAAATATGGATATTCAGTATGAACCATATAGACAGATATGTGCAGTATGTACAGCTATGTGCAGTGTGGTAACATTATAAAAGTAGTAGAAGTGTACGTGGAGCAGTAGCTATGTATAGGTGTAATTACAGTATGTATATTTGTAAATAAATAAATAGAACAGTATGGGTGGGATAGGGTAGTGCAAATTGTCTGGAGCGGGGGGGGGTGGGCTTAGTTGGTTAATTGTCACCGGAGTGCAGAGCTAGAGTTCATTAGGGTGACAGCCGCAGGAAAGAAGCTTCCTCTGAACCTGCTGGTATGGGTGAGGAGAGACCTGAGACGCCTCCCGGAGGGGAGTGGGGTGAACAGTCTGTGGTTGGGGTGAGAGCGGCCTGTGGTTAGGGTGAGAGCAGTCTGTGGTTAGGGTGAGAGCAGTCTGTGGTTAGGGTGAGAGCAGTCTGTGGTTAGGGTGAGAGCAGTCTGTGGTTGGGGTGAGAGCGGCTTGTGGTTGGGGTGAGAGCAGCCTGTGGTTGGGGTGAGAGCAGCCTGTGGTTGGGGTGAGAGCAGCCTGGTTGGGGTGAGAGCAGCCTGTGGTTGGTGTGAGAGCAGCCTGTGGTTGGGGTGAGAGCAGCCTGTGGTTGGGGTGAGAGCAGCCTGTGGTTGGGGTGAGAGCAGTCTATGGTTGGGGTGAGAGCAGCCTGAGAGCAGTCTGTGGTTGGGTTGAGAGCAGTCTGTGGTTGGGGTGAGAGCGGCCTGTGGTTGGGGTGAGAGCAGCCTGTGGTTGGGGTGAGAGCACTCTGTGGTTAGGGTGAGAGTGGCCTGTGGTTGGGGTGAGAGGGGCCTGTGGTTGGGGTGAGAGCAGCCTGAGAGCAGTCTGTGGTTGGGGTGAGAGCGGACTGTGGTTGGGGTGAGAGCAGCCTGTGGTTGGGGTGAGAGCACTCTGTGGTTAGGGTGAGAGTGGCCTGTGGTTGGGGTGAGAGGGGCCTGTGGTTGGGGTGAGAGCAGCCTGAGAGCAGTCTGTGGTTGGGGTGAGAGCGGCATGTGGTTGGGGTGAGAGCAGCCTGAGAGCAGTCTGTGGTTGGGTTGAGAGCAGTCTGTGGTTGGGGTGAGAGCAGTCTGTGGTTAGGGTGAGAGCGGCCTGTGGTTGGGGTGAGAGCAGCCTGTGGTTGGGGTGAGAACAGCCTGTGGTTGGGGAGAGAGCAGTCTGTGGTTGGGGTGAGAGCAGCCTGAGAGCGGCCTGTGGTTAGGGTGAGAGCAGCCTGTGGTTGGGGTGAGAGCAGTCTGTGGTTGGGGTGAGAGCAGCCTGTGGTTGGGGTGAGAGCAGCCTGTGGTTGGGGTGAGAGCAGTCTGTGGTTGGGGTGAGAGCAGCCTGAGAACGGCCTGTGGTTAGGGTGAGAGCAGCCTGTGGTTGGGGTGAGAGCAGTCTGTGGTTGGGGTGAGAGCAGCCTGTGGTTGGGGTGAGAGCAGTCTGTGGTTGGGGTGAGAGCAGCCTGAGAGCGGCCTGTGGTTAGGGTGAGAGCAGCCTGTGGTTGGGGAGAGAGCAGTCTGTGGTTAGGGTGAGAGCAGCCTGTGGTTGGGGTGAGAGCAGTCTGTGGTTGGGGTGAGAGCAGCCTGAGAGCAGTCTGTGGTTGGGTTGAGAGCGGCCTGTGGTTGGGGTGAGAGCGGCCTGTGGTTGGGGTGAGAGGGGCCTGTGGTTGGGGTGAGAGCAGCCTGAGAGCAGTCTGTGGTTGGGGTGAGAGCGGCCTGTGGTTGGGGTGAGAGCAGCCTGAGAGCAGTCTGTGGTTGGGGTGAGAGCGGCATGTGGTTGGGGTGAGAGCAGCCTGAGAGCAGTCTGTGGTTGGGTTGAGAGCAGTCTGTGGTTGGGGTGAGAGCAGTCTGTGGTTAGGGTGAGAGCGGCCTGTGGTTGGGGTGAGAGCAGCCTGTGGTTGGGGTGAGAACAGCCTGTGGTTGGGGAGAGAGCAGTCTGTGGTTGGGGTGAGAGCAGCCTGAGAGCGGCCTGTGGTTGGGGTGAGAGCAGCCTGTGGTTGGGGTGAGAGCAGTCTGTGGTTGGGGTGAGAGCAGCCTGAGAGCGGCCTGTGGTTGGGGTGAGAGCAGCCTGTGGTTGGGGTGAGAGCAGTCTGTGGTTGGGGTGAGAGCAGCCTGAGAGCAGCCTGTGGTTGGGGTGAGAGCAGCCTGTGGTTGGGGAGAGAGCAGTCTGTGGTTAGGGTGAGAGCAGCCTGTGGTTGGGGTGAGAGCAGTCTGTGGTTGGGGTGAGAGCAGTCTGTGGTTAGGGTGAGAGCAGCCTGTGGTTAGGGTGAGAGCAGCCTGTGGTTGGGGTGAGAGCGGCCTGTGGTTGGGGTGAGAACAGCCTGTGGTTGGGGAGAGAGCAGTCTGTGGTTGGGGTGAGAGCAGCCTGTGGTTGGGGTGAGAGCAGTCTGTGGTTGGGGTGAGAGCAGCCTGAGAGCAGTCTGTGGTTAGGGTGAGAGCAGCCTGTGGTTGGGGTGAGAGCAGTCTGTGGTTGGGGTGAGAGCAGCCTGAGAGCAGTCTGTGGTTGGGTTGAGAGCAGTCTGTGGTTGGGGTGAGAGCGGCCTGTGGTTGGGGTGAGAGCGGCCTGTGGTTGGGGTGAGAACAGCCTGTGGTTGGGGAGAGAGCAGTCTGTGGTTAGGGTGAGAGCAGCCTGTGGTTGGGGTGAGAGCGGCCTGTGGTTGGGGTGAGAGCGGCCTGTGGTTGGGGAGAGAGCAGTCTGTGGTTAGGGTGAGAGCAGCCTGTGGTTGGGGTGAGAGCAGTCTGTGGTTGGGGTGAGAGCAGCCTGAGAGCAGTCTGTGGTTAGGGTGAGAGCAGCCTGTGGTTGGGGTGAGAGCAGCCTGTGGTTGGGGTGAGAGCAGTCTGTGGTTAGGGTGAGAGCAGCCTGTGGTTGGGGTGAGAGCAGCCTGTGGTTGGGGTGAGAGCAGTCTACGGTTACAGAGGGAGGTATTGATGCCCAGTTCACTGAGTTTGGTGATCAGTTTGGTGATCAGTTTGATGGTCTTGAATGCTGAACTAAAGTCAATGAACAGCACTCTCACATAGGTGTTGCTGTTGTCAAGGTGGGACAGGGCAGAGTGAAGTGTTCTGACGGTAGGCAAATTGGTAGCGGTCCAGTGAAGGTGGTAAGCAGGTCTTGAGATGGCCCAGGACCAGCCTCTCAAAGCACTTCATAATGATGGGGGTGAGTGCAACTGTACGGAAGTCATTAATGGCGTTTTTCCCATTACATGGTACCTGCTCGACTCGCCTCGACTCTACTCGCCTCACTGTGCGTCCTAAAATCTGCAATGGAAAACCACTGCAGATTTTAGTCCCGCCTCAGCGTGGCCGGTCGTCATAGCGGCGCCGCAGTAAACTGCCGTGACCTAACGCGACACACACACACACACACACACACACACACAGAATGTTGAAGGTGTGTTGTTGTTGTTTCAACAGCCAGAAGACGCGTTTGTTTAAAATGAAGGCAGCCAAAACAAACACAGCTGGCTAAACTATTTAAAAATGGCGGGTTTGTTCAGGACGCCCCCGTCTATCGCTTTCACGTCACCTTTTGGGATCGTCTCAGCTCGCCTCAGCTTGCTTGGAACCTCGACTGAGGTGGTACTAAATAAAGTACCTGTTAGCAGGTAGCAGGTACTTTTTTTCGTAATGGAAAACCCAAAAAGGCGAGGCGAGTCGAGCAGGTACCACGTGATGGAAAAGCGCCATAAGGCTTGTTGCAGTGGAGTGTTTTGGCACCGGCACGATGGAGGTGGTTTTAAAGCACGTGGGGACAGTTGCCTGGGCTAGTGACAGATTAAATATGTCAGTCCAAACCTCAGTCAACTGCACAGCACAGGCCCTGAGTACGCGTCCGGGGGATACCATCAGGACCAGCAGCCTTGTTGTCCCTATCAAAGCGGCCGTAGAAGTGGTTCAGCTCATCAGGCAAGGAGGTGTCGGTGACGAGGGGGGTGGAGTTAATGGTTTTGTAGTCTGTGCGTCGGGGGGGTCAGAGCTGTTCCTGAAGCGATCCTCAATCCTTAGCTTGTGGTTGTGCTTGGCCTTTTTGATGCCCCTGTTCAGGTCAGCCCTGGATGAGCTATAGGCTTGAGCATCATCCGATCTGAATGCGATGTCTCGTGCCTTCAGCGGGAGTCTGACCTCACTGTTCGTCCGTGGCTTCTGATTAGGGAAAGTAGTAATCCGTTTGAGGGGGGTGGTGACGCTGTTGACGTTTGAGTTGATACGGTCCAGAACGGAGGAGGCATATGAATCAATGTCCGAGTGGGAGTCGTGGGTGGCCTGAGTTGCGAACACTCTCCAGTCAGTGTTTTCATATCGCTGCCATTTAAGTGCCAAGTCGGCTCCCTCTGGCCACACTTTGACTGTCCGTACTGTTGGTTTCACACGTTTAGATGAGTGCTGAGTGCTTGGACGGTAGAAACAATGAGAGGTGATCTGAGAGGCCGTCCACATGAAGACGCGTTTGGATGCAAACGCACTTTTTTTGCATCGTTTGGTGCCGATTGTCCACACGAATCCTGTAAACGCACTTTTTTAAACCTGGTCCCAGGGTGAATAAAAAAAAAGAAAATAATAAAATAAAAACGGCTGTGGGTTGCTAGAAAGGTCTGCACTTAACCATGAGATACTCAAGGTTAGTGACTCTCGGTGATGGTGGTGTCCGTGCACCACGTTTTGTTGACATAAAAATGACTCTGTATGCAATTGGAGTTTACATCAACTGTAGTAATAGCGGCCTATACACCTCTGGATGCTAATGCTAAGATTGCCATGAAAGAACTGCATTCTGCTATCAGTCAACAACAAACTCTGCATCCTGAGGCAGCCGACATTGTCGCGGGTGACTTCAACCACTCAAATTTAAAGACTGTACTGCCTAAATTCCACCAAAATGTATCATGTCCCACAAGAGGAGAAAATATTTTAGTTCAAGTCTACGCTAATGGTGCGTTTTTTTTGCCTCGGACGTCGGAGGTCACAACTGGGAATGACGTCACACACGAGTTGAATGCGTTCATTTTGCACACACTAAAAAATACTGGGTTGTTTTATTAACCCAACCACTGGGTTGAGGCTGTTTAACCCAGTATTAAGCATTTTCAACCCATTGCCACCCAGTGGTTGGGTTGATTTGAATAACCCAACCAGTGATCAATGTAACCCAGTGGTTGGGTTACATTCAAATTAACGGTTTCTTTATGATACATACACATTAATGAAGTGTATGCATTGTCTATTATTTTTTTTAAGTATTAATTTCATAGATTAAAGAATAACTAAATTAATGGGTAAAATATCAACCCAACAAGCGGGTCAATTTAACTCAATATTGGGCTAGTGGGTCTGACCCAGTATTGAGTTGCATTAACCCAACATTTGTGTAAAAATGACCCCAACCCAACTCACATGGTCAAATCAACCCAGGATGTGTTCTGTCCTATATTGACCCAGGAACTGGGTTGGGAATAACCCAATTTGGGTTATTCCCAACCCAGTATTTTTTTGTGTGCAAGTGGGATTTTCATTGTTTTCATTAGCTCTAGCCAGGTTAGCCATTGTTAGCAACGCCAGTTTAAACAACGTATACGCTGTTTTTTTTTGTTCATACAAACCGCGTGACAACACAGATAGAAGACAGCGCTGCGTGTACGACTGATTTAGTGTGACACAAATAACACAGAAGTGCTTATAACTATGTTACTACAGCTTTCACAACTGTCGATACAGGGGGGCAGCCATGTTGGATTTTCAGCTCGGGTACCTCGGTGGATGTACGAGTTCCGAGCTCGTAAATACGAGGTCAGGGGGCGTGTTTACGACTTTGACCTTGTAAAATACGAGTTGCGAGGCAAAAGAACGCACCATAACATGGCTGATGCATACAAAGCTGTTCCCCTCCCCCACATAGGACACTCAGGCCCCATCCAGACGAAGACGTTAGGATGAAAACGCATCCGTCTTCCCTGGATTCGGAATGAAGAGCAGCCTTCAGTCACTTCCACTTCCTTTCATAACATGACTGTTAGCTAGTTCTCTTAGCTTAACACATCCATGGACTAGACTTTAATAACTTACACCACTGCTCGTTATATAAAGGCCACCTAGAAAAAGAATGTAAACTTTGTTTACATTCTATCGGACATGATTGCAGCTAGCAGAGCTAGCACGCTAACGCTAGCTCTGCTAGCTAACATCGGCAGTCAAACAAACATCAATGATCCGATGTCTTTTTGATAATCTAGCTACTCATTTTTCTTGCGGTAGCCTTTCTACAATAAGCCGTGCTAAAAGTTACTATAATCCGTTCAAGGAGTTGATGAGCAGACAGATTAGCGAGCTAGTTGATAAATTCTCTACTTCCACTTTATAAACAGCATTGCATCCCTGTTAGCCGTCAGCTGGGTTGAAGGCGGTCAGCTGTGAGGCTGAGGTGTGTGGGGATGACATCATCGATACGCACGTATGCGGTTTCGCCGTACACACGAAGCCAAACGTGAGCCGGCTTTTTTTTCATTCACCCTGGGACCAGGTTTCAAAAAAGTGCGTTTACGGGCAGCGCGTTTACAGGATTCATGTGGACAGTCGGCCCAAACGATGCAAAAGATGTGCGTTTGCATCGAAATACGTTTCCGTGTGGATAGGGCCTAAGTAGTAGCCCAAACAACCTTTGACCTTTTAGCTTAACATATGAAGGTAGCTAGCATGCTGCCTTTGATTTACTACGGTTATGGTTATATGCGTGCTAAGCTAACCATCAGCGCTGTCTATTGTTTTCAGCCCATCAAGAACAAGCGGGCTATACAATTAACACGCATAGGTTAATAGCAATGGGTTGTGTATTAAACTCCCGTATTTTAAAAACTAAATGTTGGCCAGTATGTATGTATAAGCTGATTACTGCATGCGTGCATGTCATTGACGAACATAGGGAGGACATTCAACTGAAGTTGCATTAAATCAGGTTGTTTTAACCAAGATTATGCTGCAAGGTGGCTATTGTTCAACTACATTTAAGTTCCCTGTTATAGACTAACAGTATTATAACAAGCTATTAAAAATATCCAGTTTATTCCCATGGAAAGTTTCCAACTTTGAAAATTCACAGAACTTTACAACCCTACGAGTTACAGTGCATTACTTTATGTACCAATATGTACATATTGTTCATTAGATAAGCCACTCACGGTATTATGAAATCAATAAAAAAGTTTGAGTAGCTTGCATGCACAATATTCAGATGAATAAGACATGTATGAAAGCCTTTAGTCCAGTAACATTTCAGTATTTAACGGACTGGAATTGGTGAAACCTCTTTTTTTTTCCAGTTCTTTGTGTTTTCTCGTCCTCCTCGACACTCCAGCTGATACCGAATATCACAACCTGTGTGTGTTTTAGATAAGTTGAGCTAATAACGCTGCTCTGCAAACCTGCACGTTGTGTACATACACCATGTCCGTCTGTAAACTGTGAAATGTTGATAGAGGTTTTTGTTTAGTTTTTTTTACAGTCTCCTGTTTTCCCCAGTTTCACTTTCTCTCTCAGTGAATCTGTCTGTGAATTTAGGAGAAATCTACAGACACGAATAGACAAAGTTTAGTAAAATAAATGTTTTCTTTATACTAGTCTGAAAGAAGAAGTGTTTGGGAACATAAACAGCCCAAAATCTCTAAATTCACCCGTGCATGAAAACATGTTTTTTGTACACATTAAGGATATCTTCACACTCGCCGTCTTATTTTTTATTTTTTTTTAAGCTGCTAGCGTCTGTTTTACAGTATAATCCTACGGAGTAAACTGTGTTTTGACAGCCGACCAATGACCAGCGGAGTAGCCAGACCTGTCGTTTCCATAACAACAAGAAAAAATGGAGTCGGAGCACTGCGAGTTATACGCAAGCGGGTAAGCCTCGCTCCCATAGACAGTTAAAGAAATGGACTAAGTGACGCCGTCGCTCTGGACGGAAACCAGTGAAGTCTATTAGAAGTCACTTTCCCGGTGATGGCTGAGCGTTACTGCGCAGCCTCAAACTGAGCTTGATGACGTAGATGTGACGTGAGCAACGTGTCTGAACGTTGTAAGTCTTCTGGTAGCTGTGCCAAGAGAAATCTCAATCATTCCCAATCTATCAGAGACGGAGAGCGTAGGTATATGTAAGGAGATAACATAGGCACAGGCTAATTACTGATAACTAAAATGCTAGTTAACATTAGTAATTAAACTAAACAGCTGATGTAAGTCCAAACTGCCTGCGAGCTTCTCCTGTACTGTACGGTAATTCCTCTACTATGAGACAGTAAGTCTCGTGGTTATGACCCAACCGTTAGCCTATTTTTATAAAAACGTCTGGATAAAAAACAAAAGTGGGGAAAAAACGTAATTGTTATAAACTTTAGAGACAAATGTGAGTTAAAAAAGACATGAGGAAAAAAAATCGGGATTAAAAAAACGTGAGAAGAAAAATCGGGATAAAAAAACGAGAGAAAAAACAATCGGGAGGAAAAAAACGTGAGAAAAAAATCGGGATAAAAAAAACGTGAGAAAAAAATCGGGATCAAAAAAACGTGAGAAAAAAATCGGGATCAAAAAAATGTGAGAAAAAAATCGGAATCAAAAAAATGTGAGAAAAAAACGTGAGAAGAAAAATCGGGAAAAACGTGAGGAAAAACAATCGGGAGGGAAAAAAAACGTGAGGAACTTTGTAGCACAGACCCATTTTTAAATGTCCTAAACGGTAAAGATTAAACTTTAACGCCATGTGGACAACCTCATTAACTGCTGTGACATTTCACGACGCACGCACGTCTGTCTTCGATAAATGCATTTTAGCTTTCGGCTGAAGTCGGAGCTCGGCTGAGGTCTGAGGAGTGGAGAGAAAGTGGGAAGGCAGTGTCAGAAAAATGTCCCTAATGAATGACCTGCAGGCCAAAACGCAGGAAGCAGTTTCAGGTCACAAGTTCAAAGTATTTCTGGGACTCGGTTGTGAAGCTAAGCCAAACCTCAGTCCTGCCGTCTTGGACTGTGTCTGGTCTCGTCCTGAGCGAGTGAGTGAAAGCAACAGCGTGATGTGGCAGTCACTATCAGGCCCATGGAAATAAAATGGGTAGAAAGGCCATTTCCATTCAAATCAGCGTAGCAGAATGGTCAAAGCAAAAAGAAAACGTGAGGAAAAACAATCGGGAGGACAAAAAAACATGAGAAAACAAAAACCGGGATAAACAAATGTGGGGAAAAAACGTGAGTAAAAAAATTGTGAGGAAAAAAAATGTGAGGAAAAAAAACGTGAGAAAAAAAACGTAAGGAAAAAAAATGTGAGTAAAAAAAACGAGGAAAAAAAATGTGAGTAAAAAACGTGACAAAAAAAACGTGAGGGGAAAAAAATGTGAGAAAAAACAATCAGGAGGACAAAAAATGTGAGAAAACAAAAACCGAGATAAACAAATGTGAGAAAAAAAAACGTGAGAAAAAAAACGATAAAAAAAAATGTGAGGAAAAAAAATTTGAGAAAAAAAAATGTGAGGAAAAAAAAATGTGAGGAAAAAAACGTGAGAAAAAAAACGTGAGAAAAAAAAACGGGAGGGGAAAAAAAATGTGAGTAAAAAAAAACGTGAGGAAAAAAAAATGTGAGAAAAAAAACGTGAGAAAAAAAAATGTGAGAAAAAAAACGTGAGAAAAAAAAACGTGAGGAAAAAAAAATGTGAGAAAAAAAATGTGAGAAAAAAAAATGTGAGAAAAAAAACGTTAGAAAAAAAAATGTGAGAAAAAAAAACGTGAGTAAAAAAACGTGAGGGGGAAAAATGTGAGGAAAAAAATGTGAGAAAAAAAAATGTGAGAAAACAAAATGTGAGAAAAAAAAACGTGAGGAAAAAAAATGTGAGAAAAAAAAATGTGAGGAAAAAAATGTGAGTAAAAAAACGTGAGAAAAAAAAACGTGAGGAAAAAAAAATGAGAGAAAAAAAACGTGAGAAAAAAAAATGTGAGAAAAAAAACGTTAGAAAAAAAAATGTGAGGAAAAAAAACTTGAGGAAAAAAAATGTGAGAAAAAAAACGTGAGGGGAAAAAAACGTGAGGGAAAAAAAATGTGAGTGAAAAAAATGTGAGAAAAAAAAATGTGAGAAAAAAAAATGTGAGGAAAAAAAATGTGAGAAAAAAAAATGTGAGAAAAAAAAATGTGAGGAAAAAAATGTGAGTAAAAAAACGTGAGAAAAAAAAACGGGAAGGGAAAAAAAATGTGAGTAAAAAAAAACGTGAGTAAAAAAATACGTGAGTAAAAAAAATGTGAGAAAAAAAATGTGAGAAAAAAAACGTGAGAAAAAAAAACGTGAGGAAAAAAAAATGAGAGAAAAAAAACGTGAGAAAAAAAAATGTGAGAAAAAAAACGTTAGAAAAAAAAATGTGAGAAAAAAAACGTGAGGAAAAAAAATGTGAGAAAAAACGTTTTGTTTTAGAGAAAACAAAACGTGAGAAAAAAAAATGTGAGAAAAAAAAACGAGGAAAAAAAATGTGAGAAAAAAACGTGACAAAAAAAACGTGAGGGGAAAAAAATGTGAGAAAACAAAATGTGAGTAAAAAAACGTGAGAAAAAAAAATGTGAGAAAAAAAACGTGAGGAAAAAAATGAGTAAAAAAAACGTGAGTAAAAAAACGTGAGAAAACAAAACGTGAGAAAAAAAAATGTGAGAAAAAAAAATGTGAGAAAAAACAATCAGGAGGACAAAAAATGTGAGAAAACAAAAACCGAGATAAACAAATGTGAGAAAAAAAAACGTGTGAAAAAAAAGTGAGAAAAAAATGTGAGGGAAAAAACGTGAGAAAAAAAAATGTGAGAAAAAAAACGTGAGAAAAAAAAATGTGAGGAAAAGTGAGAAAAAAAATGTGAGAAAAAAATGTGGAAAAAAAATGTGAGGAAAAAAAATGTGAGGAAAAAAAATGTGAGGAAAAAAAATGTGAGAAGTTGGTTGAAAGAAACTCAAATTTCTGATATTCTGAAAATGGGTCAAATTTGACCCGGGGACAACAGGAGGGTTAAAGTGACTCAACTCATATATTCTAGATATTCTCACTGATCGATTAGAGGGACGCGCCCGTTAACGTTCCTGTCTGTGTTTTCCTGCCTGTTCAGGTACCGGCTGCAGTCCGGATTTGCTCTTCTTCCTGTGTGCCATGTACGCTCCAATCTGCACCATCGACTTCCAGCACGAGCCCATCAAACCGTGCAAGGCGGTGTGCGAGCGGGCAAAGAACGGCTGCGAGCCGGTGATGAAGCGCTACAACCACAGCTGGCCCGACAGCCTGGCCTGCAACGAGCTGCCGCTGTACGACCGCGGAGTCTGCATCTCACCGGAGGCCATCGTCAAGGCAGAGGGATCAGGTATCACTACGCTATTTGTATTCTTATCATCTTTAGTATATTGATGACTGAGATTTGTCTTCCAGGGCAGCTGAGGTCAAAATCATGTTAAAGAGCCCATATTCTGCCCATTTTCAAGTTCATAATTGTATTTTAAGGTTATATCAGAATAGGTTTACATGGTTTAATTCTCAAAAAACACCATATTTATTGTTGTACTGCACATTGCTGCAGCTCCTCTTTTCAGCTCTGTTCAGGTCTCTGTTTTAGCTACAGAGTGAGACATCTCACCTCTGTACCATCTTTGTAGGGATTCGCACATGCTCAGTAGCTCGGTAAGATCACATCCGCTAGCTAGCTTTTTCCTCTAACTTCAAGGAAGGATTAGCAGGGAGACTTCTTCTAAACGAGGGCGCACTTCCAACTTAGCGTGGAATACCTGCAGAACAGGGACAAGGAAGTAGTTCTTCTGCAGATTATGGTGAACTAGTGTGTGTTGTAGCAGTGTTTTTCCCATGGAGAACGAGCTAGCATGCTAGCGCTAGCATGCTACGGTTAGCCACCTCGTCTCGGCTACTGACGTAGAAAGCCGTGCAGATTTTGACCAGCTCACCCGGAGACTGAAGGCAGGAATCATTCAGAAACCGTATCTCACTCAGAACAGCATGGATGGTGTTTTTTTTTCTCAAGTTTGTATGCGTGTGGAAGCACCAGAGGCACAAAATAACACCCCAAATCCCAGAAAAAGGTTGTGACATGGCAGAGACATGGCTAAGAGAAAGTGAAAATGTAGAAAAAAGGAAATGTAACTTGCTCTATAAACCAGGGGAGCCACCGTGGATATTTGTTTCTACGCTGATCCGAGTACTCGTTCCACATCGGCATGCATCAGATTAAGTACGATATTTCAGAATTGTGACTTTCTCCAAAGAAAGACCATTAGGATGCCGTTTTCCCAGCTTAGCTGAGCCCTATCGCTGTTCTCTATCAGGTTTCTTCTCTCAGCAGTTTGTTTCTGCTCCTTCCCGAACAGATAGCGTGAGTCATTTCCCCTCCGACTTCACTCCCACTGACTTTCTCAAAGAGCTCCTTCATACAGACGGCCCACTCCTTTTTTTTTACACTCAATAAAACCCTCACTGTCCTCCGCTTCTTTAAACAGGTCCTGGAACCGGCAAGTCCTGAAGAAGAAAAACAAAAACAAAAAAAACTCATCTCAATCTTTGACCTCCATAACGATACACCCACATACATATCTCCGAGCGGCCGCGGCTCAGCTGGGTTAGGGGATTTTCCCTCGGCGTGATTTGTTGATTTGCTGAGGTTCAGCCACGGTTTGAACGCTCCCATGTCATTCCAGGGATTTTCAGCAGCCAGCCCGCAGTCTGAAAGTTGCTGATCCGAAAGTTTGTCTCCAGTTGGAACAGAAATCTAAAGCAGCCACAGACAGTCTGTCTGCATTCACTGCTAGCTGCTGCATTTGAAGACGCTCTGACACAGAGTGCACGACCGAAAGCACAAAATTAAACCAATGAGAAGTAATCTCTCACCTGGCGGTGAACGGGGTGACGCGTAAATAAGACTATAGCCGTGTTTGCATTCATGTATTTTTATTAGGGCTGTCAATCGATTAAAAAATGTAATCGAATTAATTTCAGACTCCGTGATTAACCCTGGTGTTGTCCTTGGGGTCACATTTGACCCATTCTCAAAACTTCTATACAGGTTTCCTTTTTTTTAACCCTCGTGTTGCCTTCGGGTCAAATTTGACCCGTTTTCAAAAGTTTTTTTTACAATATAAAATATGGGACGTCGAAATAAGCGCTGAAAATGTAAAAAAAAAAAGAAAAACATACAAAAAAACGCAAGAAAAACAATGAAAAAACTGTCAAAAACACTGAAAGAAGACCTACAAAGTTTAGAAAAAGCGCCAAAAACGTCAAACTGTGTGCCCCAAAACATTGAAAAAGTCACAAAAACGTTGCGAAAAAGCCATAAAAAAATTGAAAAAAGCAACTTAAACAACACAAGTTTTTTTTTTTTCATGGTGGACGGGAAGACAACACAAGGGTTAATTAATCGCATACATCATTTTTGCTGTGAAAGTATTTTAAATATTTCAATTCAAATGAATCAATGAATAATAATCAGCATTAGTGACATTCAAGTTTAAAAAAAAATATATTTTTATTATTATTTTCACTGTTCAAATAATGACCATAACAATCAACAATATGACCTAATATGCTGAGGAAATTAATTCAAAAGGGTATTTTACAATAACTATGAATGCACCGCGAGGCTGTAGATTACCAGTTTCATTGAACGCACCGTCTCCATCTGTGCTTTTCCGACAGCGGCAGAAACACAGAACGTTGTAAGTCTTCTGGTAGCTGTGCCAAGAGAAATCTCAATCATTCCCAATCTATCAGAGACGGAGAGCGTAGGTATATGTAAGGAGATAACATAGGCACAGGCTAATTACTGCTAACTAAAATGCTAGTTAACATTAGTAATTAAACTAAACAGCTAATGTAACTCCAAACTGCCTGCGAGCTTCTCCTGTACTGTACGGTAATTCCTCTACTATGAGACAGGAAGTCTCGTGGTTATGACCCAACCATTAGCCTATTTTTATAAAAACGTCTGCTACGGAGCCATAACGTGAGGTACAAGGTAACGGAGCCTTTTATACATTGTCGTGTTTCTTTAGAAATAAACAACGGACAAATGAAGTCTTTAAACGCTTCAGATGTAAAGTTATTGGCTGTCAAAGTGACGCCAAAATGAATGGAAGTCAATGGGATGCTAACGGCGGGTGATGGCTTATTAGCATCAAAATGGCGCCATAGGAGGCTTCACTCTGAGGAGAGAAGCCTGCCCCCTTGGTGTTAACTAGCGTCACGTGCAGCCATGTTTCTGTCGCCCGTGGCAACGCATTCTCTCGTCTCCCTCCTTCATCTCACAGCTGAATGGCGGCTAGAACGGCTCCAGGTGAAAGGTCAATATGGAATGGATTAATCTGCGTTATTTTTTTTCTCAGATTAATTAATCGACATGAACGCGTTATTTTGACAGCCCTAATTTTCATGCACATTTTGAAGTATCGCATTAGAAAAGCTGGATGGAAACAGCGACATTTGATAAAACTTCCCCACTTGGGGTGGTTTTCGCATATGGAAACGCCTTGGCTGAATAAGTTTGTTAATGACAGTTGACTTTTTTAGTTTGACACGGTACGTGAGTCAAGTGTCAAGAAACCCAGATTTGTGATATAAACATTTAGACAACGGGTCAAATTTGACATCACGAGCGTTAAGGCTCCAACAACTAAAGGGCCACACTGGAAAATGAGAATCACATACAGGGCCTGACGTGTAGTTTATTGCTTACATGCTTTTATTTTATGGGAAAAGTACGTTATTTTTGACTGTATTATTGCACGTCTGATATATAGCCTTCTCACTTAGTTTGGTCGACATAAAGCCCTAAAAAAAGTCAGCAAAAAAAGTTCCTTAGCCTTTGTAAAATTTACCAAATCAAGCAAAAACAATGATTATATTTTTAAAAGCAGCTGACTCACAACAACCTGTTTCACAGCCTGAATATGAAATCTCTCAGGTTGTCTGGGAATTTCTAAGTCTAAGTTGGCAAATCTGCCAAAATTCTGCTTTGAATGTCGCGTAATTGCAGTTTTTGGTGTGGCGCACCACTAGGCGGGGGCTAAAATTTCTTGTGAACCTAAATTTGATTCGCGGGCTGGATCAAAATTTGCAAGGAGCCGCATTTGGTCCGCGCGCCTCGAGTTTGCCACGTGAGTTAAAACATCAGTCCCTCCAGAAAAACACAGAGTTTTTTTGTGATTGTTGCGGGCAAAAATCCTTGATTATGCGGCACGTTTTCTTAAAAAATGCGATGGAATATGCGGGACATTTATGCAATTTTATGCGATGAAATTGCGGGAACTTGCAAAAATTGCGGGAACTTGCAAAAATTGCGGGAACTTGCAAAAATTGCGGGAACTTGCAAAAATTGCGGGAACTTGCAAAAACTGCGGTTTGATGAAAAAGAGAAAACAAAGTGATTCCCCCCCCAACACCGTGTTCTCACTAGGCGAAATTACGCCACTTCATAACGTTCCCATGGCAACAGGGGAAAATGGCTGCTCTTGTGTGAAGTAAACGCAACATTTTTCAACTTTCTGCTGAGATATATGTGACTTTTTTGCAACGAAAATGCGGGGATTATGAAATCATGCAAGCCCCGCATATTTTGCGCGGAAATCGGCAAATTATGCGCCGAAAGTGCGGCGTATTTGAAAAAAATGCAGCCCCCCCACCGCATAAATATGCGGACTTTGGCTGATTATGCATTGAATTCTGCGATCGCATAATCGCGTTTTTCTGGAGGGACTGAAACATCAGTACGTTGTGTATTCTGTGAACCACTTTCATATTGCGGCTGTAATGAACACTGCAGCCTCTAAGGGACACTATAGATCAGTGTTTCTCAAACTTGTTTTCAATAATGTACCCCCCCCCCCCCCCCCCGCCCCTTTGCTTTTTTTAAGCCAAGTACCCCCTGACCAGCGCAAAACATTTTTGGTAATAAAAAAAAGTCTATATAAAGAGGTACAATACAGCACTGGCAGTGATATATTCACTGAACAACAACCTTTTCTTAAACAAAAACATTTTAAATGCTACATTTCAAATGTTTAGAATACATCACTTAATTCATTCATTATACAGGAATTATGCATGACATATTTTCACATACCCCCTGCAGTACTCCAAAGTACCCCTAGGGCTACACGTACCCCCATTTGAGAAACTATAGCTATAGCGTGTCTGGTTAAAACTGCAAGTTGGTTCAATATTTGCTATTCGTTGCCACTGACCAGCGCCTCTCTGTCTCTGTAGATCCATACTACCAGGACCCAGTCAGTTGTAGCCCAGGTGAGGCTGACCTCTGAACATCCTCTCCACCTAAACTGTCATTGTTTCCTAGAAGCTAGCTTGTTGTGTGAGCGGTTTGTTTAGATATTAGGTTGATTTTCATCATAAAACAGCATTTTGGGTGAATAGAACTGACATGTCACTTCAGAGAAACTATGTATTTCTCATTAGCATGCACATGAACAAAAACCAGTTTAACCAATTTGCCTTTTTCTGCGTTTGATCCTCTGACAGTATCCAATCCAGACTTCCCAATGGACTCCAACAACCTTCACTGCGGACCAAATGGAGGTAGTAACCTGTCGGTTTACTGGTTATGGCTAGAAAGGGATACAGCTACGGAGTTTACCCGAGAAACAGTCAGTTAAAGGTCCTCTGACATGCTGCTTTTTGGATGCTTTTATATAGGCCTCAGTGGTCCCCTAATACTGTATCTGAAGTCTCTTTTATATAGACCTCAGTGGTCCCCTAATACTGTATCTGAAGTCTCTTTTATATAGACCTTAGTGGTCCCTAATACTGTATCTGAAGTCTCTTTTATATAGACCTCAGTGGTCCCCTAATACTGTATCTGAAGTCTCTTTTATATAGACCTTAGTGGTCCCCTAATACTGTATCTGAAGTCTCTTTTATATAGACCTTAGTGGTCCCCTAATACTGTATCTGAAGTCTCTTTTATATAGACCTTAGTGGTCCCCTAATACTGTATCTGAAGTCTCTTTTATATAGACCTTAGTGGTCCCCTAATACTGTATCTGAAGTCTATTTTATATAGACCTTAGTGGTCCCCTAATACTGTATCTGAAGTCTATTTTATATAGACCTTAGTGGTCCCCTAATACTGTATCTGAAGTCTCTTTTATATAGACCTCAGTGGTCCCCTAATACTGTATCTGAAGTCTCTTTTATATAGACCTTAGTGGTCCCCTAATACTGTATCTGAAGTCTATTTTATATAGACCTTAGTGGTCCCCTAATACTGTATCTGAAGTCTCTTTTATATAGACCTTAGTGGTCCCTAATACTGTATCTGAAGTCTCTTTTATATAGGCCTCAGTGGTCCCCTAATACTGTATCTGAAGTCTCTTTCCTGAAATTCAGCCTTGGTGCAGAATTACAGACACATTTCACACAGATCCATTTCACCCACTTTGCGTTTGTTTGTGTGTCTGTAGATCGCTGTAAGTGTAAAGCCGTCAAGATGAATGTGAAAACCTACAAGAACAACAACTACAACTACGGTGAGTCATCTGGGACTTTCACTCTGTTTTACACAGTTGAGAACCTAGTTCTGAGGCACTTTTTGGACCACCTCGGGGAGACTGACTTTACTGCCGACAGTCGGCCGTCTGGTTGGTGTGGCAGCGCCTTAAGAAACACTGGTGTAGGTTTTGAAGTGAGAACGTGGTCTGAGCATCACGTCTGACAGCCAATCACCACTTCTCGATGCTACACGGGAGATATCAACATCACCGCACATCTCGTGCTCATCCATCCATCGTCGTCCGCTTATCCGTGGTCGGGTCGCGGGGGGAGCAGCTCCAGCAGGGGACCCCAAACTTCCCTTTCCCGAGCCACATTAACCAGCTCTGACTGGGGGATCCCGAGGCTTTCCCAGGCCAGGTTGGAGATGTAATCCCTCCACCTAGTCCTGCGTCTTCCTCGAGGTCTCCTCCCAGCTGGACGTCCCTCCACCTAGTCCTGGGTCTTCCCCGAGGCCTCCTCCCAGCTGGACGTGTCTCCACCTAGTCCTGGGTCTTCCCCGAGGCCTCCTCCCAGCTGGACGTCCCTCCACCTAGTCCTGGGTCTTCCCCCGAGGTCTCCTCCCAGCTGGACGTCCCTCCACCTAGTCCTGGGTCTTCCCCGAGGCCTCCTCCCAGCTGGACGTGTCTCCACCTAGTCCTGGGTCTTCCCCGAGGCCTCCTCCCAGCTGGACGTGCCTCCACCTAGTCCTGGGTCTTCCCCGAGGCCTCCTCCCAGCTGGACGTCCCTCCACCTAGTCCTGGGTCTTCCCCCGAGGTCTCCTCCCAGCTGGACGTGCCTCCACCTAGTCCTGGGTCTTCCCCGAGGCCTCCTCCCAGCTGGACGTGCCTCCACCTAGTCCTGGGTCTTCCCCGAGGCCTCCTCCCAGCTGGACGTGCCTCCACCTAGTCCTGGGTCTTCCCCGAGGCCTCCTCCCAGCTGGACGTGCCTGGACCACCTCCCTAGGGAGGCGCCCAGGGGGCGTCCTTACCAGATGCCCGAACCACCTCAACTGGCTCCTTTCGACGTGAAGGAGCAGCGGCTCTACTCCGAGCTCCTCGCGGATGACTGAGCTTCTCACCCTCATCATCTCTAAGGGAGACGCCAGCCACCCTCCTGAGGAAACCCATTTCGGCCGCTTGTACCCTCTCGTGCTCATTACTTCACTAACTCTTGGACTCTGCTGGACGAGGTTCTTTTTTTTTTTAAGTATCACGAAACTCTTGAGTGGATTCTTTCTCTTCGACTTGTTTTTCCTCCTCTTCATGTGGAGGGAAAGATTTCGGTTACTCAGATTTAAATTAGACACGCTGAAGCTAAATGCCCAGAAAGGCTTTTCCACATGATTACAGAGCGCACGCAGGCTTGATTTTTGGCAAATCCATCAGAGATTTCCATGTGGACTATTTGAGCTCGCTAATGCCTCTGGGCACAGAATCCATTTGGGGTAGATTTTAGATTTTTTTTTTTTTTTTTTCTGTCAGCCATCATTAAAAACAAGAGCTCACTTTCAAAATATTCAGATATAATTACAATGGAGGAGTTCAGTGAAGCGCGGTGGCAGGTCAGAGTGCACAACAAGGTGGTCTTTATAAGCTGACAGCTGGCGCTCTCTCACTGCTACACCACTCTGGTACTAGTCTCGCATCGCCAGACCCTCCTCCACGGCGCTGCAAAGGAAGGTCTGGCTAGTCCAAACAGCATTCCTGGATGGGAGAAAAAAAACGTGCTCTGGTTTATTGGCATTCCTTTAAACCAATAACAATTCAGTCCCTCCAGAAAAACGTGATTATGCGATTGCAGAATTCAAAGCATAATCAGCCAAAGTCTGCATATTTTTTTTTTCAAAATACGCCGCACTTTCGCCGCATAAATTGACGATTTCTGCGCAAAATATGCGGGGCTTGCATGATTTCATAATCCCCGCATTTTCGTTGCAAAAGTCACATATATCTCAGCAGAAAGCTCAGCCCAGGACGATTGTCAGTCCCTCCAGAAAAACAGAGTTTTTTTGTGATTGTTGCGGGCAAAAATCCTTGATTATGCGACACGTTTTCTTAAATGCGATGGAATATGTGGGATATTTATGCAATTTTATGCGATGAAATTGCGGGAACTTAGAAAAATTGCAGTTTGATGAAAAAGAGAAAACAAAGTGATTCCCCCCCGAACACCGTGTTCTCACTAGGTGAAATTACGTCACTTCATAACGTTCCCATGGCAACAGGGGAAAATGGCTGCTCTTGTGTGAAGTAAACGCAACATTTTTCAACTTCCTGCTGAGATATATGTGACTTTTTTGCAACGAAAATGCGAGGATTATGAAATCATGCAAGCGCCGCATATTTTGCACGGAAATCGTTAATTTATGCGGCGAAAGTGCGGCGTATTTTAAAAAAAAGCAGCCCCCGCATAAACATGCGGACTTTGGCTGATTATGCATTGAATTCTGCGATCGCATAATCACATTTTTCTGGAGGGACTGACTTCCCCAGACCCGCTCTCAGATACACCTGAGAAGAGTCTAGGAACATCTCTTAAGTAAAGGCTGAATGAATGAATGAATGAATGAATGAATAGATTAATTAATGAATGAATGAATGAATAGATGGTGTTTCCTGTGTCCTCCAGTGATCCGGGCGAGGGTGAGGGAGGTGAGGAACCGCGGCCTGGAGCCCACAGCGGTGGTGGAGGTGAAGGAGGTGTTCAAGTCTTCGCTGGTCAACATTCCCAGGGAGACGCAGACGCTCTACTACTCGTCCTCCTGCCTGTGTCCTCCTCTGACTCCTGGGGAGGATTTCCTCATCATGGGCTACGAGAACGAGGAGACGTCCAGGTAAAAAGTGTTGGCTGGCGCCTTTTTTCGACTTTTGTTTGAGGCTTTTTTTGAGGCACTTGAACCTTTTTTCGAAGCCTTTTTTTAGCACTTTTTGTTCAGTTTGTTCGGTGCTTTCTGTATTTTTTATTTTTTTTTCAAGGCTTGTTTTACATTTTTTGGACATTTTGTTGGGATGTTTTTTTTGTCATCAGGGTCAGGAAAGTGGTCGATAAGATCTTTACGAGAACAAGATGTCCAGTTAAAGGTATAATGGAGGATTTTCCCGAATTTTAGAAAAGAACCGCCCTCTCCACTTTTTGAAAAAATGCTCCCGAGAGGGAACGCCTATTAAACGTGTGCACGAGAGAGCGTGCACGAGCCTAGTTCTCCACGTGCACGCTCTTTTTCTGTTTGCTGTCGGCATGGCTCTACAAGCCGACTTTCCAAAAGAAGATTTGCACTTTTTCCACTACGTCAGACTCGCCACCGGTAAGTGGAAATCTATTTAGGACAAGCATCTCTATAGCTAACGTTAGCACGCTACAGGCCAACAAACAAGCTATCGTCTAGCATCTAAGTTGTTGTTGTTGTTGTTTTATTGCTGATGCGTTTAGAGCTTTCAAGAAGAGAGTCTTGTGGGATCTGATATTGACTACGAGCCCGTGCCTTGTTCATCCCGACCAAGATCCAGGAGGGGGGGTGCGCCTAGAGGCCGAGGGAGACGAGGTCAGGGCGGGGGCGCAAGAGCCAGCACCAGCCGAGAGCGGGGAGAAGGCGGCCGTGAGAGAGGGGGGGGCAGCGGTCGGGCTAGAGGCCGCAGAAAGCGAAAACTACCTCGGGACGAGCACGTACGACGGCCTTACGTAAACATATCCCAGAATGATTGACAGCTAGGAGGACCAATAGTCTTGATGATCCACCCGGAAAAAGAAAATCCTCCACTATACCTTTAAGTGTTGTCTGGCACCTTTCTAAACTTTTGTTTCAAGGCTTCTTCAGCACTTATTTTAAGTTTTTTTTTTTTTTTTTTTTTACCTTTTTTTCGATGCTTTTATTTAACGTTCTTTAAGTGGTTATCAAACTTCAGCCTGCAGAGCAGATCCCCCAGTTTGCATGTTTTTTTGTTTTCCTGACATTGACGTGCTGACAACTTTGTCGGTGACTAAGGTTTCATAACCTCGTTGGAGTTCCTTTCACTCTGTGGGAAACCTCACTCTGTATTTGTGGTTGCAGGTTGCTCCTGATTGACACCTCCATTGCTCAAAAGTGGAAGGACAAAATGAGAAAGAAGGTCAAGGTGAGACACACACACACACACACACACACAGTTGATACTGAATTGTACTGAACTGTATTACATGCATCCTGTTGCATCAGTCAGTCCCTCCAGAAAAACGCGGAGTTTTTTTGTGATTGTTGTGGGCAAAAATCCTTGATTATGCGGCATGTTTTCTTAAAAAATGCGATGGAATATGCGGGATATTTATGCAATTTTATGCGATGAAATTGCGGGAACTTGCAAAACTGCAGTTTGATGAAAAAGAGAAAACTAGGCGAAATTACGTCACTTCATAACGTTCCCATGGCAACAGGGGAAAATGGCTGCTCTTGTGTGAAGTAAACGCAACATTTTTCATCTTTCTGCTGAGATATGTGACTTTTTTGATGAAAATGCGGGGATTATGAAATCATGCAAGCCCCGCATATTTTGCACGGAAATCAGCAATTTATGCGGTGAAAGTGCGGCGTATTGGAAAAAATATGGCCCCCCGCATAAATATGCGGACTTTGGCTGATTATGCATTGAATTATGCGATCGCATAATCACGTTTTTTTGGAGGGACTGATCAGCTTGACGTTAACATTTGAATGGAAATTTGGGTATAAAATGATACACATTGTAAGTAGTTTTACACTAAACTTGCCACTTTGTTGAGTCCATTACTGGTAACAGCTTGAAACTAATGTAGTAGGAGTGTGATCACGTGATGCCCCTCTTATTAATATTAATTAATATTAATATTTTGGAGCGTCACAGCGAAAATGATTCGTTTTAAGTATCAGAATTTGATCCATTCGGTCAGATAACGTTTTGAAAAGTCAACAAGATACGCACGATTAAATCATTTAATCCCCATTAAAGTGAGCGGAGCGCCTTGAACGCTGTATCCAGGTTTTATTTTACATCCATGGTTTAGGTGACCGATCATTCACGTCACTTTCTGTCTGTCTTTCTGTTCAGAGATGGAACCAGAGCTCGCAGAGGAGAGGCCAAAGTCGCCACTGAGATGTGTGTGTGTGTGTGTGTGTGTGTGTGTGTGTGTGTGTGTGTGTGTGTGTGTGTGTGTGTGTGTGTGTGTGTGTGTGTGTGTGTGTGTGTGTGTGTGTGTGTGTGTGTGTGTGTGTGTGTGTGTGTGTGTGTGTGTGTGTGTGTGTGTGTTGTGTGTGTCTGAGTAGATATTGCACTATCACAGGCTGTTGTAGCTGAATGTAGTTCATCTCTTCATCTATCAGACTGATTTTTGTCATTTATTTTCTTTGCACAAACATTATTGTGTGTGTGTGTGTGTGTGTGTGTGTGTGTGTGTGTGTGTGTGTGTGTGTGTGTGTGTGTGTGTGTGTGTGTGTGTGTGTGCATCTAAAGCACTCAATAAAGACAAGAGAGGGGGTGGAGCTTCAAAGCTGGAGTACTAAACCCTACGCACAGCCATACAGTATGTACATGACACTTTTTTTTTTTTTTGGAACAAATGTTTTCTTTTAAGTGGCGGCCATGTTGGCTCCACAGCTCCTCTCCATGGTCACAGTTTCATATAATCCCGGATGTAGGCCATGTGACCTGTAAACGATGTTTAATTGAGGACATGTAAACTACACAAAAGCCATTTGGACTTGGACGTTTTGGACTATGACAGATCTGTAGTGATGACCTTAACTTCAATGAACTCTGCCAAAAGAGGAAAGAATGAAATTCACAGCAAGAAGAGCAAGAAGACCGTCTGCAACAAGAACAACTGCAACAGCCCCAGCAGAATGTGTGCAAACGGAGAGTTTACTTCTTCAGTATTGTTGGATGCAGCGTTGTCTTAGATTGTACAGATGTACTTTAGTGAAGTGTATAGAGACAGAGCACATTTAAGTCATTAACAACTCTCCGCTCTCCGTTGACTTGTGTTGAGTGAAGGTTTCCACCTCGTCAATTTCGTCTGCTAGCAAACAACAGAAACATGCCTACAAGCTGCTGTGTGGTGATATCAACTACCAACATCGTAAACAACCCAGAACTTAATTTTTCATAAGCTGCCGACCCGAAAAACTAAGCTTTTATGAAGACGAGTGGAAACGGACGTGAGGAATCAGCAGAGAGAACGGAGAGACGCTAAGCTAACGTTATGTCCGACGTTACGCGTGTTAGCTTAAATAACAGAATTATAGTTAGCCTAAAACTAAGATTTGAATATTTTACTTGGTAACAAAATGCTTGCTGCAAACGTAACGTCGGACATAACGTTAGATCTCCACACAGCAGCTTGTAGGCATGTTTCTGTTGTTTGCTAGTTAAGCTAACACGCGTAACGTTGTACATAACGTTAGCTTAGTGTCTCTCCGTTCTCTCTGCTGATTCCTCACGTCTGTTTCCACTCTTGTCTTCATAAAAGCTCAGTTTTTCGGGTCGGCAGCTTATGAAAAATTAAGTTCTGGGTTGTTTACGATGTTGGTAGTTGATATCACCACACAGCAGCTTGTAGGCATGTTTCTGTTTGTTTGCTAGTTAAGCTAACACGTGTAACGTCGTACATAACGTTAGCTTAGCGTCTCTCCGTTCTCCCTGCTGATACCTCACGTCTGTTTCCACTCTTGTCTTCATGAAAGCTCAGTTTTTCGGGTCGGCAGCTTATGAAAAATTAAGTTCTGGGTTGTTTACGATGTTGGTAGTTGATATCACCACACAGCAGCTTGTAGGCATGTTTCTGTTGTTTGCTAGCAGACGATATTGACGAGGAGGAAACCTTCACGCAACACAAGTCAATGGAGAGCGGAGAGTTGTCGTCGGTGGGCGTGGCTTTCAGAGTATGACGTGTTGCAATCTGTCTCTATGTTCTGTAAGAAGAGTATGGAGTGTGCCACTAGTCATTTTTTTTACGATCAATTATTCAGTTGGTTCATTTCAAAACCAATAAAGTGAATATGGAATATGAAACAAACTAAAAAAAAAAAACATTTTTAAATTCCATTTAAGCTATAGTGCTCCTCCACGCAGTTGCTAGTAGCCAAGGAGGACACGGCGGACTCTTCAGAAGAGGATTCCCAAACGTATATGCGCCAATAAAAGAAAATAGAAATACATGAATAAATTAAGTTTTTTAAAAAGCATAAAAACAGGTTGTTGACGAGTCTCGAAGCTCGAGTCCGAGTCAAGTCTGAAGTCAGCTGTTTGAGTGACTTAAGTGCGACTTGAGGCCGAGTCTCAGACTCGAGTCCCCATCTCTGCGGCGCCACCACTATGATACAAGCCTTCCGTGATCACGCACCACCCCCCACACCAACCCTCCTCCTCGCAGCTGCTAGTAGCCAAGGAGGACACGGAGGATTAAAAAAACACAACGGACTCTTCAAAAGAGGTCATTATCTTCACTCGAGTTTCTGCGCGGGAAAGTCGCCGGACGCCACGATCTTCTGAACATAGTCACGCTGAGAGATCCAGAGAGAGTTGTGAGGAGCTGATGGTCTTAATTAGCTTTGTATAGCAGCTCATTTGGCAACGGCTCGAATGTAACGGACATTTATTCATTGCAAAAACTTACGCACTAAAGCTTTAAGAACAGAATAAGAAAAGGGATTACCGATTGATAAATTTAATCTTTTAAATGCTAATTTTATGAAGTCACAATGGCACACTCCAGGCTCCCAATCATCTGTTTATTTGCCTTGGTTGGACCAGGTTGATCGAGTCATGTCACGTACAGAGTTATGTTTGGAGGGGGAAGTAAAACAGGGCATGATAAACCATTACTGAGACTCACTGCTTGTTTGATTTGATGCATTTCCTGTTGCGCTGTAGTGGGGGATCAGTCACATTGTTCTTCAGACCTACGAATATTTGCTCTGTCCCTAATTGATTTCTGTTGAAACCTGCATGAAGAATTTAAAGGTATAATGGAGGATTTTCCCAAATTTTAGAAAAGAACCGCCCTCTCCACTTTTTGAAAAAATGCTCCCGAGAGGGAACGCCTATTAAACGTGTGCACGAGAGAGCGTGCACGAGCCTAGTTCTCCTCGTGCACGCTCTGTTTACAAGTTGCTGTCGGCATGGCTCTACAAGCCAACTTTCCAAAAGATTTGCACTTTTTCCACTACGTCAGACTCGCCACCGGTAAGTGGAAATCTATTTAGGACAAGCATCTCTATAGCTAACGTTAGCACGCTACAGGCCAACAAACAAGCTATCGCCGAGAGCGGGGAGGCGGAGGCTTTTATATACTGTCTATGGTCGGAGGCCGTGGCCGTCTGCTCGCTGACCTGTCATGGCACGTACAGGGCCTTAAGTAAACATATCCCACAATGATTGACAACTAGGAGGACCAATAGTCTTGATGATCCACCCGGAAAAAAGAAAATCCTCCACTACACCTTTTTAAGTTTCAGTGCGATCTTCAGCAAAGTTCACCTTTTTTGTTCAACGTCGATTGTGCGGTCAGCCAATACAAACGCTGATGCACTGTGTTTGGAAATAGAGATGTTATTACTCACCATGATTAGTACCGTCACACACATGTCCGTGATGGAGGCGTGTGGATAAAGAGATGCCACGACGGCGATCGTTCAGTTCAGGGAGTTTACAGAAGGAACTGCAGGATGCAGCACTCGCCAAATACAGGGATAATGAGCGATACAGGTAGGCGAAGGCTGCGTCTCATTCCGCATACTTCCGTCAGTACAATGCTAATGGTCACTGACCACTTACTGCCGTAGTGCCCATTTTCGATGGTTAGTATTGTCCGAAACTAAATTAAAACTAGGGCTGTCAATCGATTAATAAATGTAATCGAATTAATTTCAGACCTTGTAATTAATCTAAATTAAATCGCATATATAATTTTTGCTGTGAAAGTATTTTAAATATTTTAATTCAAATGAATCAATGAATAATCAGCATTAGTGACATTAAAGTTAAAAAAACTATTTTTATTATTATTTTCACTGTTCAAATAATGACCATAACAATCAACAATATGACCTAATATGCTGAGGAAATACATTCAAAAGGGTATTTTACAATAACTACGAATGCACCGCGAGGCTGTAGATTACTAGCTTCATTGAACGCACCGTCTCCGTCTGTAACACAGTCAAACTTTACAGCGTTTAGCGTTAGCTGTTAGCATGTTAACCGTGTTTAATCCAGCTGCTAGCTAGCGGTAGGCTAACGTTACCTGCTGCTGAGTGTAGTGTTAACTAGCGTCACGTGCAGCGATGTTTCTGTTGCCCGTAGCAACGCATTCTCTCGTCTCCCTCCTTCATTTTACAGCTGAATGGCGGCTAGAACGGCTCCGGGTGAAAGGTCAATATGGAATGGATTAATCTGCGTTATTTATTTATTTTTTACGCGCTATTTTTTTCTCAGATTAATTAATCGAAATTAACGCGCCACACTGGCGCTGAAAACACAGACAAAGAGACCGATAATTATTCATTTCAAACGAGCGGCGACATTTAGAAGACAGAGTAAAGAGAGACAGATGGCGGGTTCACACTTGCAGCCAACAAACAAGAATTACAAAATGCTAAATGGACAGTCGACATTAGAAAGAAGACGTTGAGAAACGGGTACAGAGCCAAAATGATGACGATGAAGAGCTCTCTGACAGTGTGTCTGTGTGAAACTGATTGATACCTGATGATTGAGGTATGTGATGCAGCCAGGTGTATACCAGGCGACCAATCACATCACCCGTTCTAGATGGAGTTTGAACTAAACTAATACCTGTTGTCTGAACGAGCGCCGCTTCATCAATGTTTTTGTTTAGAAGGAGGAAGTTACTTTAGAATAAAAGCATATAGTGCTGGACTCGGTCGAGACCAGCTGGAATATTTGGCCAGTCCAACGGCCGAGTCCGAGACAAGCCCGAGTCCAAATACCAGCGAGTTCGAGACAAGTCTGAGTCCATATACGAGTGAGTTTGAGACAAGCCCGAGTCCAAATACCAGCGAGTTCGAGACAAGTCTGAGTCCATATACGAGTGAGTTCGAGACAAGTCCGAGTCCAAATACCAGCGAGGTCGAGACAAGTCCGAGTCCAAATACCAGCGAGTCCGAGACAAGTCTGAGTCCATATACCAATGAGTCTGAGACAAGTCCGAGTCCAAATACTAGCGAGTTCAAGACAAGTTAGAGTCCATATACCAATGAGTCTGAGACAAGTCCGAGTCCAAATACTAGCGAGTTCGAGACAAGTCTGAGTCCATATACCAATGAGTCTGAGACAAGTCCGAGTCCAAATACCAGCGAGTTCGAGACAAGTCTGAGTCCAAATACCAGCCAGTTCGAGACAAGTCCGAGTCCAAATACTAGCGAGTTCAAGACAAGTTAGAGTCCATATACCAATGAGTCCGAGACAAGTCGGAGTCCAAATACCAGGGAGTCCGAGACAAGTCCAAGTCCAAATACCAATGAGTCCGAGACAAGTCCGAGTCCAAATACCAGTGAGTTCGAGACAAGTCTGAGTCCTTATACCAATGAGTCCGAGACAAGTCCAAGTCCAAATACCAGCGCGTCCGAGACAAGTCCGAGTCCAAATACCAGTGAGTTCGAGACAAGTCTGAGTCCTTATACCAATGAGTCCGAGACAAGTCCGAGTCCAAATACTAGCGAGTCCGAGACAAGTCCGAGTCCAAATACTAGCGAGTCCGAGACAAGTCCGAGTCCATATACCAATGAGTCCGAGACAAGTCCGAGTCCAAATACGAGCGAGTTTGAGACAAGTCCGAGTCCAAATACCAGCGAGTTCGAGACAAGTCCGATTCCAAATACCAGCGAGTTCGAGACAAGTCAGAGTCCATATACCAATGAGTCTGAGACAAGTCCGAGTCCAAATACTAGCGAGTTCGAGACAAGTCTGAGTCCATATACCAATGAGTCTGAGACAAGTCCGAGTCCAAATACCAGCGAGTTCGAGACAAGTCCGAGGCCATATAGCAATGAGTCCGAGACAAGTCAGAGTCCAAATACCAGCGAGTCTGAGTCCAAATACTAGCGAGTCCGAGACAAGTCCAAGTCCATATACCAATGAGTCTTTAAAAGTAATGAAATACTTCCAAGTATCCTGACTAAACTTTGACATTCTGTGGTTTACTTAACATCCTCCGATCGCAACTATCAGTTACAAATAATTCATAATTTCAGCTTTTTTTAAACTCAAAAATGAGGTATAATATCATTATGTCAATGTCGATAAGGTTTATTGACCATGACTTTTTATTTTTTTTTAAAGCGTTGGAAAAAGTGACAAAAGCGTTTATAAAAAGAGTCAAAAGCATCAAAAACAAAGCCACAAAAACGTCTGAAAAAAATGCACATTTTGACCCGGAAGGACAACGAGGTTCATGGTTAACGGGAAGACAACACAAGGGTTAATTTCTCCTAATCAGCAAACTACTGTACTACTGTAAGAAAACCGCATGCCTCGGTCGTTACGGAGCTTCAAATGCACAAAAAAACACGCTTTCACAAATTCACTTCAATGAGCAGAAAAGTCCTATTTCTCTTAAAGTGCTCATATTATGATTTTTGGCTTTTTCCCTTTTATTGTGTTTATATATCTTTTTTGTGCACGTTATAGGTTTACAAAGTGAAAAAGCCTAGATACTGTCAGGGCACGCCCTCATACTCTGCTTCTGACTGGCTATTAGTCCTTACCTAGCTACTGTCAGGACACGCCCTCATACTCTGCTTCTGACTGGCTAGTAGTCCTTACCTAGGTACTGTCAGGACACGCCCTCATACTCTGCTTCTGACTGGCTAGTAGTCCTTACCTAGGTATTGTCAGGGCACGCCCTCGTACTCTGCTTCTGACTGGCTAGTAGTCCTTACCTAGCTACTGTCAGGACACGCCCTCATACTCTGCTTCTGACTGGCTAGTAGTCCTTACCTAGCTACTGTCAGGGCACGCCCTCATACTCTGCTTCTGACTGGCTAGTAGTCCTTACCTAGGTACTGTCAGGGCACGCCCTCATACTCTGCTTCTGACTGGCTAGTAGTCCTTACCAGTAACTAGGTACTGAGCATATGCGACTCCCAACAAAGATGGAACAGAAGTGAGATGTCTCACTCTGTAGCTAAAACAGAGAGCTCAACACACAGGGTGAAAAGAGGAGCTGCAGCAATGTGCAGTACGACAAAAATATGGTGTTTTTTGCAAATGAAACCATGTACACCTATTCTGGTGCAACCTCTAAATACAATTATGAACCTGAAAATGAGCATAATATGAGCACTTTAAACATACATCACTATTCTAACTGAAAGCTGATAGTGTTGCCTTCTACAAAATATACTTACATAAACATGAATTAAATCAAATGATTTTTAAGTGACCTTTAACAAACTACTATTCATTATCTTATTAAATCAAAATCACTTATTTATCTCGATTTACATGAACCAAGAAACAATAACAGACTGTTAATTGAAAGTGTAAAAAAAAAAAATCAGTAGTAATCAGCACGCAAACCACTTGCTTTGTCTACTTTGTGGTGCAGGGAACCGCCCCCAAGATTTATTTCCAAAAGAAAAAAAAAAATTCCCACACACACACTGCACCGCATCTGGTTTATTTAGGACCTTTCCCAAGACACGTACGCATGTAGACAAAAGTTGATGAAGGCTCTTGTAAAAGCAATAAACCAATAAAACCAGATGTGAAAAGTGTGTGCAGGAATTTTTCTTTTTTCTTTGGAAACATCTGAAAGTGTAGCAAGCATTGTTGGCAAGCACCGAGCGAGGGGAATGAACGCAATGAAATCCCTCGAGCCGACCCGCCTTTGTGCGACCTTGCTTTAAACTGCAATTTCTATTGTTCTTGTCCATCAGACTCTGTTAGAAAGAAAACAGGATAAACGATCATCAACATATTTGAAAAGGCCTTTTTATGCAGCAGACATGTTGACTTGTCAGGAAGAAACTACGATAGACATTCATGTTAGATGCAAGGTATGCAGAAGACATGTTGACATATCATACTATGATAAACACAGGTCTACTGATATGTTAATGACCCAGTGTCCCAGTAAGTCACAACAGAAACTGAAGCAGCTAAATGGAATTCAACCATCATTCATTTAAATATTTACACTTCCTACTGTGAGATGTCAACATGTCCTCTATGAAAAAGGCCTCATAGCAAGTTATTGTTTTTCATTTCATTGTGACTTACTGTTGTCTGAACACAGCTTCTGCTCTCATTATCACACCGTAACTGTTCATGTAAACACACTAACACTCAATAGTGCACTACTTTTATCAGTAAACTATACTAACACACCGATATTTTGAACTCTGGACTCTTAACAGCAATTTGAACCAATAAAACTGAATTTAGACATTAAAGTTGAAGTGTGTTGGTGTTTGTGTCTGGAAGTCTCACTGTCACTACCAACTGTGTTTAACCTCCTTTACAACCAAACTGCAGCCATGAAAACTGCATCCATCCATCCATCCATCCACCCATCCACCCATCCATCCACCCATCCATGCATGCATGCATCATCCATCCATCCATCCATCCATCCATCGATCCATGCATGCATCCATCCATCCATCCACGCATCCATCCATCCACCCACCCATCCATCTACCCATCCATCCATCCACCCATGCATCCATCCATCCATCCACCCACCCATCCATCTACCCATCCATCCATCCATCCACCCATCCATGCATCCATCCATCCACCAATCCATCCATCCATCTACCCATCCATCCATGCATCCATCCATCCACCCATCTATCCATCCATCGATCCATCCATCCATCCACCCACCCATCCATCTATCCATCCACCCATCCATGCATCCATCCAC